>JAEAOA010000455.1:1115000-1727500 GCA_016746295.1 Potamilus streckersoni
ACATACATACATACATACATACATACATACATACATACATACATACATACATACATACATACATACATACATACATACATACATACATACATACATAATTTTATATTGATCTATTGATAATGACAACACATACTACAGCTTTACCATAATGTAACCTGCTGTTAGTGCACACCTATTTTTGAGTTAATTTATGTTACCAGGTTTCACTATTTAAAGAATGTCCTAAAGGTTTAATTTGTATGGAAATAAAAGATTTCCTAATTATCTCTTAAACAATTAATAACCTTTCCCAGTTAATGTCTGGCACGATGTTTTCAAAAATGATGCATGATTATATACAAGAGTGGCAATCATAAACTTATAGGAGTTCTTTGTTTGAAACTCTATAAAGCAAATATTCCGTTGCATATTAGCACTATGAAAAACGTTTTGCATCAAGTTTCATTTTTGTTGCATTTTGTATCTTATCCTAATAATTTTTACGTTATTCACAGACCAATCTGACTATTTACAGTTACATTAGAACAAAATCAACACATACGAATGTGTTTGTTGTGAGCAACTGAAATGTGAAATACAAATAATTACATTTTAAACTGATTTTAAAATGTTTTTACGATAATACACATGAACTGAAAGAAAACAAGTATTTAATGGACAAGTCTACGACTCTTCATGGAAGCTGCAGAGAAAACCTCATTTTATCATGTCTTTAAGGTCACCCATGAAAACTCTTTTTCAGAAAGGGGTTTAAAGTATAAAGTGCAATAAGCAAAACTACAATTAATTTTGTAAATATCGAACAATATAGGCATTTTCACCTTGGAGTCATGGCTCCTGAGAAACATCCCATTCATAATACCTGTTAGATACCAAATTGAAACATCGCTAGGCCATTAAATAACCTTGGAAATAGTTGTAAAAATACACATAAATTTTTAATACGCTTTGTGATTCCCCTCTAGCGGAGTGGACCATATACCAAAATATTTCGCTATTAGACTAATTTTTATGTCGAGATTGTTCCATTTGTGACTTTAATTTCTTTCTCCGACAAATTGTTCCATATGAAGGATAATAGTTCAGAATATAGTTCACAATGACGATGATTATACGATCTGACGGAAATGGCCGAGAAATGTTCCGATGGGTTCAATACCATGTTTAAATGTCTCAGACATGATTGGTTTACAAGAATCCAATTCAACACAAGAAAAACAATATGTAATTTATATAAATACGGAAAGTTTTTTAGTTTGCTTGTGTCCCTACGCTAAGAGTGCAGACCTGGACCTGCTTTCAAAAAGCACGTCACCAAGTTATGGTTTGTATCTTTATGTGACAGGCTTTAAAAAATTCTTCAAGTGAGATATGTTGCAGTTATCCTGCTGCCAATAATATTCTTATAGCTAGGAAGGCAAATTTCATTTTATGCATTTCGATTAGACTGTCTTCGAGCAGACGGAATACAGTCGGTCTGTGACAGTTTCTTTTTCCACAGAGAAGCCAGATATTACCATGCAGATATAGTGCAAAAAAATACCAGTGACAGTCTGACAATATTATATCCAGTGCGCATGCATATTACTGTCTATGTGGGTCTTCTGCTGCTTCTAATGAACAACTTTAAATTGATCCTAGAAGACCATTACAAGTTTCGAACACTTGAAACCAATTCATTCGGACAGCTTCTGAGCTTCATTAAAAAAAACGATAAACGAGACACAGGGATATGGATCATAACAGTATAACTTGGTAATGGAGTAGAGGGTAGCGTGGGTTGGAGACACTGCCTACATTTTTAGACATTGAGAAATAATTAGTATGCATGCCTGAAAATGACGTGTGGATGATTCTGCTCCGTTTCATTTCACCAATACGTACAGCTGCCACCCCATCCCTCCAAGTACTCTCCACTCCTCTCGGAATTCATCTCATTATGAACTAAACTCCTTGAGATGAAACCCGAGAAAGAAAAAGATCTCAGGAGTTTTCAATGGTATTTCTTTATGGGTGAAGATAATTTTGATGTTAACCAATTATTTACTCCGTTTCTGGGGGCTCCGCGTGGCCTACTGGTCCAAAGCGCTGTCCGTTACGGATCACTGCCATCTCACCTCTGTCTGTGTGGGTTCGAGTCTAAGATTCGGCGAATGTGGATATGTGAGAAAGCTTGCCAGTAGCTTCTCGTGGGTCGGTGGTTCTTTCCGGTGATTTCCCGGTTTCTTCCTCCACCATTAATACTGGCCGCCATGAAAAGCCTATCATGTGCTGAAAAATGGCGTTAAACCTCACAACAACAACAACAACTCCCTGTTTCTAGGGGGTCCATTTGTTTGCTATAAATCGAGGATAATTTAGAAATATATCCTTCATACCACCTTCAGCCCATATATCTTTTGCCAATATTTGTGTTTCTTAATATTCAATATTGTTCCAACATTATTTTATCCACGTCATTACTGCAGACATTATATATGTTGATATGACTTTATTTTAATAGTACATACATACAGTGCTGCACTTAATTTTTCTGTAGGATTTTTTTTTTTAAATTACATTATGCGTGCAAATTCTATTAAACTATTTGTAAAAATAACATCACATGTCTCGCCATTGGTACTGACTACACATTTCTACACGAATAACATATTATATCTACGTATTTCTTATCCGTCTAATGAAATGGATGGTATATCCTTTCACAAAGCTATATAGTTATACCGTGCGATCTCCTTGAAGCCAGATATGAGAAGTTTCAAATCGGCGTTATGCTGTATTGAGTGGGTATCAGAGGCAAACAGCGAAAGGCAAGCTAGCAGCTAACAGCAGTGCGAGTGTATTTGGCACCATTCATATCAGTGGAGGTAGGGATCACAAACAGAAAGGAACTGTCGAAGAAATTATGGTTATTGTAATATCTCTTCTCTTTCAAAGAATATAACATTTTCATTTGCAATAACTGAAAGACTTAATAATAAAGCTTGAGAAATCCACTCACTGGTATTATCACGGACTCAAATTTGTCACGATCAACAGTGTTAGAATCGATTCTCTATAACCAGCAAATATCTCATTAAATTTCAATGCATAACAATTATTCCAAAGTGAAGGGTTATTACTCGGTGTGCGCACTTCATTTGCTGTACTTCAATAGCCGAAGACTTACAAATTCAGGTCCAAATCTCGTAAATGAGTTGTAATTAGTTTAGCTGATGCAAGTTAATTCTAACCGTTTACTTTACGTTGAATTACCAAACTGTAATTATATCTAAGTATAATAGACATACCTAGTTCATCTAAATAAACAAAGCTAAATAATTTTAAACGAATAACTTAACTCTCTACTACAATAACTACCATAAATCGTTCATATTGTAAAAGATTGAAGCCTGGACATTAACAAGTATATCATATTACAACATTTAGTTCTGACGTAATGTACGTGACTGTTACTTGTCCTTTCTTTTGGATTTAATACAACTACGAGACGACATGGAGATTTTCCAAGGGTAAGATGTTTTAAACGTTGTATCTATTTAATTTTTATTTCATTTTATTTCTATTTTATTTTTTTTTACAAGTTTCAGATACATGTTGAATGAGAACTGATTTTGTAAATTGAATGAAAATTTATATACGGTACCGTTCTAAATAAAAACCGATACTTCTTGTCGTGAGAGAAATTAATCGATAGTAACGTAGGTATCTACAAATAATAATATTTCTATTTTTGCCAGTAAACATAACATACATAGTCATATTTTTGCTGTTTGTTTTAAATATTAATCAGCTTAGAAATTAAAATGGCAATAATCGGATTGCGTAGCATTAGACCATTCAACGGTATTTCGTAAAATGATCATTTAACTCACAATCAGTTGTAATTGAACTTAATATAGACTGCATCAACTTCTTAAAGCAATTATTACACAACTTTAAAGTTAAATAGCAATTCTAAAAATGTTAGCGATCACGTAACGCTTGTCAGAATGTCGATTTATATATATTTTTACTGCACTAACTGCGCCCAATCAATTGTTTGTTTTAAATATGAAGATTTAATTAATGTTGAGAACGTCTTAATAAAAATGTACTTCTATCTTTTTTTACAATTCCGGTGTAAGCAAGAATATGCATCGGCCTGGGTGTATATTGGTATTTTTCGGTAAAGCCAATGACGTATAGGGTACCCTAAACCATAGGACGTTTTTTAGTTCATTTATTGCTTGCTATTTATTCTAACATGCCTGATCTAGAAATAGTTGTACAAAACATATTTCTGTATTACACACCCATATTAGAACTACTTAATTGCCTTCTTTGAAGTCCACGAGTCATGAGTTTTAGTGGGATTGAATCGAACTTTATAAATCCCAGTTAGTTTTAAATTTCATTTATACAGTAAAGCCAAAAATATGCGTATAAACGTGGCCTGATGATCTCGACATTTCCCTACGTCATATCAAACTCGCTCTTTCCGCGACATAAAACAGTACAGTTTTGTGTCTATATGGATACTGGATCCCCGATATAAAACAATACAGTTTTGTGATTGTATGGATACTGGATCTCCGACATAAATCAGTACAGTTTTGTGACTATATGGATACTGGATCCCCGACATAAAACAGTACAGTTTTGAGACTGTATGGATACTGGATCCCCGACATAAAACAGTACAGTTTTGAGACTGTATGGATACTGGATCCCCGACATAAAACAGTACAGTTTTGAGACTGTATGGATACTGGATCCTCGACATAAAACAGTACAGTTTTGAGACTGTATGGATACTGGATCCCCGACATAAAACAGTACAGTTTTGAGACTGTATGGATAATGGATCCCCGACATAAAACAGTACAGTTTTAAGACTGTATGGATACTGGATCCCCGACATAAAACAGTACAGTTTTGAGACTGTATGGATACTGGATCCCTGTCTCAAAACAGGAAATGAGTTAGCTATGTTTACTTTTGTTGCTGACTCTGCATCGTTATGTTTTCCACGATTCAACGCATTAAATACAATTATTTAAAAACGTCAAAACGAAAACAATTAGAGCTATATTAACATGATATTGTAAAAGTAAGGACCGTACTTATATTTTCATTGCTAAATATTGTCTCCAATAAGTGCAATTATATGGGCAATGATATATCTCAGTAGAAATTGGTGTTTGATGACGGAAAACACACGCAAAAGATTAGCATTGGTATAGAAGCTTTATACAATGATGAACAATGCTACGCATCAAAAGCGTTCATTAGTTTGAAGCACGTCCTGGAACAAAAGCGTTCATTAGTTTGAAGCACGTCCTGGAACAAAAGCGTTCATTAGTTTGAAGCACGTCCTGGAACAAAAGCGTTCATTAGTTTGAAGCACGTCCTGGAAAGTAACCTAGTCCTTATACGTGTGATCTTCTATATTTCCAAATCGTATCTATGCACGATTAAAAAGAAACAACGTCTTCGTTTGACTCGTCTATTGATAACCAGGAGAAAAGAAACTTAGGTATCTTTTACAAGCATGTGCTTGAATATTGCTTATATGCACACATTTAAAGCAGGTGCAATCGCGGCAGCTTCAAGTATAACCAAAAACAAGATTCTCGTAAAGTTCATTTCATGTAGTTCGATTTCCGAATTTCTTATTTACCTATACTTGGCCCAATAATCACAGAACTCATCAACTTGAGTAACCACCTAGACACAAACGTTTCTCTTATTTACAATTTTCAATCTATGAAGGAATCATAGAGGAGTAATATGCAAATTTTAATTTATCACACACAGATAAAATTCAAATTCAAAAATTAAATTTAAAAATAATCTCAAATCATAGACAAATATTAGCCATGTAATGTGATGTTTGCAAAATTGCAAGACATTTGTTAGGTAAGCCCTAAACTCAATTATTGATAAAGGGCAACCTTACAGTATCGATATAGATAACATATAATCAGAGACAAAAGTCAACACACAATATAAATTGAACACACACATATATATATATATATATATATATATATATATATATATATATATATATATATATATATATATATATATATATATATATATATATGTGTGTGTGTGTGTGTGTGTGTGTGTGTGTATGTGTGTGTGCTTGTGTGTGTGTGACTTCAAGACTCACCAATTAAAAATTATCAAAGTCAGTATTGTCGAATGTCATTTAAATACTCATTGCCCGTTTGTTTCGAAAAATACAAATACAAAAAATGGACAAAACAAGGTGTAAGTGGTTAAATAGCAGAGGATTTTTGAAGCGGATTTCTAGTACCTCGACCTTACAGATTACAGAATACAGTTAATTGAAAGACCGAGTTACTTAATTGTTTTGTCTTCTACGATTTCTGTGCTATAAGTACAAGTTACTTTTTATGGATTCATGAACATAGACAATAAATAACTGCTGATACAAGTAAATAGAAAGCTTATGAAAATCAAATTAAGTGTTTTATATGGTATTTCATTCTATCCAGAAGTTCTATCTTTCGCAGACACCTTTTCGTATTATCAATATGAAAAATCAGTGCCCTCTCTTATTATCCTTTTTGCGTATAAATACATGTAACAAAACCTCCCACAAGATCAATAATCACCAAATAAGCCCAGACCGCTCGCTCTAAGTGGTTAGAGCGTCTGCCTCAGATGCGGGAGGTCGCGGGTTCTAACCCCAGTCTGGTCATAGCAAAGATTAATTTGAAAAACAGCGCTCAGCTTTTAGAGGTTAGTATAAGGACTGGTCGGCCTGTTGTCAGGATAATGTGACTGGGAAAGATATATAACTTTTGTCTGTAGCATGATGTTACAGAGCTAGGCGTGATTATGAACTGCCACATTGCAGGCATGGTAGCGATATGACTATATTGTTTAAGCTACATTAAACTTCCAAATATAATACACAGAAACACACACACATACACACCCACACATAAAACAATTTCAAACTCAGTCCAGCTCTACTCAGAAAATTATATTATTTGTCTCCTGACGATTGCTTGTACTTTTGATGGGTCTTCATTTCTCCCTTTTCAAAGCGTTTATTTATATCATAATTTGTTCATTTTATAACAGCAGTAATTATTTTCTCGTTCGTAATTCTTTATATGATGGTGACATGTGAAACAGATTTAATTTAGAGATGATGTATAGATCTGGAGGGTGTCAATTAATTGCTAAGTATGGTGGAGCTTTTGCAAATTAAGTATTCTTACCTCTCGATGTTTTATGCAATCTTCATATTCCAAACAAACTGATTTTACTAATTTTCCTATTTTCGTCGAATATCCGTTTCTTGATTCAACATTTTGAATATTGTCCGTTTCTGGATAACTTGATTTGACATTAGTGTATTTTCTGATGTCATAGAATCTGGATAACTTGGTTTTAATATGTAAATACATATATTTATAAGTGTGTTTGATATATGGTTGTTTTATATGTAGCCTAGGAATGTCACAGTGTCCAGGAATTATATTTTATTCTGATGAGTAGCGAATCTCTAGTTTAATTTTAAGATGACTGAATTCACACCCAGTAAATTTCCTTTAGCTCAGCAGGTCCATGTATCTAAACACCATACCTGGTGTACTCGGACATAATGCTTTCTAATCGAGTGGAAGCCGAATAATAATTTACGTTCTAGTAGTAGCTAATTAACAATAATAATCTAATCTAATTGAATGATAGCATAATAAAAATCGAGGTAGAATCATCTATATAAGTTACAATATAGTAGAAAAACATAGCAAGAAACAATGATATTAAGGTCGTTGGGATATAAAGTATCAAACGCAGTAACTTTCTTTAAGCAGCATGTTTAATAAAAGAAATATTATGTCAAGTGTGATCATTTGTATTAACATATATTGTAACATTAGAAGAGAACTTAGGACTCGAATCGAATTTAAATCCAGAGAACGTAGGACTCGAATCGAATTCAAATCCAGAGAACGTAGGACTCGAATCGAATTCAAATCCAGAGAATGTAGGATCAATGCAGTTATTCATTCTCTTGTAATGTTCTTTAAATGTTTGTCCACAGTGCATGTTGACGTGTTTTAATGACTATCAAATACATTATTTCAGTCAGAACGATTATTGATCAATGACACGTATAATAGTTTTCAAAAGAAAAGTTTTCAAGTACACTAAAATATATTTAAAAATGTGTGTAAATCAAATATCATTAGTCATTGATAGCTTTCTCCAATCATTTCGTTTTATGTTCACAAATTTACAAAAAGCATTATTGAAAATCATGTATTATCAAAACTGTGAGAGAATTAATTTAATATATAAATTGATAACAACGCCAAATTTAATGCACTCTATAATGTATCTAGCATCTCAAGTGTTATGGAAAAGGCTACATGAATTCAAATGCCATATAAATTCAAAGATCGTTAAAAGCGCTAGAATATATGCCTAGAGAACAATTCCACCTGGTCTTAAACCGTATGTAATTAAATAATCAATAGCGAAATCGGCCATCAGTGCTCAATAGTGACACCGGCTATTAGCGACTGGATAAATCAATTGTACGAATCTTTTGAACATATTTTGTTTATGGCGGACAATTCTTGTAACTAAATGGTTTCTGAAGCTATGTGATCTTTCCATCCATTAACCATGTTCTAATGAGTCATGAAAAATGACGCACATGATGTTCATTGTGTCTGACATTTAATTTCCAATATAAAAATTTCGGGGAGATCACATGTTTATTTCATATCAGATATGCCGTGAGAATAATGCTTCGTTGACAGTGTCTTTGGCTCATCTTAGGTACACTTGCAGCCTTTTAATGTTGAAGGCTGCTGCCATGAAGTTGTCACTTTCTCTTTTCTAGCTGAAAGAATAATATAATTGTATAATCTTCAAACATGACTCAGGTCTATCAACTAAGAAAGATGTCTAAAGTGTTCAAAAACATAATTGTATATCTCTTATGTTTAAACCTTATTCTCTGAGGCCAAGCAATTCATTCTCCATTAGTTTAGTTAATTTGTTGTTGTGGTTTTGCTTGGTGGTGAAATTCTGTTCAAAGTCATCTTCCTTTTCATCGAACCCTTCGTTCCAAAAGATAGATTACATTTCCAATATGTTCGTTTATTGTTCTTCGCTTGTCGAACTGTTAAATGTTACATTTGTATGGTCAACTCCTTTGATAATAGATTGTATGCATTGTCCGTTATTTCTGTCGGTTTTAGAGAAACGTTCCTTAAAAGCATTATAAAAAGTCTGTTAAAAAGCATTTTTAAACTCTGCTTCATTTTGACTTTGACCAATAGAGGTTTCTCAATAAATGAGCAAAATTCATCGAACTCCTAAGGTTGTTAACTTGATAAAAATAAATATAAATAATTCGATTTTCAAAATAAAAGGTTTTGTTACTAATATAGCTCTAGTCGGTAGGGGCGATTATAAACCTTGTGTAAGGCATACATTTCCATATAAATTTTTAAAAAGAAAAAATGTATGTTTGATATCTAGTCCTCTTTTAATATAGGAGTAAATGATCATAGATGGGTATGTATCGATGTGTAAATTTTACCTAATCACTCACAAAGTAAATAAAGTTATTCCTAACATCAGATCACTAGATACAATCAACAAAACATTAACTTTTATGTACATTGAAGGTTTCTTTCATTAGTCCGTTTTACTGCGATCGAATACATAGCCCTATCTACGCTAGCCAATATTAATCGACCCTTTATATAGTGATATGGGGTAGAATGTCATAGCGGGTTGTGCTGGTGATATATTGCTATGATCATTATTTTATTATAAAAATTGTTGTTGCGGTTAAACCAAGATTATTCCTTTTTTGAAAATTACTCTTGTGTATGGCACTGTTGTTATAGCAACGTCATTGTTACTTTCAACGCATTTCAATCTTTCAAAAGCAAAATCGTGTTCATTTTAGTGAGGTCCCCTGGCTGACATATGACCCTGACCTTTAATAACCGCTGCTGTAACATGTAGTCAAGGAAATTGCAATAATGTCCTAAGATTGGCTTCTAAAGCCTGCCATATGCCGTCTTTGGCAAAAGGGCTGAGTGTTGGAGTGCTGGAAGATCTATGCAATTTCATTATTTTAACTTCTTATGGTCGATTTTAATCTGTGACTTGTCATTTTTGATGAAACCACAACAGTGGCTGGGCAGGAGCTTTTTGTTTGCCATTGTTATGGTGTAAGGCGTTAATATAGATAAACTTCACCTCAAATGATCCGGAAACAGGAAACCAAAAGTAGTCCGCAGAATTTATTGATGTGAAAAAAAAAACCCAGATCTGTATCACGTGACCGTTTATATCTAATCGAAACTCATTTTAAAATAATCCAATCAATGAGTGCTATACTGGCGATGGCGAAGTACAGTTGTGAAACTGATTGGAGACTACGATAACTTAAGAAGCAAAGTATAACGGTCCTTCTTTTCACCGATGTAAATTGATTATGAAATATTCAAAAAGCATACACTTTGGAGGAAATCATAACTTATAGAGTCTGATCTGTTGATCACTAAGTTAATAAGATACGATTCAATGCAAGAAGAAAGTCATAATAAACACTGCAAGAATAAATATATTTCATTCACCAAGCATCTCAAAATTGATTGGTTTCTGAACGGTGGTAAAGAAATACAAAGCATGATAATGATAATTCAGTTTGTTCACAGTTTTTATGAAGCAATGATTGGAATCGTTGGCCAAAATATAAAGGAAGAAAGTTTCACAAAAACAAGATGTTTGCATTATATGCAACGTAAAAGTTTGACAATATAAGATTTCGTAGATAACCATGAAGGATTTAATGAAACAGCAATAACGCTGATATAAAACGATTGTTCAGATCGAAGCTTTGAATTTGAATGCAAAATTTTGAACGCAAAATTACAGGTTGGTTTTAAATGATACTACTTATAAAGGACCTTTCGATAATGTGTGATATATTTGAAGTTTTTCAATCATTGCATTAAACACCTCAAATTTGTTCCTTATTTTACCGCTGCTTTATTTGTTTGAAGTAAACTAGTGTATAACCTGATCTGGTAACTGATTATGATATATTCATGACACGAAAAAGAAGAAGTACAGAAATAAACACTATACCATTTTGATACCCTAACTTAAATCTTGAAAAATTAAAGGTGACGCTATCAAGCCAAAACCGAATCATACCCGGATAAAATTAGTATAGATGTAAATACATGCCTTTTGATAATTTTGTATTGGCTACTGTTGAAGACATTGAATGTAGAGACAGATATAGTCTTAAAATACGTGCGAGATAACTAAAGCCTTGTAAGATTACATGAAAAGACAAGCATAGTACTCCTGAAAAACTAGTACTTAACACAGGTGACTTAGCTCAATAGTACCTAATAGTCTAATACATATGACTTAGCATAGTAGTACCTAACACAGATGACTTAGCATAATAGTACCTAAAACAGATGACAGATGACTTAGCATAATATTATATAACAGATGACTTAGCATAATAGTACCTAACACAGATGACTTAGCATAATAGTACCTAACACAGATGACTTAGCATAATAGTACATAACAGATGACTTAGCATAATAGTATATAACAGATGGCTTAGCATAATAGTACATAACACATATGACTTAGCATAACAGTACATAACAGATGACTTAGCATAATAGTATATAACAGATGGCTTAGCATAATAGTACATAACACATATGACTTAGCATAATAGTAACTAATACAGATGACTTAGCATAATAGTATATAACAGATGGCTTAGCATAATAGTACATAACACATATGACTTAGCATAATAGTAACTAATACAGATGACTTAGCATAATAGTACCTAACAGATCACTGAGCATAATAGTACATAACACAGATGACTTAGCATAATAGTAACTAATACAGATGACCTAGCATAATAGTACATAACACAGATGACGTAATATAACTTTTCAAACACTGTTCAAGGAAAGAAACCATCGGTACCAAAATTACTATGTACATTGAAAACAAATACAAATGCAATATTTACTAATGAAACCAAAACTTGTTTTTACAACTGCGTTAAAAAAGACAAAATTGCAGAGGTATCTTGTTTTATAAATTCCCGTGATTAAAATCCAACATTTTGCAGGAAACAAGATTGAGACAAAAATTCCCGAAAAGATTTAGAAAAGGATTTCGTCAAATTGATAAACAGTGATTTATAAACATGAAAATACCAACTGTCAAATCATGTCAGAATGACATTTTTCGATATACCATGAATTGTTGTTTTGCGGAACAAAAATATCGGTTGAAAAATTTGTATTGGTTAGCTTTGAAAACAAAATAAAATTAAAAAAACAAATCCAAGGTGCGTTCGCGGTATAAGAGCTATCGACGTGGTTGATGCACTAAATCATCTGCAATTTGTACGATGAAAGAAACGACATTACCTTATAACTAGATTTAGTTGATTATCTTCAATAAAACTAACAACTTTAACAATTATGTGACGGATGATATTAAAGTGTCTGACACTGCTGAATGCGGGATGGATAGCATGTTTAACGTATCACATAAAATAAAAAAGACACTGGCAGTTTGAAAGGATGAACTAAACAGTTGACCGATAAAATAGAATCTTGTAGTTTGCACTCTATAGTCCATTCGCTTAGGACTCAGAAGGAAAACATCAACGTTTAAAATGTCTCAAAAGAAATTCTAAATAATCAATAACAATTTAATATATAAAATCCTAAATATTATTTGCTTATTTGGTAGCAATTAAATGTCAGTTTGCTAGTAGCAGTTATTTGTTAGAATTGTAATATCTTCTTCTCAGACTTTAAAAAAAAACACAATTAATGCAATGACATACTTGCCCTGGACAAAATGAATCGCACATGTTAATATTAAAGATGCGGAACGTTTACCTCTTATGCCAGGTCAGACAACGTACATGAATAAATAGTACATTTCAGCAAATAAGTGCAAAACTTTCGTTTTTCAGATGGGGAATATCTGTCGCACAACATTAGTTGTTCAAGACTCAACAATTCACATTGACAATTTTGGTCTACTTGTACAATCCTGCATTTAAGAAAAAGATATTTAGAAGTCATTATTGGGTGTGGAAACCACCGGGTGTTTGCTGCTTTCACTTCATAAGAATTTGACTTTTGTGCCAATACATGACAATTTTATTTTCCTAATTTGCAAATTAGAGATTAAGATGGTCATCTTGTAAGAAAATGATGTCCACTGGACTAAATATTATTCTTATTTTATTATGGGTAAAACCCTCAATTTAGAAAGTCAGGTTACTTAAGGGCCCTAAAAATACAGTTACTACGTGTTTTTTTCGTCAAGCAACGGATTTTGGTGGTGTATTTGACGTAATGGGATAGGCTTCTGAGATTGAAACCTTATAAGTACATTTTATCTATAACGAAGTTGATCGAACGTCAATTCCAAAAAATGATTGATTTTTTTTCTTAAAGTAGGTTATTAAGCGCCTTAATTTCTTTAAGTGAAAGATGCTGATGACAAGAGGATTTTCTGATTGACGAACTCAGAATGATTTAGCTAATTTAATCTTATAACAGGCCATTCGCAAATAACATGATTAGATTTAGTTTTTTTATTTCCATTGTATTGCTCACTACAAGGCCCTATTTCAGCGAAGCCAAGCAACTGCGTAACGATTCCAGGCAATATTGCTTCGGCTAGTTCAATAACTGAGGTGATGTTTTTCCCGGTTGCATTATTGTGCAGATGTTAATCATAAAGAAATTTGCCTTTAATATATCATGAGGGGCTTCTTCAATGGGATTAAAACAGCTGCAGCTTGTATTGTTGACACCATATTATTGAAAATACCGAGGAATCCGATTATGACGACTCGGATTTTAATCAAATTCGCTACAAGATGGTTTAAACCTCTGCATTTGTTCCCGTTTATAAACCAAACTTCAGTTAAGGAAGAATATTAAAAACGTTCAAAGTAGTTAAATTATGTCAGGAATCCCTTTCGATCGTTCAAGCTATTGAACTATCACGGTCTTTTTTTTGTTCTGGAATCTCTTAAAAGGGATTTACATTTTTAAAAAATCCATGAATATGAAAACATGCAACTTACGAAGGTTACATCCTTTTTTTGTTTAGTATAGCCCTAGGTATTAATCTACCAGAGTTAAATGAACTGTTTGTATATTAATGATTTTTCACATAGAAAACTAGATAGAAAACGACATATCTTTCCATACATAACATAAAGTTATGAGTTTTGAACATATACGCCCTCGACATTTCTGTCTGAATTCTTCCATAGCTAGTGTTAATGTATCAGCGTTTACAATGGCCGCAAGTGGGACCTAACAATGGTTAAATTTCCTGGCCGAACAAGTAATTGTTTTATCTTTTCTTTTCCAGATTGTTACCATAATAAACTTTACAACTATATAGCAAACATTAACTGTCCTGTTTAAATCTAACGCATTTTTCACTCAACACTTTATGTCAAAATTCTAAAAGATATTTGAATAACCCCATTGACATGTTCTCATTTCAATTGCGATTTCGAACACCCGGCCGAGTCATACCAAAGACTTTTAAAAATGGTACTTACAGTTGCTTCGGAAGGCGATCAGCATTAAGACGTCAGTATTTAGACTGGTCTGCCTGGTGTCAAGATAATGTAATTAGGTGGGACATCATGCTACTTGTCTGCGGAATGACGCCTTGGTGATAGACATCACTATAAACTACCAAGCTGCAGATATCGCAACGAAAATACTGAAAAAGTGTTAAAGCTAACGGTAAAAATCGATATCATACAAACGCACGCACACACACACACACATACATACGCACGAGGTAATTATCGCATTAAAATAACTCTGACAGGATGTTAGTCTTGACAATTATCTTCTTGTACAATTTTCTCTAATAATGTTCAACATTAGACAATGGTACTTGAGCGTTCACTCTTTCAATTACAGTTGTTAATTTATTGTCACCTTTAGACTTCATGAGATTTTTTAACTATCCTATCAAGTTTTACATACATAACAAGACGATATTTTTTTTTAAAAAATCGACTAAAAGCTGTATCATTAACGTTTTGATTCTTAAGTTGTAAATCAATATGTTCTCCTTTAGATATATCATGATACTCTGTGTTATCCTTCAAGATACTATAAAAGATTTCTGTTCCAGCATAGACATATCATGAATCAATTCAGTGTCAGACATAGACAGTTCCAATCTCTGACCATATTTATTTATCAGCTTTTTGTAATAGAATTGGTACATCGGCCAATTACTTCAACACAGCAAATCCAATGCAATTATGGTTTGGTATTTTGATTGACTTGCTTTTCTGACTAAATCTAAATACACGCCAATAGCTTTGCAAATTATATATATATATATATATGTATGTATATATATATATGTATGTATATATATATGTATGTATATATATATACATACATATATATATACATACATATATATATACATACATATATATATATACATACATATATATATATATACATACATACATACATATATATATATATATACATATATATATATATATATATATATATATATATATATATATATATATATATATATATATAATGTGTTTCTCAAATGTATTTGTTGCTTTGTGCCTTACTTTTATTTGCAATTCTATGTAGAGGTTTATCAGTGGATGTTGATCAAGGAAAACCAAATGTGTACTTGTTTCAGTGTTAAACAAAACTGTATCTAAGGCATTCCAGTATTGCAAATGAGGATTATGTAAATGAGGATTATGTAAATGAGGATTATGTAAATGAGGATTATGTAAATGAGGACTACAATTAGTCATTTCAGAGACTAATACTTATGATATTAATAGCTGCCTTGCTAGGCACTCAGAAGTAAGAGGTTAGTGTTAGGACTGGTCGGCTTGGGGTCAGAATAACGTGACTGGGTGGGACATCATGCTACATGTCTGCGGCATGATGCCCCAGTGCTAGACATCACGATGAACTGTCACACTTCAGATACTATGACTGAAAAATTGCAAAAGCTACGTTATAAATCCAAATCATTCACTCACGTGCATTAAATTTATGGAGACTGTTTTTATTTTAGCAATCCAGTACGTTTGCTTACTTTCCACTCAAGAGTACGAGAAATGTCAAATAAACGTTTGATTTCATTTTCCTTTGTACCTGGCCTTAATAGTTTAATAGGTCTGGTTCTGATGTAAAATATTATACTCACAACCACCCACTGCTGTCTAAACGACACTATATAAATGAAATACCGTAGCAAAGCATAAATGATCTAAAATATCTGAATTGGAAGATGGATACCATTCAAATTATATTAGCGTTGTCAAGCTTTGCTGACATGGGACGCGGTTATCCTGGTTATAACCAATAAATCACATCATGACTTTTTAAAAATTAAAATCTAAAAAAAATTTTAAATAGCTAAAATTTAACAATTGAACATACTTAAGATAAAAAAGTGGGGAATAAAAGAAAACTGCTTTGAAATCAGGTCAAGGTCTTAATGACCTAGATCATAACCTGAAATATGACGTCATATATTTTAAGTTTTAAATATAAAGACTTTTGCCAATAAATGGTAATGAAAACCAAAACAATAGAGGAGATAAAGTATTTTACTAAAGTTTTCGTCTAAGGACGAGCTTGAAAACCATCAATTTTATTCCTTGTGATATTTATGTGATCATTAAAGATCTATAGTTTAATATTCATGAACATTGACCTTTATGCTTGAAACGGCTCTGAATTTTCTTTGCTTTTATACTTAATATAATACGGCAATGTTGTGGCTTTTCTTTCTTTCAGTCAAAACGTTTGTTAGCAAACTTGTTTCTTAATTTTCGGAATCAAAAGTATCTTGTAAAGTCTGTCTTATAAATATAGAAAGAATTTTAGTTCTCAGTCATAAAAAGCAATTAAGATTTATTACTATTACATTTCAAGAACAGTTTGAAGAACGTATACCTTTTTCTTTTGATATCTATGTACTCGTAAAATAACGAAAGTGGACATTGGCCTGTATACTTGAACCGACTCTGAAGTTTCTTCTTCGTTACACCTAATGTTACGTGGTACTCTTTTAGACTCGACTGCTTTATGTGAACAGTTCAGTTTGCATGTTTGTTCCCCAATTTTCTGGAGCAAAACGATGTTGTTAATTCTGTCTTATTTATCGAGAATGAGTCATGAGTTCTCAATACCCATAGTAACTATTAAAATTAAATAATAAATGCAAAATTAAAAATTAAAATATAAACTATTAAAGTTTAATTTATTTGCAAAAATTTATTTTAGGAATATAATATTTGCTAAGAGTGTTTTTCCTGTCCGTGCGAAAGAAACTTTAAAGCAGAGGTCTCAGACTCAAACCATCTTGTGGGCTGCATGAGGGCGTTTTCAATAGCCCAAGGGCCGCACCACATTTGTTATCTCTCAGGACACCTTGTGACGCCAATAATTTTGCCTATTACGGGATAATGGTTGGTGGGTTGCATGCGGCCTTTGGGGTCGCTTGTTCGAGACCCATGCTTTAGAGAGTAGGCATAAGTTGGACCTGTCATAGTCATTATGTGTGTAAGCTTTCTTACCTTTCTGACCCTCTTTAGTCTAATACGACGATTGTTTGTTTGTCCTTGTAAGACAATACTGCAACATGCAAAGTGTAAGTTAAACGGCTCTCTTTGCCGGAAAAAAGACTGCGTTGTCGACATAAGTTTGAAAGGGAAAATAAACTTGGCATACAAATCCTGTATTTGATTAAATATTGATTGCGCAATCTCTTTTACAAAGGTCGACTAACTTTATTATGTTATTGAAAATGTTACAAGCACTCTTCAGATTTACACACTGCTGCTTAGAGACCAGCAAACACAATATTGTGTCAATATTGATTTTTGATGTCTAATGATCCCAGAAGAATATTAACTTTCAAATCATTTAATGTTTCGTATTTACTCGAATTTGGTAGTGTTTTCGAAATATATTGATGAACGATGCTTGTCCTCTCTGGTTCTTAAAATGCTAATGTTCATTTCCCTGGCAATTATGATGGGATTGTCTGTTTGGTTTTCATTAATCTTTAACGATCTATTGACATTTTGTAGCCGATTCAGTTTACCAAGTTCCTCTCTAAATCTCTTCACAATTGTCCTCTCTATTCTAGGTAACAGACATGCCAAATGTAAATTATTTTTTTTACAAAAAATATAAACTTCAAACAATTAACATGTTAATATATTTCTTAACTTGACTACCGCAGTTGCTGCTAATACTATTACTAGTACAATTGCTACTACTACTTCTGCTAGTACTAATACTACTTATATTATTATTACTACTAACATTAGTATAAATAATACTAACTAAATATACAAAACAGGCCAATGGAACTCAGAACAGCAAACAAAGAAGCTGAACGATTGGAAATGCCATTGCAGTGATTAGCGCTCAATGTCAACAGCATGAAAGCAAGCGTTCATTATCAAACTATAATGCAGTTTGTGCAAGAACTAAGATGACAGTCAGTCACATAATCGGTGATGGCAACTTACCTTGGCAGCAGCACAGCAAACTAGCCCTATCCTAAAACAAACTGCTATGTATGAAATATTAACTTCGGGGCACAGCTATGTTATTATTGCGACAGAGGCTGAAAAAAAAACTAGGCGAACATACTGTGGGATTTTAACATAGAAACAGTATTGGTGACATTACATAAGTCCCGACTAGTAGACAAGCAACGAGCCAGACGTTGATAGAGCAACCCGTTTGACCTTTGTATGACGATACCAAGAACACATTTCAACTGACTGAATACAAAAAGCTAATCAATTTGCCGTCCCAAACATATGATTCATAGTTAAGAATTGCCGCCATTTTGGTACTCCAAGGAACTATATACTAACGTCATCGTCGAATAACATCACAATTCTTTCCTTTCAAATAAAAATAGATATTTAACTCGTTATTGTTAGACTACTCATTTCAATATAATGTCAGACATGCCCCTTTAGTGATTGGGTGTAATTACGCCCAGTTCTTAAACGTGTGCAGAATGGAATAATCTAGTCAACAGGCCATAGAACACAATTAATTTTACTATATAGTCTCTACATTTGTTTCTCAATACTGAAATTTCCACTGTGTTGCAATCAATACAAATCATATGTTAATTTAAAATACCTTCACATATGACTTTACGGTGATGTTCATGTCAAGGGTTGACCTGCATTTTTTTGAGAGGCTGAATTGTAAACAAAACACCAGGCAACGGAACAGATTTCACTTCCGGATCATCACCGTGACTTTATTACTCAATGTGCACTGTCGCCGAAATATACAAAGACAACCACACCATAAGCTCACATTCTAAAGAATAAACAATTGCCTTTAAATCCTTACCAAGAATGCCCAAATCTAACTCTTGCATCACCACCAAACGGAGACAGGAAAAAGTGATCTAAAAAGAGACTGGGACTATATTCGTGGGTACTGAACCGGATTTTATTAAGAGTGTACTGATTCCAACAGAGGCGCCGATTTAGATAATGCTATATTTTCTGTTTCTTGTTAATAAAAACAAATGTTACTATAAAATTCACCAATACTGCCAGATGTACCATGATTGTAAGTACACTTTGTACTTAATTTATTCTACTGCCTTGAAACTAGCGATTTCCTGTTATTTGTCTGGTTAATTTTTATTCAAATACAAATATTATAATATAATGTGAACTTTTTGATAATAATAATAATAATAATAATAATAATAATAATAATAATAATAATAATAATAAAGAGCAGCAGCAGATGATGATGATGTTTATCATCATCATGATAATCATGATGATGACGACGACGACGAAGATGATCATGATGATGATGATCTCGATGATGATCATGATGCTTATGATGACGACGACGAAGAAAACGTTGTTGTTGTTGTTGTTGTTGTTGTTGTTGTTGATGATAATAATGATGAATTGAATTTTTTGAAAATATTCGACAATAAACCTTTGAGACCTGCAGAAAAAATAAGCTAAGTAAAACATTCTTGATTGTACCAAGCAGTTTTTCTGTGTCTTGCTTTTCAAATATAATAGGTACTAATAACTCTATGGCAAATAATTTAGCTAGATTTCTTGTAAAAGACATTACCATTTCTTATGAAAGTGACAATGGTTTTGAGTTAGAAAACGGCAATAATTACATGGCATGCTAAGATTTTTAGTCACCTGATTCAGTTCGAACAAACATGATTAAATATTGTGTAATAGTGAAAATGAGAACACGACAATCACAGTGCAAAACACTAGCTAAGACCCTATTTATTTTGCCATATATGGCAACAAAAATGTAAAGACTGTAATTTGACTTTCATATTCTAACAGATGTTTGTCATGTGTAATTTTTGCTCATCTTCAGAAAGTCAGATTTCTGATAATATGGACAAGGCCATATGAAGGCCCAATTGTAGAAAGAAAAACTTCGAAATAGAGAAAACATGTATGATGCTCGACGAGATCACAGCTAATGCGATATACAAACTTGGATTTCATTTATATTAAGACTACATTACCTGAGAGAGAGAGAGAGAGAGAGAGAGAGAGAGAGAGAGAGAGAGAGAGAGAGAGAGAGAGAGAGAGAGAGAGAGAGAGAGCATTAAATAAACATTCAACACAACTGGCAGAAAAAGTGATCCGGAGCATTTTATAGCAAAGTGGACTAAGTGGTCACTGCTAGAAAAGACACTTACATGTGCCGATATATGAAGATATGAACCATTGCAACCGCAATTTCTGTTAATTGAACAAGGCAATGGGCAAGACTGAAGAGAACGTAAGGTTGATGTGAAGACAGAATATGGCAGCCATCACAGACGAGCATAACCTTTTCACTCCTGAAGCCACACCAGCTGGAGAGTGTTTCGAGATAACGGGGACATCCATAGAAAGATGGTCTCTTGGTAGAGGACGTCCGTGGAAAGCAGTTTAAACGACTGCATACAATGGATATTTATTTGTGTCTTATTTAAAACAATGAAATTAAATCAGTTATGTTTTAGGTTTTGGGGTGATTAATTGTGAGTAGACAATGTTTGCACTAACTCTGATAAAGAAAGAATATAAACAAATTATTATTAAATCATTATCATCAATCAAACTTTCCTGACGCTCACAACTTTCAATACAAAGTGGATACTCACAGATGAGAAGGTGCTAGTGAAGGTAAATTTGATAACTGGTTACAAATACTGGTTGATATGTAGCAAGATATATATTCTTCAATGATTGATTAGCAACTGTGCTAGTCTTGGTGATGTCAAGAAAGCAGGAAACTAACTTAATCAAGCTGACCTTTTGTGATAGATATTTCGAAATATTTTTGAATGATTTGACAATAGTGTAACTTGCTATCAGACATTTATCAGGGAATACACATTTTTTATAGTTTTATAATGCAGGGATAATAAAGCAATGGAAACTAAAAAGAAATTGTAGATCATCTCAAACAAAACAGTGCAAACACATTTAGCATTACGTATAGTGTTTCTTATTAAATACAGCGCGCCAGTTGTGTCTTCAACGTAGACTGTTTACCTACCCACTCCACAATCTGGTCATACAAAAACAATGCTTCCATTTTTGTACATATTATGGTTGTAAACTCGGAATATATTCATTTCCTGGCTTCGATAAAGAAAACAATATCTGAAAATTTAATTTTATTTCAATCTTTGCAAGCCTTTTTGACATCCACATCCGTCTTGAATCAATAAAGATTTGACCTTACCTCTGCACAGCTCTCTAATTGGAACACTTTTAGTTCATCATTAATATGTCCAAGAGATATCTAGTTCAATTGTGAGATATTACGAATGTCCTTTTGATTGTCACCAGTATATAAAATTTGATAGTACGCATGTCACTATCATTCTAAAACAAATACACAGTGATGACTAGAGTGATAATTAAAGCTTTTGTTCTGTTAAAATGATTTTCCATCCAATGCTTCAAATGTATCAATATAAACATATCAATACATATCCTTCTGAAATATTTTGACGGATATTTAAAATTTGCAATGATTATGTCAACGTTTTGCCACTTTAAAATGTGCTAGTTTATCTCTTGACGGCGTAATGAATCAGACTCTAAATCTATCGACAAAATTAGTTGTCATCTGAACCCACTCTCTGTTTTGCTCCTGTCAAATTCTCGCTGTTTTTCAAGATGACATTTAACTTTTTATCTTCAAAATTATTATCTAGACTCTTAATTATCAGTTTTCAGTCACATCTGGGCAATTTGTAAATACACAATGGATTTGAATTCGTGTTCCATTCGTTTTATGTGGGACCTCTGTATATGCTGGATCACTGTCGCAAACATTTTGTGCATTCGCTTCGTGGTTTTCTTTGCTTTGATTGTTTCCCCCACACAGTTATACATTCATTTCTTGATTATACTCCAAACTCTAGAAAAATACACGAAGGCAAACATCTACTTCATTCAACCGTCAGTTATATTATATACGTCTGTGGTCACAATATATCCCATCATACCTAACGACGTTCATACATTATTCGATATAATTAATGACGAAATAGCAACATTGTTTTTTCGAATACCCTTTTAAAAAAGACCGTTTTTTTAAGTATCGCTAACAGTGTGAAAAGTGGTATTTGTCTGCATGCAGACAAATTTCATGCAGTCGAAACGCAACCAATATTACTCGTCATGGCATGTCTGACCCTGTTCATTCAGAAACGAAAAAAGCGTTATTACGATTCCGAAATAAAAAGATACTCCTACACTGTAGTTAACATCAATGAAACAGATCTTTGAAAGTGAATATGTATTAGAGAAAATGACGTGATGAAATTTAGATCACTATGGTGAAGGTGGATCTTACAAGAGGAAATCGGTACAATATTGAGTAAATCTATGCATGTACTTTGTTAAATGCCATAATCGAAGGACTTAAATGCTTTTAGACAAAGAAAAAGTCATGTCAAACTCATCGAAAAGACCAAATTTTGATATAAAAATGGATACATGATTGATTATCAAATGTATGAATTTTACGAAACCGATACATAACTAGACTAATATGCCCTTCCCTAAACACACTTAAAGCGTTTGTTCCAGGGTGCCAAAGCGCTTTTATTTCCAACATAGATCAGAGAAGCGCTTTATCTGCCTTCCGTTGCATGATAATTTAAAAAGTCTTTATCCGAAACGTTGTATTATACCTTGTGCAGCAATAAAATAAGGACTGTATGCTCGTGTACTTGTCTCTGCCTCACAATTATTTTAATTATTGATAATGAATGTCATCAAATTACTAGTTTGGATAGGTAATAAAGTAACGGAATTAGCCCTAACATCAGGATATGGATACTATTCTGTGAGACGGCAATTAATGAAATTGACATCCCTATTTTTGGCATCCTTTGATAACGAACGAGCGATGTCTCATTCTCCATAATTTGATATCCCACAGAACCTCGTCATTCCACTCCATTATTGCCAAGCCAAAATTATTTTAAATGTTAGCAACGGAAACAGCTTTTTAATGTGCAGCATTAGTAAATTACTATTAATTCAATTTAACCCAAAGATGGCCAAACCAAAAGAGCCTTGCCAAGATGTTCTATTATTCAGGTGACCGTCTGTTGAACCTATATGCATTATATAGAAAAGCATTGAAGATATGTAGAATTTATATAGTATTTCCCACAAGCTTCTGCGAAAATTATAGCGATGGAGCAAGCATGGTAGTACAAATCCATGCAAAGAAATCCGTCACATGCAACCGAAAAGTATTAAGACGTATGGCAAGCAATTACAGGAATTCTAACTGTGAACTGCACTATTTCATAATATGTTCGTAAAACAAGGTCAAAATCATGAAATGGATGAAGCTGCAGTTGACATTAACACGCATAAATAAAGTAAAAAAAAATAACCAAAACAACATCAGCATCAGGTTAGGTTTCAAATATATATTTGATTGTAAATATTTAATACTAAAAAAATTAACAAAACCAACAAAAACATATTACATATATTTAAGGGATAACATAATCATTTATCTCTATTCATTGATAAATTTCTATTGCAAATATTAGGAAATCAATGATTTAGGTTACAAATACAAAATATATACTATCTCATGCACCAGGTGACACTTCGAATAAAATGCAATAATGCTCAAATAAGTGTACAAATCATAATCATGTAAATGATGTAGATCAATCTGCTTGAGGTTCAAGATTATAAAGATATAACGAAAGGCGATACCCATGTAATATTAGGTTACATATAATTGCAAGGATACCAATATATATATATATATATATATATATATATATATATATATATATATATATATATATATATATATATATATATATATATATATATATATATATGGTTCTGATATTATTGAATTTTGAAAATTGAATTCCTGGACAAATGAACTTAATCATATTTGGATTGCAGTAAATAACAGTTTTGAACACATGTCAACATATATGCATCAGAAACAACAACAACAATGGATGAACAACAGAACTGAACAGCAAAAGAACCTTCGTGAAATGGACATCCTTGCAAAGGATATTTCAGAGCAATACCATGAGAAAAAATATAAACGATGAACACAGGATAAACATACAACATTTTCCCCCAAAACTTCGAACTATTTGCCTACAAATTACACTTTTATAACACTACAAAGAGCAAAGGCTTCAATATATTTGCTCAGTATATGTTTAATATTCTTGAGAAATGTATGTGTTTGACAGCTGTTAGAAATGTATATAGTTATGTTCACTAATTGGCATTGTTGGACCAATGGCTTTGAATACCATAAACAAATTTTGCCGTATCTTCCTGAATTCTAAGAATTTTTCAAAAGAAGAAAGCCATTTGTAACATAGGATAAAAATGCATTGAAAATCAGCTTTTAGTGGAAAATCAATCATATATTTAAATTTGAAAATAAAATCTAAATGTAAATTAAAACCTTTAAACATCTACCTTCAGGTTTTAGCAGTGCAAATAAAAGCAACAGAGAAGTATCATATTCAATGCAGTATAACTGACCGATCTGTGATATTGAAGACATTTTGGTTGGGTCAGTTTGTGCAACCTATATCAGTTCATTCATGGGTAGCCAAGCGCAATGGCTCTGAGATTCTCGAGTCCAAGTGCTATAGACTTATTCAAATGTCTTTAATCGTACACACTAAAGAGAAACTGGCTATTTCTATATATCTGCTTTGCTGAGTCATGTACTCAGATGTTTAGAAAAAAAAATTATATCAAACTCAAATAACACTCAGTGAGGCCAGAACCAAATTGTATAGAAGCAATAGACAATTTTGTTCATATCGAAAACATCAACAGATTGCCATGAAAGAGATAAGAACACTTTCAGGGCTGTCTTCTTCTTTTGAACAGTTGTTTTTGTCTCCATGGCGATAGTATAAATGATGTACTTGAGGTACTATGCCTTATTTATCAGTATGACATAATATTGTTGACTTCTGTCAGGTAAGCTAGACATGCCATGATGACGACTTTATATCACCACCTGACTGATCGGAACATGTGCAGTAATCTAAATCTTCCGACCCCTTTTTAATAAAGACCAGACCATAAAAGGTATTATGCACACTTCTTTAACATCGCAGATAACAATGATGCAATTCAAGGATATAAAGGTTACTTTAGATTGAATATCTCCAATATTTTCTCAGCTTCTACGCAGCACTGCTAGCCTTTGTGAGAGTGTCAGGCTGTTTCAGAATTGCTCTTTGTTTCGCCATTCTTCCTTTTTTGCATATCGTGTTATGACGAATAGAGATCATAAATACATAAATAATTAATCAATCATTTTGAAATATTCAATTAGCCAGCTTCATTTGCTGATTTTCACTTTCATATCCCATTTTAAATGGATCATAACAGCATAAAGATTTCCACCATTAACTGTTCCTAAAATAAAATGATTGGTACCAAATGATCTTCTGAACACCATTGTCTTCTTTATCAGCACCTTGCAAATTGGGGCGAAGCGACTAATATTTCTTCACTAAAATGATTAATTTGTTCTAAGAGAAAAGTACACATTCGAATAAATCATTCATGTACTGATAAGATTATTTGCGTGCATGCATCTATACAAAGGGTTTGTGTTTCTTTCTAATATTTAGTTCAAATGGATATAAATTCTTGTCTAAAACAGTTAATTTTTTAATAGCCATGAATTTACCAAAATGAAAATCTTTGTTTTCTATAACAATGTATGCATTTAATATTATTTTGTGCCAAAATGTTTCCATTAATTTCGGATGAGAAATCAACTCATTTTATGTGTTTTGACTTTTTCATTCAAACACAAATAATGAAGGAGCAAGTATCCAAAGATAATTAATTGATATACTCAAACCAATACTCAAAGATGTAAAAAATATGTTTTTATTTAATATTGTTGAGAAAGATATATCGTTTAACGTTGTACCCAAAAGAAGCCCGTAATAATGAAAATAATAATCTTTTGACGATGGATATGGAAATATATTGAAGACGGTAAAGGCAGTGACATCATCCTGACTGGAGAAGTCACTCATAAGGCAAGGTATTTTATTGTCCCTGTGCCTCTAATTTTAATTGTTTTTCCTGCAGTAAACAACTTTTGAAATGAAATTGCACATGCATCCACATCTTTTGTTAGAAGATGAGAGAAGATGAGATCCCTCGTTATTTATTCTAGATCTATGCCAACAATGTTTCATTCAATTTACTATTACACAATACATTATAATGACATGGAAGATATTAACTTAAGATAGAGTCGGATGAATTCGTGATGAAGCTACTTCATTGCATTATATCTGGAATCAACTGTAAATGATTCAACAGACATGAATTAATACTTGTTTACCATATCCTCTTTATTTACATCTTCACTTGAACTAAGTCGTAAAAGAATGTTATGTAAAAGAAAACTTATACTTCCCCTTGAACTCAAATTCTAGTAAAATATTGTTTTGTGCTTATAATCATGACAAATATCGGGTAGGCAAGACATCATTCACAACTCTCAATTGCTCTTATGACAAAACTCAATCCACAGCCTTCCATCGTGGACAAAAATCAAGCACACAATATGAAATAAATATACATAGCACGTGTCTTTCATTTCGTTTTGCAGGAACCATTCATCAGTCTGTATACTTAAAAGAGACGTGCAATCTGAAATTGGAAAACAATTTATTAACTGCAGTCGCATGTATTTTCCGGTCCAGACATGCACTTGAGACTGTTTCCGGTGGAAGGTTAAAGTTTAACCCCGTTGATTAGTAATACGATCACATTACAGGACATGCTTTTTCTTTCGCGACAGAATGAAACAAATTTATGTCGTATTTAAAAATTTGGTTAACTGATATGTCGTAATCCAGGTAGGAAGGACCCCGCTGCAAGGTGATAATCATTTTTACTATTCGTTATATACGCAATTCACAGGCATTTGTAATCTTAATTTCAGTTTCCTCGTACTGGGAAGTGTTGAGCAGCGGGCGAATCTAGGACATGCAAGCTGAAACACGTTCGGAACTTTTCGAAAATGATCGAAAGAAAAACCCATTTTGGAAATACTAGAATGTAGCATAATAGCATAAACATGCGCACTGGTTACCAAATAACGTCACACACCATGACAATACAATCTATCCGGATGACACAGTCATATGCTTTGAAACTACAACAGTATTATTGCATCGAATAAGATGACTTAACATTCTCAAACATCATTCCAATAAAGCACCTCCGAATTACTCTCCTTCAACCACACTTTCGCGTGACTCTGAGAACTTCAACATTTTAGGAATTGGGACAAAACAGATTTTTCTCGTCAAGCCAGAGCGCGGCTTTCAGAAAAATTAGAAAGCACTTGTTTTGCTTGATGATAAAAAATAATACCTTAATATTTAATTCCATATAGTTTCGCTTCTATAAATTTGTATCAAAGCAAAATTCATTCTTAACTGAAGCCTGACTTCCTTATGGTGCTCCGATTGTTTGCACAACACAAACTTCATATTATTTTGTTCATTGCAAAAGACAGAGAATGTCAAATAATTTATAATAAAACTAAATTGTAGTCTTTGCGCTTATTTAACATTTGCCCTCAAATACTCCATTTTTTAAATACATTGATGAAGAATAGTTATATTAACTGTGA
Organism: Potamilus streckersoni; assembly: GCA_016746295.1. Classification (NCBI taxonomy): domain Eukaryota; kingdom Metazoa; phylum Mollusca; class Bivalvia; order Unionida; family Unionidae; genus Potamilus; species Potamilus streckersoni. The sequence goes on from JAEAOA010000455.1 coordinate 1,143,362, forward strand.
TGTTCAAGGTGCTGGCTTGAGTATGCTACAATTATTTAAGATTTTTTTATGCAGATGATCTAGTGATATTTTCGGAGTCAAAACAGCGTCCATAAAAGAGCCAAAGTTCTCTTTTAAAACATATTATGATAAGTGGCGCCTTAAAGCTAACCCAAACAAAACAAAAATTATTAGAAAGTAAAAGTGGGCATGGTCAGTCTGATATTTATTATATAGAAATGCCCACTGCATTTCCTTTTTCCAAACCCAGTATATACAGTGGCTCCAGAGATGCAGCAAAATAAGCAAATTCCTTTGAATGAGGGCCTCAATGTAGATAAGTTCTTAGCTAATTGAGTTACCCTCTTTAAATAAAGCAATAATAATAATAATAATAATAATAATAATAATAATAATAATAATAATAATAATAATAATATCTATAATACTACTACTACTACTAATAATAATAATAATAATAATAATATCTATAATGCTACTACTACTACTACTACTAATAATAATAATAATAATAATGATAATAATAATAATAATAATAATATTATTATTATTATTATTATTATTATCTATAATAATAATAATAATAATAATAATAATAATAATAATAATAATAATAATAATAATAATAATAATAATAATAATAAAGTCTTGCTCTGGGAGAAATATGGGTAAATCAAGCTCATAAAGGTTTTCTTATATTTGGTCAAACAACGGCTATCTTACCCGTTTATTCAAAATTGTCAAGCTAGAATCAAAGAATCTTCACGAGTTAGATCTATGACATTCGTCAGTGCAATTTTGTCTATAAAGAGTATATGAATCTAGAAACAGTGACAAGTTTTAGAAAAGCCCTTTTATAAAATAAGGATGTCAGTCCATACTTCCCATAATAAATCAGAGATATGGAAAAGGCTTCATTGCCCCACTCTATCACAGCTTTTATTGTTTTGTTTGTTTAAAGGGGTTTTTTGAGGTGAGGGGTTTGGGGGTGCAACTTGCTGGAAGACGAAAATAATAATTTATTAGAATGCCCGCTACTATGAATCTTCACGAGTTAGATCTATGACATTCGTCAGTGCAATTTTGTCTATAAAGAGTATATGAATCTAGAAACAGTGACAAGTTTTAGAAAAGCCCTTTTATAAAATAAGGATGTCAGTCCATACTTCCCAAAATAATTCAGAGATATGGAAAAGGCTTCATTGCCCCACTCTATCACAGCTTTTATTGTTTTGTTTGTTTAAAGGGGTTTTTTTTAGGTGAGGGGTTTGGGGGTGCAACTTGCTGGAAGACGAAAATAATAATTTATTAGAATGCCCGCTACTATGAAAAAAGCAGTTTTAGTGAGTACACATATTTTCCTCTTTTTCTAATGTTTTTAATTGGTGATATCATCATCATGAATAAGTTTACCTGTCATCTTGTCGTCGTTGAAGATAATATTACTGGTTTTCACTGATAGAGATTGTATGAAGCTTTCATACATCTGTGTCAGGACCAAATAATCAGGAAATAATTGAGAATTTGGCTTTATTGATAATTATAGTATCTGTTAAAATTAGTGGCAGTAGTAGCAGTTGTAGTAGTAGTTGTTCTCTAGTCAAAAATATTCGATCTAGCAACTTTTCTAATCAGAAGCAATTTACAAATATGCTTTGCATTTTTAGAATATCGTTTATTGTTTATCAATATAAAGGACAACGGACGATTGCTAGTGACAAATAATAAATAAGTCTTGCGATATTATTTGTAAACTATAGTTCCATGGTCTATGCACCCGAAAATGCTGATGAATTTGTGTATGTTCGGAACGTTTATCTTGAAACTCTAAACGCATGAGCTAAGCAATGTTTTGCAAAGTTTAATCCCTTCAAGACAAATCTTGTACACCTTACTAATAAATTCTTCTCTTAGATCTAGTCTTTCACAGCTATATAATGAGCTGAACATAATGTCATACTCATGCTGGTATAATTTTTAGCAGCAATAGATAATAGTGATTATATGTTAGCGATGTATACAATTCTGTTGGTCACTAAAATTCCAATTAACCCAGAAGTCTTGGTTAAACATATCATATGTCTTAACGTACGATGACGATTGGAGTATGCAAAATGATGTCTGGGACGGTTGCTTTTAAAAAAAAACCTCTGAGATATTCGAAAACTTTCAATCTGAAGCATCGCATAATGACACTAATCTTACCGGAATTTAAAACGTGCATCGGGAAACTGGTTGGTAAGAATAATCCGGAAGACGAAGTTTATGTACGTCGTAAAAATTTGTAGATAATCAACTCCATTTTATAGATGTGGTCTTTGACCAACTCTCAATGTAGAGTTAACAAGCTACGTGTACGAAATATATTTGATCTCTAAAATCCACGTTCAGATTATAATATTAAGGAAGCTGTTTATCGTTTCTTCCTGAACATTTAAGACGTTTAGTGAATTTAGGTGCTTTGCAGATTGTGAACAAGTGGACCGATATTTTCACTGATTAGCGAAACTATACCGGTGATATCTGCATCATTTGTAATCAGATTGACATAGTCTTATCCATGCTTTATGAATTATTGCTTATCTTAGAATCAGTAAATAATTCTATAAATTGTAATCAATTATAGAGGATAAATTAAATCTTACTGTACCAGATGGTGCCAGCGATAACAGAGCCCTTTCAGGTTAGTGTCAGTCTAAATGAGGTGAAAAGTGACTAACACTTTCAAGAAATCCAAATGGCACGTACATGATCCTATTTGCAATGGTATTGATCTTCTCATAAAAAATCTAGTAGCGTCAATTATTCGATGATTATTTAATTTTGCAAACGCGTAAATAGCAATACTATTGTTTATGATACCTCTGTACGAAGGTAACAGAAACTCAATTAACTCCCTACAAACTCCAAGCCTGCTACTTTATTGGCTGCCAGCTATATTAGTTTTGAGAAATAATTCATACAAGCTTGGTTACATGGCTCAAGGAGGATAATATTAACATTCCCAGTTCACAGCAACATGGCTACCCGAGGGCTTAGGCTGCACAATGCAATCTGACTGGTAATAATGCTAACAAATGTTTACTTATTGAGACTGCTTTTCTTGATTAGAAAAAGACCTCTGATGGCCTGTGTTAAATTTCGAGCTATTCACGTTCGAGAAATAAGGAAATTGCTTCTGACTTTTCTGGATGTGTATGTAAATTTACAGAGCAAAATCGCTGTCATTTCATTTCTTGCCACGTATCTTAACAATCTACAGAAGCTGGGTGACAGAGCATGCAACTACGGCAAGAAGTGGTTGAGTGTCAGAAAGTGATATGCTGTCATGCATGGTTCGAAATATATGATTTATGACAATATGAAATGGCGCCAGGGGTCGTTAGGTTTGGCAATTTCTGATTCTGCAGCACACCTGGGACATCCGGCTAAATTAAAGTTTACCTCGTATGACACAATAGGTAAAGCAAACAAGAAAAGTACCAATTATTTCATGATATATTTGCAATTGGCATGGAACTGAATGATTAAAACACTTCGGTTGCTGCATTCGTGACAAGTAATGTACTTTTCTCTCAGTGTCTTAATGGAAGTGGATTACAATAAAATATTTTACAAAGTGATATTTCTTAACTGGATGAAATATGTTGAGGTATGTTGCCAGATCCTCACTGATCCCTGAAACCTGCCTCACTAATCTCTGAAACCTGCCTCACTAATCCCTGAAAGCTGCCTTACTAATCCCTGAAACATTCCCCACTAATCCCTAAAACCTGCTTCACTAATCCCTGAAACCTGCCGCACTAATCCCTGAAACCTGCTTCACTAATCCCTGAAACCTGCCTTACTAATCTATGAAACCTGCCTCACTAATCCCTGAAACCGGCCTTACTAATCTATGAAATCTGCCTCACTAATCTCTGAAACCGGCCTTACTAATCTATGAAACCTGCCTCACTAATCTCTGAAACATGCCTCACTAATCTCTGAAACCTGCCTCTTTAATCTCTGAAACCTGCCTCACTAATCCCTGAAACGGGCTTTACTAATCCCTGAAACATGCCTCACTAATCCCTGAAGCCTGCCTTACTAATCCCTGAAACCTGTCTCACTATACATTAGGCTTGGTTTGGTTTGGTTTGATAATTTAGGGCACAGCAACCCAAGTATTTTAGGCAATTGCAGTAAAGTGCCTTTTCCAAGGACACACTACGATAGCTAACCCAGGCTGGTTCGATGTTAGGTTTCTAACCCAGACCCTCTCTGTCGCGAGTCTGGAATGCTAACCATTGAGTCAACGCAACTCCTAGCTATAAGAAGGCACGAGAGTACGGTTATTACTTACATTAGTAGACATGGGGCTGTTGTCTCAAACTGAGCTCGACATGTGTATTACATGCGAGAATGTTAGTACTGACCTGTTACGCTATGTTGTTAGGCTATTTAACGTAGAAGATGAGCGGAAGCTGTAGTATTGTCTCAATAAAAGATCACTAGAGCGTAAATTTGACAAATAAAAATCGTAATTATGAGTAGAGTCACATCATGTTTATATGGGGTACAGGGGGTTGTACCGTAGGGTCAAAATTGATAGGGCCAGGTAGCACTTCTATGTTAAAATTGGGGGAGGGGGTTGTATTAAAGGGTCAAAATGTATTTTGTATTGAGACTGTATAGGATCAAATGAAAATGTACTGGGACTATATTGGGTCAAATGAAAATGTACTGAGACTGTATCTGGTTAAATGAAAATGTACTGGGACTAAATAGGGTGAAATGAAAATGTTTAGGGTCTGTATAGAGTCAAGGGAAATGGAATATGATGGGTCTACATATGATCAGGCATATATGGGTCAAAAATACAAATAAACAAAAAACAACCAAGCAAATACACAAACTCACAAATACACAAAGCATGGGAATCGAGAAGAGATTTTTAGAGGCAATGGAGTGGCCCTAAAATGGCGTTTGAGTTTCTTTTAATTTTTCTCCATTCTTCTTCTTTACAACCATCTTCTCATCTTCTATTTTACGTTTTTATTCATCTTCTTCTTTTCTATTCTACTCCTCCGCTTATTTCTACTTTTCATTATATTTCTCCATCCTCTTCTTATTCATCTTTTCTTTTTCTACTTTTTCCTCTTTTATTACATCTTTCAAAATCGATTTTATTCTCCACAAGATATTCACTTTAATGTTTACTCTCATATGAAAATACCAGCCTACCTCCAAATGTTTTAGCAACTGCTCTACCATGGCAATAGTGTCTGTTACCTCTTGTAACGTTTCCATCTTGTTCATTTTTCTTGAAGCCATCCTTCAATGATGGATGATGAATGCCACGATTGACTTGACTTTGCTGGATTATAGTCGCTTGCACCAAACAGATATATGCGACTTGTTTATTCCAAAACAAGCAGGATATTTACTTGATTGTGGGATATGGAATAAAGACACTTTTTTCCATACCTTTATGCAGATAGAATCTGCTATTTAATTGAGCCACAGTTCGTGGTACAATAAAGTCCCATTGGACCTGCATTAAGGCTATAATGCGTGAGCAAACATAAAATAAAATAGAGACAAACATCCATATAATTACATTGTTATAAAGGATATACAATTTATCAAATTAAAAAATAATACAATTTTATATAGTGCATTGGAATTATGTCCATTTGGATACCAAGTATCTAATTTATGAATCCGATAAGTATATTTTATGAGTCTATTCATATCTCCATGCAAAATATATATTGCCATGAAAAAAAATTCGAGTAGACAGTGATTATTGGTATTAAAATGTATAGAAATATTAGAGGAAAACTGAGGATCTCAATATATTTTTTATATGAAAGCGATTGTTATTCATTCTCTTAGACACTTGTTGAAGTGTTTGTCCAACATATTGCATATTACATCTGTGATGGTGACGTCCACACTACATGTTTCACCTCACAGCTCTGACTTATAACTGGGTGAGACAGAATCCTTTCTTTCTTTTCCTCGTCTTGTTTTCTTTTTCTTCTTCTCCTCTTCTATTTTCCACGCTCCTTAATTGCTTCAATGGCTAGATCGTCCAGGAAGCGACGTGCATAGTCCAGGTGCATCTGGAGCTCAATCAATTTTGCTATTCTGCACATTTTCTACGATGTTGCCACGTTAACGATATCTAGCCAGATTGACGAACGTATCGCCTTATATTCCTGAAGCACCCACGTGAAGGGAAATACCCCTCACCCAAAACCAACAGTATACACCACACTCCAATGAAACTATGGACGGGGAGGACCTAAAAGAAACATCCTCTTCAATACTTTCACATACAAACACACTCTATCACCACTAATACATACAACCGTACATCAAACACACGCTTAATGCAAGCACGAGTACGAAGTGTTTATATCCACACCTCTGCCTTACATACAAACACTCAAGTATGCCAGAATGGCAAAAGAGTAATAGCTCTATTCTAGAAATATGGGGTAGCCCTGAAACGGGCTATTTTCTTTTGACGATCTTTAATTGTCTGCGAGGATTCCGTCGTCATACTACAGGTTTTCCCATTGGATATGGTCTACGTCATAGGAAGGTGAAGAAAACTCTTTGGTGTCTACACAGAAGATCGCAAATCATCTTTCTTACTCCTGCTGTTGTTGTTACTGCTACTGTTGCTGTTTCTGGAGTATGTACGTCTCTTCCTACTCTTCTTTCTCGTTTTAATATATTTTCTCTAAAGACCTATCCTATGAGGCCTTGTGCTGCCTTAAACATTGTCACAGTTTCTTCTACATTTCCTAGCAAAAGACAAGAGATAACCTTAATGTTCAAAAAACTATCTTTCTCTTTTATCATCGTCTCTAGAAAAATCGCGATCAAAATAGGTCAATAAATATTTTAAGGGATATCAAATAATGCGTTGATGAAGAAAATACACACAATATTGTCCACACGCCATGGAATGTGTGTCTTGTAGTTTAATATTATCCATACGAAACAAAATAGTTCACACTGCGATTGTTGGGAAAGTTGACGGACACCCAATGGGTTCTTGCGAGACAGCTGTCGTTGGTGTTGATGACATCTACTTGAATGTCTTTAGGTTTGTGATGAAGTTCATCCTTAGCGCACATGACAGGATTCCAAGAAGAGTTGTATGAACTGCTTTTTAAAAGGTAATGAAATTCACGTGTATCTATGTTTTTTCTTTCACAGTAAATGGTTATTGGTTTCATCTCCTTACTCTGTGGAAAGAGAGATTAGATACTATAGATTTCAAGGGAAGTTAATGGAGGTATGCAATTGTCACGCAAGTTTTTATACCTCTGATGCAAGACTGCTTCCTTTGAGATGAGACCCCAAACGTCAGCCAGATAATCTTCCAATTTTTCTTCTTGACTCATCATTAGGCATTTATCGTGATGATTTTGACTGAGATAATAGTTTTGCATCGAGTAACAATGTTACTGAGTTAACCTCTTATTCTCGTAGTCTTGTTGAATAAGAAAGGTTTGTTCTGCTTCTTTCTGCTCTTGCAAATATGCATCTGGTTCTTCTTTCTGCCTCTGTCTAAATTCCACGATTTGAGGTAAGGAAGGAGAAGGCGGAGAAGGTTAGTACCGGTACAATTATTGGAAAGAGAAAAGAAAATCCATTAAATCCCAATTAAATCGTACTCTTCTGGTGGTATGATTGTGTTTCTTTTGGTAGCTGTCATGCCATCACTCTGTGTCTCCACGGCAGGATCATCCCAATACGTTGTCTTCATAGTTTCCGTCATGTTCAAACTCGATGGCATCAATTCACTGCGAAAAGACGCTAGCGCACCTATAAAGGAAATGTGATTGAAAGAAATTCCACACTCTGACTAAATTTTGTAAAGCGCGTTTAAGTTAGTGAAAGATGTCAATCTGTTTCGATCTGCTCATAAACTCTAAATAGCCGTCACTTGCCTCATTCCATTCACCTATTCTCGTCACAAAATGTGGACTAATGTAGGCCTTGATGCTCTTTAGATCGGACTTACCAATGTATGTGAAATCAAGAAGATACATCGATTTGAGAATGAATGTTCTATGTTGAGAGGCAAGTCTGTCTGAAACGAGTCTTAATGAACGGTCCGCAAGTGAGACGAAGTTTGGGGAAGAGAAGAACACCAGCGCTATGTCCCCTATGGTAACTTAGTGGTGCTAACAAAATCTCAACGAGTCTTTTCAGGGCCACTCCATTGCCTCGGAAGGATCTCTACTCGATTGCCATTTTTAAGTATTCGTATGTTTGTTGGTTTGTTTATTTGTATAGGTTGACCCACACATATTTGACCCTATAAAGACTCACCCCGTTCCATTTCCCTTGACCTTATACAGAACCTATACATTTTTGTTTGACCTTATACAGTCCCTATAATTTTCATTTGACCCTATACAGTCCCAATACATTGTCATTTGACTCTATAGTCCCTATAATTTTTAATGTGACTCTATCCAGTCCCAATACAAAATACATTTTGACCCTGTTGTACAATCCCAAATTTTAAGAAAGAAGTCTACTTGACCCTATCAAGTTTAACCCACGGGCACAACCCCCTTGTTCCCTAATTAAACATGATATGACCCTGCATTATCCCCGTATACTATTTTCGTGCGTTATGCACAAACGTTGTTGTTCAGAGTGCATTGTTGCTTTGCAGTTAGAGTATTGTTACCCATAAATCTTGTATATTATGTACAATGTAAAAATGGCGATAATAAGTCTGATATAAGTATCATGTTTAATGGTTTGGGGGATATATGTCATGATAATCCAGCAATATATTTATTGACATTTTGTTATGATTGTATTTATTGATAAAAGCATTTCCTTTGCTTTTTTGACTCATCTTGACTTTCAACATTTGAAATCAGACTCTATGTAGCAATTTTGCCGAGGTGGACAAACCATCTAAAAATTAGACCTCAATAATACCAATTTACCTGTCGGAAAATACAGTTTAATTCAAAATGAGATATCAATAACACAGATTGAATTGTCAGGAAATGCATAAATTAAGTGCAAAATAATATCTCAATTACATCGATTTACCTGTCGGAAAATGCATAAACTAAATGTAAATTTGTGCACATTATATTATTATATAGATTAAATATGTTTATTCGGCGAACTTTCTGTAATAAATCGTTTTGTTTACGACAATGAAGATACCTAATACCATAAAACAGCAGTACGCCTTCACGAAAATGGGTGCCGGGGGAAGAAAGAAAGTCACTCTGTGATCTATAAAATTCATAACTGCATATTGATAGCAATGAGTTCACTGCGTCCGTCACTACTCATTTCATGTCATTACAATGACAGTTTATACTAATGTAAAACAATTTATTCATAGAAATATATACAAATCACTGACACCAATCTCATGACAATTAAGTTTGTCACAATCTCATGTGTAATATATTAATTATAATTATAGCACTCGGGTATTAATGTACAATTTATATCTTTGAAGAATTTTCAGTCTTCTTTCTAGATTATATTTTTATTGCTGCTTTAATTATTTGTGTGTAATAGTTATTTCTCTTTTGCTACCATATAAACGTTTTTTGATATTAAATAATTAAACAGAAGGAAAAAGACGATGGTAATCATAACATCTTTCGAACAAATATCACATGCATTATCTCTAACGGAAAACTTCGTGACTTTTCTACAAAATTCTGTCTCGGTAATTATTCAATCATGTATATTTCATGTAATTCATGTGCTTGACCTTTATCCGTGATTGAGGGTATATCATTTGTCATCAATCTGTCTTTTGTCACTTCATACAAGTTGTCTACTTATATTTAAGTTCCAATTATGCCCTTGTGTACGAAATTTAACATGTTCTGTATGCGAACTTATTATATCATTCCTCCTTTTGTTCAGTCTCTGAAGTTATTTACTGTTGTTTTCAGATATAATTTGATATGAATTTAAAAAGTATTTATTCACAAGATGCTCATTGACATTTTGAACTGAATGTCTATTTTGGAAATATTCGGAATTCATTTAAAGACATTTTGGATTTTATCATCGGGACACATCAAGCTTTTTGCACATCAAACTAATCAAGACTATTCGTATAGCAGCACATTCAGTTTGGAATACTCTATACTTTTTGTTAGAAATGTGATAGAACATTTAGAATTATTTTGAATTCGATTCACAATACTGTAATTTTCTCTTAAACTGTTATTTTTCAACTTGGATAAATAAATATATTTGTCGAATTTACTAAACTTATTTGTTTTGCTAAATTTCTTTTACTTAGCTATAGACCATAGAGTCAAGGGTGATATCGCCTCAGATGGACCTAGAATTCATCCACACGCTGATTTTCGCTACGTTAAAAGTCACGTCCAAAGCGTTTATAAATTCTTTATGGAATTATTTGCATAAGTTCAGTAAAAGAATGCTTTCTTATGAATTGATGCTCGAGAATTTTTCGGCCAAATAGAGTCCTTCTATAACGAAAGACTTGAGTGATGTGTGATTGGCACATTACGTATTTAGTCAATATGGAATAAGAATGTGAAATTGTGGCAACAGTACTGTCAGTCTATCATCGCTACAAAGTATGAACCTTCGATATCTAGCTTTTTACTATTCAATTGTGGATATTATTCCTAAACAAACCAGCATGGCGGACAAATATGTGTGTTAAGAGCTTAAGAAAATAGTTCCAAATGTTTGGCTTCTTTACTTTCTCTTTACTACGATGCCTTGCTAGGAAGAATGGTATATATGTAATTACAAGACAGAATCCTTCATAAAGGCATGCTAACGTGTGCTCTTGCGAAACGAAAAATGAAAAATTGCCCGTACTCACTGGAGCACTTCCGTTTTGTCAAATCGTCGTTGCAAGTAGTGGAGCTCTTAAGATCAGAAGATAAGCATGTATTCCATGTTCTCTGCAATCCTGTAATGTCCATATGGAAAGGATCGGGCTTGAAAATCACGGACGTTTGAAAAGTGCTCTCCTTTTTCTAGAATCTCTTTTCCGACCATGGGGAGGCGTGAACATATACCGAAGGGTATAATTTGCGTGAAATTACGCATCTGCAGTTAATTGAACGTAGGTGCACTAACTCAATAATTAGCCATGTCGTGTGATGCATTAGTTTGTTAATGCAGGTTGATTGATTTACATTATATGACTATGTAACAAAGAAACCAGAACCAAAAGATGAGCATAGCACCTTCGTTCAATAACAATCTATAGAGGCTAACCGTTCGGGTATAACATTAAAGAATCACGCTACAATTTAATTACGTAGGTGGTCTCTTTGTTGGTATAGGAGAATGATAAGACACTGTAAGATACAGATTCCTTGCTAATGATAGATTCTGAGAAAAGAATGTGCTGGCAATTTCCTATGCTATTTAATTTATACATTATGTTTTCGATGACACGTTACAGTGTTGATTTTTGTCAATTTGATGGTTTCTGAAGACTAAATGACATACATGCCATTTTATAATTTCTTCAATTTTCTAATTCGCACTTAGTTGAAACCCTCAAATATTTATTTGAAAGCACCTGCCTAAAAAACTCACTGACAAACTTAAAATTTTGCCGTACGTGATTTATGTTCATCCTATATATACACACACACATACACACACATATATATATATATATATATATATATATATATATATATATATATATATATATATATATATATATATATATATATATATATATATTAGTTTTCGAATTAAAAGCAGAAATGATAGGGTACCTTATATGCTGCTAGTAAATTATGTCCCTATTTCGTAAATTCATCAGCAAGCATCCTGAAAGTAAATTTACTAACAACACTTAAAATATTATCTATGTATGTGTATTTTCTATAGAAAAGATAAATATACTTATATTATCAAGAAAATTCGTTTGAAATCCTTTGCAGTTTTTCTTCGTTTTTTTTTTTGTTTTTTCCACTTTTTGTCAAAATGCTATATTGATTGTAACGCATAAGACCTATAGATGACAGCTTTTTATATAGGTTAATTTATACTGATATTTACGTATATAATTTTATTATTTTCTTGTATATAAATATTTTTTTCTGTTTTCGTGCTGTTATCGATTTGATCATACGCACATACATAAATTTTGAGCTATAAGAATGGCAACAATAAGATATAGGATACCTGCAATTATTTGGAATAGGTTTTCATTCAGCAAGTAGTTTGTATGTGCTATCATCAAAAAAACTGTATTGCCTTCAATAAGTTGTATATACTGTGAGTATATTAAATGTTTAGACAGATAAAAGAAGAACGTATTCCACAAAAGTTTTACAAGTACTGATTTTGTTTCGTTCTGCATAGGTAAAAGGAAAAGATGGGGTTATATTAAAAAGCGTTTCCTACTTTTGTTATTAAAAGCTGATGCTATCAGCTTCCGTTAACATGGCAAAACGGCAGAATTATGCGGGTAAAATAAAAGAAACTAAGAAAAAAATTGATAACTGGACACTATGTAACTTACATTGAATGTCTCAAACGATATCTGCTAGTGAAAAGTTTTTTAAATGAGGTAAATAGGAGAGGGAACCAGCTTACAAAAAAGCAAGGACTCAGACACATGTGATGACGTTTTAATACCAACTTACAGGCTCTAGCAGAAAAGCAAACTTCATGGGAGTCCCCCATTTTGGTAATTTTTTAAATACACTGAATTTATAGCAGCCTGAATATTTTAGGAAGTACTCCCATACCTTTCATGTAAAGTTTATCTTCAATAAGACAGCAGGTTTTCGACAAATAACGCATGTTTTATAATAAAGAAAAGGCAAAATTGAAATATTCGGTAAGACAACGATTTGATTAGACAGAGTCTACTCCAGTCTAGTTTCAATATTAAAAGTCAAAACGAAAGTAAACTACTGTCTCATTTGCGCAATGATGTCTTCAGTATGGACGGATTGCACGTTCGATACCCGCACAAGCCCAGTGTCGGCTGCTTCGGCGTTTGCTTGGAAATAAACACTTTGCTCTAATTTCTCCTCGGCTTGATAGAACAAATAATATAAGTATGTTAAACTTGACGTTAACTAAACGAAACAAAATAAACAGCAACGTGTATCTATTGATATTTAATGACAAACGATGAAGGATCGTTTGGTGTAGAGTTCTTCGTACTTTCTAGCTTGTTACCTACAGTTATAAGAAAAGTGGGGGGTTGGTTAGGTTTCCTTGTTATTTAATTAATTCAAACACCATTTTGATATAAAAAATTTCTTGCTTTACAGCTTTAAGAAAATTATTTAGGTATTATCAGTTTTATATAACTGTGGCAACAATTTGAAAATAATATAAAAATAGCAAAAAAAATATTTGCAGAAACCTTTCTGGAAGTTAACACACGGTTGAAATATGTAATTTTACGTCATAGCTCTTCATTACCAATAAAGGATACGCGATTAGTAGAAGATCAGTTTATTATCCGCCCAGTACCTAATCACTTTCACCCATGATTTATAATAAACCATCTTCAATGACCATGGATGCATATGAAAACCTCTTTATAATAAATTTACCCTTACGTCAGAAATAAGTCATCTTTGAACTATCTGTTGTATAATCGTTGTATGAAATACTATATCCTTATAATCTCTTTTAACTGTTTTGTAGATTCGTTGTATATAACCCTAGATTCTTACAATCTCTTGTAGCTATATTGCTGTATACTACGTGCAAGACTAAATTGTTACAATCTCTTTCATACAAACAAAACTGAATACCAAATGTTGAGCATTATATTGTTGAATGAGTCTGAAATTCTTGAAATTCAAAACTTTCTATAGGATGTCATAACAATTACTTCCCAATGAGACGAAGGAGAGATCTTATGCCTTTTAAAATTTCTCACCGCCGTTGACAGAAATTGAGAAGACTCCAGTCTTATTTTCGTGACAGCATTTAATAGCTGACTTCCACTCATACATATAACTAAATGCTTAAAGATTTAATTCATTGTTTTCAAATATATTACGTTCAAATGCATACGGCAGTTCAAAGGAGATATATTCATAATTTAAAAAAAAACTAAATAAAATAAAATATTTTCTCATAAAATATTGAGTTTTTGGGAATTGAAATTAAGATCGATGTAAGCTGAAAATTGATCTTTAACTTTATCAAAGTTTACAGCAATCACAGAAAAGAGAGAGAAAGGGTATATTAAAACGTTAAGTTAAACTCAAAGGCCACCGTTACCGGTATAAATGGTTGTGGGTGAAATATATGCGTACAATGGATGTCAGGAAATACCCAATGGAGTCGGGGACCAATTGGTCTAAACATCTCGCCTTTATCGATCGCTGTTGTATCACCTATGCCCTCGTGGGTTCGAGTCTGGGGCTCATCCAATGAGAGTATGACAGAAAACTTGTCATAAGCTTCCCGTGGGTCGGTGGTTCTTATCGAGGGTTTTCCGGGTTCTTTCACCACCAGTTATACTGACACCCTTGTATAGTCTAGCGTTTGCTGTAAATGGTGTTGAATCCACAACATCAATAGATCACGGGAAACTTCAAGGTTAAATATATCAACTTAATTCCTCTAATATATATATATATATATATATATATATATATATATATATATATATATATATATATATATATATATATATATATATATATATATCACATAGAATGTATGGTTTTCCTATAGTATGTGTAGTTTCATATTTTTTGATATTACCACACGTTAAAATATCACTTTATGTGATACTGATTGGTCCAAATAAGCCCATGAAATTATCGTGCACAATTTTCTTTACTGATTCGCTGGGATCGTGGGAAAAAGTTCTTAACCCCGCATTCTGGAATGTTTTGATTTGACAGCCATTTTTTAACTCGACTAGCAAATGGAAACTGAGGAAATATTATATCGGGTGTCTCAACATGGATATGTCATCGCCAAAGGGTTCATTATGTCATGTTTGACAATATCATGATAAGAAAAATGACATAAAACTAAAAGACAAGAACGAAAAGAAGGACTAAAACTAAGGAATAGCGGGTTGTTGGGTGCGTATATCAGTAGCATATATATATATATATATATATATATATATATATATATATATATATATATATATATATAGAACCCAACGTATATACAAGTGTGATTTAAATATTAACTTAAAGAAGTAAATAAACTCACCTTTGTTCACATAATAATCTGAACATGAATGGGTCTCCTAAGTGACAGATCTTTACCCAACCACAGCATCTTTACGTAGCATGCATGGGATATAAATCCGACACGAAAATAAATTTGCTAACGTCTTCTGTACAGTCTATTTATCAAATCAGGTACCGCAAATATCAGGTCACAAATGCATTGTAGTAAATGCTGAAGTTTTTGCATCCGGTAATCTTATTTCACATAAAAATCGCACAATGTAGTTCATTTAGGGTACACGTTTACTCTACTGTCAGTGTGTTGTACTGTGTACCGCATCAAACAATGTGGCAGCATCACATCGCATTGATCATTTTGTTTTGAGAAATGATTTTGTGGTTATAAAATGCTATGTTTATTCAGATGGAAGCTTTTTTTTATTTATAGTTTTGTAACACAGTACAATCCACTTTTACCAGCTCAGCTTTGTTTGGGACTATTTTGTATGCACAAAAAATGAAAGGTACACCGTCTGTCAGAATGAAAGATATTATTCGTTCTTTTATATATCTAAATAATTTCCACTGAAATGAAAACTATGTGATAAAAGAATCTTAAATGGATAACGATTTAATATTAGATTTATGAAACTCGTTGAATAATGTCCCGCTTTTGCGAGCATTGAACTTGTTTCATAAATTCAATATTAGATCATTACCCATTTGAGATCATATATATATATATATATATATATATATATATATATATATATATATATATATATATATATATATATATATATATATATATATATATATATATATATAAAGAATACAAATCATATGGAGAATAACAACCCTTTCAAGTGTACTGGATCCATCAAGGGATCACCTGTGTCAGGGATTAATTAAAATAGATGCAATAAATTGACGACGAACAGTACGAAACTAGTAACTAACCAGCCTAAGCGCTTTCGACTCTTAATGAGTCTTTTCCAAAGGCAAATACAAAACATATATACGACAAACAAATAAACACAAAAACGTTGTGTTTGTAAACCTCTACATGGCTGTCTTCACATGTGCTAAAACTATAAATACAACCAGCTTGTATAGACTAGTTGCGGAAACTGAAAACGTTGTATATAATTCCCTAAAAGTCTACAAGCCAAAGCGACATCTTTTTTTACTTTTTGTACATATGTAACGCAGATTATATCCCAGATATTTGATTTTATACCGGTTATTATAGTAAAAATTGAAGGATAATAAGAAGATTTAGAAAATGTTAAATTCTACTAGTGCATGGTTTTCATTTTCTAGTCTTCTTGATTTAGACCGCTTGGTTTCAATGTTCTAAGTCTAATTATATTAGCCTTATTATTCGGAATACCTTTAGAACGTATACGGATCACTTTTGATCTATTATAATTGATAATAATGTATGTTAGTTTGAATTCTTTTACGTTGCATTTTAGGGAAATACATTTATATTTTGAATTTTATAAAACTTGTTATCTGTCGTTCTTTTTTTGTTAGGTACATTATGCGTCTAGGCTATAATTAAATGCATACATACATATCCTAGTTGTTTGTGAACTGGTGTGATTATTTTTCTTTATTGGAGAGGCTTGCACACTTTTAGAAAGACAAACTGTATCCTCGGAGAAACCGTATTTTGGTGCAAAACGAAGACTGATACGTTTTGAAAAATTTATTGCTTTTCCCAAATTGATTTTCTTTTTAATGTATATGTGCCAGTTTGTTGTTCTAAGCTTTTTGAGATTCTTAATTAGCAACTTTATACGATGTATGTGCATGTAAAATATTAATGTAGTCACCGTTAAATTGTTGTAGGTAACTTATACTTTTGTACCATTCGACTTCGTAAACACACTTCCTTTTGTGCAGCAAGTTTCACAAACTCCAAAGTGCTTCAAAAGCAAACGGCCAATATTCTTCGCTAAATGTGATACTCATATTGTAATTGTCTGACTCCAAGAGCACTTTGTATTACAGATGCACTTAACAAATGCATAAACGTCCCATTCAAATTAATATTAGATGAAAGGGATGAATGCAATCCGAATGATCAATCTTGTGAAGTTACATGGTGGGCTGATGTGAATTTGCTGATTAATTCATTACATGTGTGCCAAGCTGTAAAGTCCATTTATTAGGTCATTTTATTGGTGCACAGGAGCCCATTTTTCCGAGAAATTTAATGATATCTTAGCATAGCAAATCAGTATGCTCAAAGACCATATTTCCCTATTGAAAAACACAATTGGACACACGATTTATTATATAGCAAATAAATATATGTAGACCTGATAGTTTATTTGTCTGTAATATATGTTCGTGTGAGACAGGTGATGTTTGACTTTGTTTTCGGAATAATTTGTGATAGTTATAGTATCTCTTTGTATATATGCCATGAGCAAAATCGCAATTTATTGTGATTTGTTTGCTAAGATTCATTGACGTGAATATGCCAGCAAAAGTTTAAAGTTGCATTATAACTTAAAAGTTGCAAAATATGTGTATAAATCGCATCATATTTTGCAAAAGATACAGTAAACAATTTTGCTGATTTTAGTGCGTTGTAGAATGTTTGGAGCTGTGTACGTATATTGTGTTTTGTAATTATACTTACGGTAATAGCCTTAAAACTCTTTGACGGATTAACGTGTTCACTGCGCAGGTGTGTAATTAACGAATATAAAGAAGGTTACTTACTTCTAACTCTGCTATGGATTAAGTACATTATAACCTTCTAACTCTTTGACGGATTAAGCTTATACATCTTTGGTGTATGTTTATACTTAATGATATATGATTATCTTTCTTCGACTGAAAAAGTGTATTAAAGACTTCTAATTCTATGACGGATTAATTGTTTGAATGAAATTTTTTTTAATTCTTCACGTACAATATGTGCTCTGTATGAGTGATTCATTTACTTTATATGGCAGTTTACTATAATTCTCTCACCATGAAAATTTATCAAATAACAGAATCCTATGTCAAATGTTTTTATGACTATGGTTCTAATCTCTTTTCAGCCTTTTATAGTGTCAAAAAGTGGATAAAAGTTAAAGAGTTTCCTACTTGTAATAGTCTCCAGTATGTCGTAATGGGGGCACTCACCAGTTATTATGTACTTTTGAGAGAGTGACGTATGTACGGTGAAGTTGTTAAAACATGCACAATGGGGAGAATATTGGCATACCTCAATCCTACTTTGATATAATGTGGCTGGCATTTCTTTGGATATTGTACTTTGGGAAATTGTAAATGTTTTTAGCACACTGCTAACTTAAATGACGGATCTCTTGTACTCCAAACATCAGCCTGAATTTGTCTAAAGAACACTATCCTTAGCAACTTTTAAAATAGGGAAATTGAATTTTGCCAGACTAGACAATACCAGCTTCTGAAAGTGCAATGAATAGATTACCAAATATATAAATTGTAAAAAACGTTACCGGCTCTTTGTTCACAATTTACAGCTGAATTTCAGGAAGTGAAAATGAGCAAGTGGAGCTAGCACTTTTTTAAAGATGCACATCTGGAGTAAGGCCAAGATTTATACTCTATAATCCACATTACACCCATCAATCATACACCAAAATAAAGTGAATTAAAGGTTCTTTGAACAATACCGAACAAATAAAAGGATTTCTTTTGGAATAGCCAGTATAACCTGTGAGGAAACCTGGGGAAATTCTTTTTCTTTAAAATTCTAACCCTATGCAAAATACGACACTGTAGAGCGCCACCAATAGTCTCCAGTATGTCGTTAGCGTATCATTAATCTCTTAAACGTCTCTTTAATGTCGTAAGCATCTCCTTAATGCATAAAAGTCTCCATTATGCGTAAGCGTTTCCTCCTTAATGTTGTAATATTCACCTGAATAACGTAAGAGTTTCATGCATATCGAAACAGAAAACTAACGGAGGCAGCTATTACACTGGTATGAGTTAGGTGGTAAAGTTGCAAATGAGAAAGTTTTTGAAATGCATATTATTTTTTTTTAAAAAGTAAATTTGCATCCTAATAATTTTAACCTTGATTATCTTTATTATCGTTTTGTATGCGTAGTTTGGATACAAGTATCTTACTCAGCATCATATAGCAAGGACTGTGCTTATATGTTGGAATGCAATAGGTATATCATGCAAAGGAAGACATGATACCATTTGGCTCTAACGAGTGGCTGATGACCGGCATTTCGAATGCGTTACAAACACCACTGACATCTAATAACCATAGACCACCAGGGATTCCATCTATATCTTAATCATTTACATGCTTTATTGCGGAAACAGGATTTGTACACAATGTTCTTTATGACGGAAACTGGTATGGCATGGTCTGTGAATTATGGCGTAAGCTGGAGTAGCATTCACAACTTCGAGGTTAATCATGACCTCAAATTTATATCGATGGTTGGCATTCAGGCCACTCCAAACAAGGACTGACACAGAAATTACAAAAGATCGAACTGCTTTGTCATTCATACCACCTCGGTCAGCCCTATAGTCAATCCAGTAGCAGAAATAGTCAAAATAGTCCTCATATATGCAGGTTTCTATTTTTGGGAAATATTTCCATTGAAACAAAATAAATATTTCTGTATTAGTGTGCCGACATACATTTGAAGCATATTTAAATCTCGTGAATATACCCGAGATAGTTCCAAATCGTTTGTGTCGTTTACTGAGTGCTTCATGGCGGGAACTGTTGTGGTGTGCTATGTTCTTTATGGCGGAAACTGTTGAGGTATGCTTTGTACTTCATGGTTGAAAATTGTGTGGTATACTATTTGGTTTATCGCGGAACTGGTATGGTTTTCTATGTGTTTTATGGCGGAAACTGTATGATGTGCAATGTGCACTGAATTGTCGACTTTATTATGTAAAGCATGCAAACAACCAGGTATCGATATTAACATTTCACACACTATTAAACAAAATCTATGTATACTTCAGTGTCTAAAAAAAAACTAATTTGGCAAATTGACTCACAAAACTACTAATTGCTGCAGTTGTGTCCGTTTTCGATTCATATTCGTGACAAAGTAGTTTTTGATAACACAGGGCATCAAAAACATATAAATCTTATATATCTTATTTTTGTCCTCTGTATATAGCAACATGCTAAGAAATAACAGAAATTCGAACATCTTGGAAATCTGCAAATATTGGGGCATTATATGTGATGGCATGTTTGTCCGATTGTCTTCTCAGATGATAATGAAACCATTACGCCAGGTTTGTGTTTGGTGAAGATAACAATTGTACTTCCAATCTTACAATCCGGTGGCCTAAGTGGTTAGAACCTGAGCCTAGGATACAAGAGGTCGCGGATTCGAACCTGGCGGAGTTATGCCAAAGACTTATATAAATGGTATTAGCAGCTGCATCGCTGGGCGCTTAGGATTAAACGTCGATGTTACGATTTTTCAACCTGGGTGGATTGAAACGCTTTAAATCCCTTTCCTTCACCTACTCTAAACGATGTATACAAATTATGAAGCATAGATAGTAGACGCAAAGATTAGCCCACTATATCACACCTTAACCACTGGATACCATTACTTCCTGTCACTGCCACTACTATATATTGGAATACTACATAATCCACAACACAACATCACCTAAATTCATAAACAACTCAACCACCAAAACCAAAACACTCAATCGCGAACAGGATTGAAAGTAAGTTTTTAACAACCAATCAAAAACGACCGCATCACCAAACGGAAATGGTCTTACAGATTCCAACCTCTCGTCACAACGCACCTAAAGGAATCAACTTTTCAGTCCCATCCTTCCACTTACTCACCATAACCGTTAACATTGTAAACTAAAAACAAAGCAAAATGCTTAGCCAGCATGGATTACCCGTCCCCCCACCCCCCTAACCAATATTTACAAGTACGTAATGCTAAGGCTATATTATCATTATCATAATTGTTATTTGGTTCCTACTACTGACATTAGGCTATTATTATTGAAAGCACTAGATCTATTATCAACAATAGTAATACCAATAGCGTGTAAATGCTTTTATCCATAATTTACTTATAAATATTATCATTAGAATTAGTTTTTTCATATTAATATTTTAATACTATTAATACACTACACATTATTATTATTATTAGTAGTAGTAGTAGTAGTAGTAGTATCCTAATTAGTAATAGCATTATTCCTATTAATATTCTTACTATTGTAAAAATTATGTTTACCATTAATACTAATATTAGTAATATCAATATTTGTATCATTACCCATCTCATTACCATCTTGACCATCATAATTACTCCTGCCACTACTTATTAACCCCATTATAATTATGATAATAATTCTTATTATAACTAATAATGCTATTAACATTACTATCGAAGTTGCTGGTATTAAAATTACCAATGAATTGTTATCATTCGTACCCTCATGACAACTGCTATCATTATTTCTACCACTACGATTATTATTATTATTATTATTATTATTATTATTATTATTATTATTATTATTATTATTATTATTATTATTATTATTATTATTATTATTATTATCATTATTATTAATTTTATTATTATTATTATTATTATTATTATTATTATTATTATTATTATTATTATTATTATTATTATTATTATTATTATTATTATTATTATTATTATTATTGCAATTATTAGTATTATTATTACAATTATTATTATTATAATTATTATTAAGAACGTATCATATATATGTTTCCGATACTTTCCATTCCAATTGTCATAACCGCTGAACACTAAATACCCTCCCCATACACTATTTTAAAATTGCATTACAATTACCTACCAAATCCAAAAACAAATACATAATCTCATAATCAACTCCCCTTAAGACATCCAGAACACTGCAACTATAAACTAAGATTATACCTTAGTCTCCGCCAACCAAATGCAAACGACCACCACACCCAACAAAATAGCTTAATGTCATTATTTTCGTTATCCATATTACTAGAATTACCCCAGTAATACTATTATAATCACTCTCGTTATTAGTACTATTATTTTTTATTCTTAAACAGGTCAAGTACTGGTAGAGGCTGAAATAAAAGCTACAACCAACAAGCACATCCAACATACCCAACCACAACATGAATTTAAACCAACTCTAACAATCTGGGAATGGAACTGCAGAAGTTTATACGTCAACCACCAAGAATTAGCGGCCCCACTCCAAAACATGAAGGACAAGCCAGACCTGATTTGCCTACAAGAAACAAGACTCCACTAACACTGCACCAAACATCCCAAACTACACGGATATAACGTCACCTATGGCAAACACCGCGCGACTGGCCTCCAGGATGGGGTTTAAACATGTATGTCTGCAACTCACTTCCAGATACACAAGAAATCAAGGATATATCGACAGACCAAACCTCAACCTGGAATACCAAGGCATCAAAATCACAATCAATCAACAACAAATTCACCTCTACAACATTTATGACCCACCGACTCAGAGCAACAACCCCACTGGCACCCTCGAAATACTACTACAAAACATCCCCCATAGAACCTTCATCTGCGGAGACTTCAATGCGCAATACCAAAGCTGGGGAAGTGACACCACCACCACAAGGGGAAGGCAACTACACGAATTCATCATGAATCATAACCTACTGATCATCAACACAGGCACACCAACCAGACTAAACTCTCACGCTTGAAACATGACCACTATTGACCTCACATTAATCACACCAGATATAGCACAACACACAACATGGGAAGTTCTCTCTAGCAGAGCATCATCGGCAGTGACCACTACCCCATCCAGCTAAGAGTAGCCATACCACGGACCAAAGAAACAAACAAAACCACACCCAAGTGGATAATAAAGAAAGCTAACTGGATCAAATACCAAGAACTACTAAGCCAAATCCACTCGAGACAACTCGTGACTCTCCGTGAACTCAATAACAACAACAAAATAGTGGACTTCCTTCGGGTTACCTCTACGTACACTTAAGTAGGAATGACAAAGCGGATCTAGCAGCAAAACAGGGCACATTAATACCACAAGTAACCAACCTTGCACTCAGCACACAGGAAGTTTACAGTGCTATTAAGTCATACATCAACTCAACTCAACTCAACAAAAAAAATTATCTACCCATAGCTTTCAGCAATAACCAACAAATAAGGGGCAGAAAAACAACAATAACTGCAGCCCCACTACACCCGCACTCACTTCGCCTACGAATAAAACACAACCCCAACAGAACAAAAAAGATAACTTTCAAATTCCAACTATCAAGTAAGGGGCAGAATGCCACCAACATCCGCTGCCCCACAATCCCCCACACACTCCACTAAACAAAACAACACTACAATAAAGAGGAAAAACACACCCCACAAAACCAAAATAAGGGGCGGTTTAGGCGGCTCTGCCTCCCACCCCAGAAGACCCACCGGAAAACGCAACCCTTTTCAAGGAAAAGGGCCCCCTACCCCGGAAAATACCTAATACCCTCTTAGGAACAGAGGGTATATACACCTGAGCTAAAACTTTGGGTCTTTTTTGGCACAGAAGACCTTTGTGTTGGCGCTTACACAACCTTGACCCTTTCGATCCTCCGTCAAAATTTCTAATGCTCACCTAAGTACAAAACAATAGGCGCTTAGCCATACCGATTGGCACCACTTCAGAACCATCTATGTACACTCTGTACCCAAATTTCAAACTTATTGTTATTAAACCTCATCAAAATTAAACAACTCCAACATTAGACGTCATTGCACAGGTGGCTTACACAAAATTGGCGATAAGTAGTCCACTAGCCTAACTGGACAGAATTTGATCACATAGCAACGACACGTCCATTGCGGTTTCAAGACATTCTCCGAGGACACCACCACCAGAATGACTTGACCGTGCTGATGGGGAACCCAGACACACAAGGGGACGCAACCACTGGGAAAACTACTTGGGACCAAAGCGATGCAGATGGTGTGGTGGCGCATTCTTTGCCCGGTACTCGTCCTCTCTTCCTCCCCCGGCCGTATTCTGTCAAAAGTAAGAGGTTAGTGTTGTAATTGGTCGGCCTGGTATCAAGATCATGAGAGAGGGTGGGACATAATGCTACATGTCTGCAGCATAATGTCACAGTGATAAACATCACATTAAATTGCCAGACATCGTGACAATATGACTGCAATATTATTATAGCTACGTTATAATCAATATATAACACACACACACACACTTCTTTATCTTTTTCAAGAAAGAGCTATGAAATGTACGATTAATGGTTATAATAAACAGGGAAAAGGAAACATACAATGAAAACTGTTGGAAGGTCAAGTCATAAGGATGATTAATGCATCACTATCTCCTTGAATTTTGCAGAAGACAGCGGCACTAATCTATTAGTTATCACAGAGCGATTACTGTTAACTGCCTCAACAGTATTAAACATACTGCCAGTCAAGGTGATAATAGTAGCCTCTCAAGAATGTGAAGGCGCAATTATTTTCTTAAAGACAAAACTTGGTTTTGAAAACAAATTGAACATTCTACACGAATTTCGAACTGCATGAAGTTATCTATATTTAATTTTTATTGTGGAGCTGTATAATTAATTTTGAATTATATGGATGATGCAGACATATCTCAAACGTACTTTATGGCTGTATGTACAGCAACATATATATATATATATATATATATATATATATATATATATATATATATATATATATATATATATATCCCCTTACATTCGAATGAAAAGCATACATGTGAGTTTTCTTATTGATATATGTGAGTTGTCTTAATTATTACTGCGGTAGATAAGCAAAATATTAAATATAAGTAACGCATGAACAATCCTATAGAAATTTATTGTACCAGGGCCCGATGCAGGTGTATTTAGCTAGGAGCCAGATCCACGGCTATTTGGCTATGAGGAAGATCCATGTGTATTTAGCTATGAAGCAAGTACAGGCGTATTTAGCTATGAGGCAAATCATTGGTTATTAGGTACAGGTGTATTTAGCTGAGGCAAATCATTGGTTATTAGCTATGAGGCAGGTACATGCGTATTTAGCTATGAGTTAAATCATTGGTTATTAGCTATGAGGCAGGTACATGCGTATTTAGCTATGAGGCAAATCATTGGTTATTAGCTATGAGGCAGGTACATGCGTATTTTGCTATGAGTTAAATCATTGGTTATTAGCTATGAGGCAGGTACATGCGTATTTAGCTATGAGGCAAATCATTGGTTATTAGCTATGAGGCAGGTACATGCGTATTTAGCTATGAGGCAAATCATTGGTTATTAGCTATGAGGCAGGTACATGTGTATTTAGCTATGAGTTAAATCATTGGTTATTAGCTATGAGGCAGGTACATGCGTATTTAGCTTTGAGGCAAATCATTGGTTATTAGCTATATGGCAGGTACATGCGTATTTAGCTATGAGGCAAATCATTGGTTATTAGCTATGAGGCAGGTACATGTGTATTTAGCTATGAGGCAAATCATTGCTTACTAGCTATGAGGCAGGTACATGCGTATTTAGCTATGAGGCAAATCATTGGTTATTAGCTATGAGGCAGGTACATGTGTATTTAGCTATGAGGCAAATCTTTGGTTATTAGCTATGAGGCAGGTACATGTGTATTTAGCTATGAGGTAAATCATTGGTTATTAGTTATGAGGCAGGTACTTGTGTATTTAGCTATGAGGCAAATCATTGGTTATTAGCTATGAGGCAGGTACATGCGTATTTAGCTATGAGGCAAATCATTGGTTATTAGCTATGAGGCAGGTACATGTGTATTTAGCTATGAGGCAAATCATTGGTTATTAGCTATGAGGCAGGTACATGTGTATTTAGCTATGAGGCAAATCACTGGTTATTAGCTATGAGACAGGTACATGTGTATTTAGCTATGAGGCAAATCATTGGTTATTAGCTATGAGGCAGGTACATGTGTATTTAGCTATGAGGCAAATCATTGGTTATTAGCTATGAGGCAGGTACATGTGTATTTAGCTATGAGGCAAATCATTGGTTATTAGCTATGAGGCAGGTACATGTGTATTTAGCTATGAGGCAAATCACTGGTTATTAGCTATGAGGCAGATACAGGCGTATTTATCTAGGTAGCAGATCCAAATGTATTTAGCTATGAGACAGATACAGGGTATAAGTATATTATAGTAAATATGCGTAGTAAATAAACATTACAATGTACGTTATGTGAGATACAAAATAATGCAATTTGATTTTGCTACATGGATGTATAATAAATAACGTATGAGCGTTTTCGATATGCAACAAATGATATTTGAACATTGTTTTAATGCACTGTGCTTGAAATAATTGAATTTAAAACATATTTGAATTAACAACTCGACTCATTATTTTAAATATGTCTGAAATCTTTTCGTATATGTATTAAATAGCACAGTGCTTCACATATCTGGAAATAGTTTTCCATTCCAATTATTTATATATCACTTTTTAAGGAAAATAATACATAATTTCATGAAATGTCACAATTCTTTGTTCTTGAAGTTATCGGGCTAAACCCCATTTTCAGCACAAGATAGGTTATACATGGTGGCCAGTATAAATGGTGGAGGAAGAACCCGAGAAAACCCCAGAGAGAACCATTGACATACAAGAAGCCACTGTCGTTTCACAAATCAATGAGACATTAGCTACTTAAGTGTAAGGCCTACTAATGTATGGAATCATTTGGCAAAGATTCCAATACGTGCCGCCACTGTGATCGACCTCGTATTTGATTTCAACATCGTGGTATAATTGCACGCTCTTCAATACACATGCTTGTTCGTATACACCAAGGTTCACCTCGTACAAAGAACTATGGACAGTTTTTTGGTGAAGTTTCATCCGACAATAACCTATTGCTGAAAAATAAGAATAATTTTACTCTGTAGATACAAATAAAAACAAACTAATGATTTTTGTAGACAGCATGCTTGTGAGATTTTGACTTGCAAATCAGGTTAAGACCTTATACAACTGGTGGCTTTGATACTGAACCAACACTGCCACCAACCCCTCTTTTTTACATTCATTTTTGAGAGCAAAGAGCTATTTTGAATATTTTCCTGTGACAAGGCAGCTAAAGGAATCAGTGTGTGCCTCATGCATGAATAAAGTTCACTAGTGCTATAACAAATTAACATACTTTTCATCACCCCTCAATCATCTCTAATTTTAGATATTTACCTCTATTGCAGACACATGTAAATACATAAGCCATGTCAGCTATTCATTTGCAGCCCAAGTTACGCATTTGATCTCCAATGCTAGTCTAACTGTGACAAGCAGTCCCCAAAACAATCCAACCCAATTTCAAGCCTAACTCAAAGTAAATATAAATCACATTGCATATTTTTATTCTCTGAGTAAATTTTTACATGATTGGCTTATGATAATTAGGTTCATGCCTCCTACCGTAAAAATTAGGTAGGTGTCAAAATACGAAACTATCCACTGAGACCATAAGACAAAACCATTTAAGTTTAACAATTTCTTGTACAAAAACGATATCCTTTTTTATGTAGAACTCCAGTAAAAAGCCGCTATTCAGCATTAAATGCAAATAGCATTATCTTTTATACATTAAACAGCTACACGTTGCTTTCTTTGTATAACTGACTCCTTGATTACACGTTGATTGCTTGATATGTGAAGACACATTTCTAAGCATTTGCATTAAGGAATTGCCTTACTCTTCTTACCACTGTCCAACCTTGCAGTATAAAAACCCCGGATGTGTTCTTTATCAGAAAAGTGTATTAGTGTCTCGTCCTTTCAGACTAAACATTTTTATGTGCTCAGAACTAATCCGTGCACATTATACTCTGGAGTTGTTATGTTATGATGGCTTGACGGCAAATTGAATAAACAACTAAATTATTTATGATACTGATGGAATTTGGCTCATAAAGCAAGCTATATTTTCTAGTGATATAACTTTAAGGCTCGTTTGGGATTTCGTCTTTAGAAATATCGCTGTAAGAAAATATTGAGTTTGTGTTCATCCTGTTTTTGTAGAACATGAAATGACAAACCTTAACTTCAGGCTATGCTGGGATTTTCCTTTATCCTTACAAAACCCCAGTACGGTAAAGATCAGCTGATATGACAAAGGTAATCAATTCGTGGGTTTTTTTATAGGAAAACATATAGAAACATACCGCTGCGATTCTAATGTGCAATATCTCGAATATTCAGTGTATATTTTGTCGCCCAGTCGTCTTAATCTACCCTGTTGTTGTCATGCTACCAAAATACCTGTATAAAAGAATATTTTCTATTGTTGTAGAAAATCAGAACAATGATTTTGATTGTTTAAAATTGTTACCAAAATTATTCTAACGTTATGCACTGTAGTGCTGAAAATAGATTAAATCATTTGAACTTAGCTAACGTTATGGGAATATGTTTACATTTGTTTCCGATAGTATTCTTGTATAAGATTGATGGATGAAACTTTAAAACATTTTTGATAGCTGAAGTGACATTTAGAAAATAATCCACAAATGAGTATAGTCCAGGTTATACCCTACGACACATAGCTAGCTTTTGCAGGAGTAAGTTTAACTTCATCCAGTACTCAAGGCATAATGTTTTGAACCTTTCCAAACACCCGCCTTGTCTTCGCGAGAAAAATCTGACCACCCACATAACACTTGCTACACGCTGGCTGTACTAATTATCTGCCCATCCACATATCATTTTGTACGCGCTGTGCTAATGATCTGACACTCTATATAGCACTTGCTATACTCTGTGCTAATGATCTAATAATCGACATAGTATTTGCTACACGCTGGCTGTACTAATTATCTGCCCATCCACATATCACTTGGTACGCGCTGTGCTAATGATCTGACCCTCTATATAGCACTTGCTATACTCTCACTGTGCTAATGATCTAATACTCGACATAGTACTTGCTACACGCTGACGTTTCTAATGATCTGATTCTTCTTCTTGAATTTATAAGCTTCGGCTGAATGCGCAATGATGACCGATTGACCCTAATGTCACGTGTAAATATAGCACTGCTTGTTGAAACTGCAATGAGAAAATATCCATGTTATAAACCCACAGATGATATCAGTTGCATCAATATAGTTCTTTTATTACGATCATAATATATATTTTCTTCACCAGAAAATGTGAAAATATTTAGATATAAAATGCAGTGATTATTCATCGTAAATCAACCTTGCAGCAGATGGATTCAGGAAGAAGTCCTTAAACTTGTGTGATCAAGTTTATAAATTTTGTTCTCGGAAAATTCAGCGGAAAATTCTTATAATTGAAACTGTATCTTCCATTAAATCTGCAACGCCAGCGATATAACACTTGGTATTTATTTATGAGTGATTCGTCGTTTGTCTTGATCAAATCAGGGAAACCAGAAAAGATAAGAATTTCTGAATTGTAAGTTTGAATTTAGATACACTATATATGCAGACATTGTGATTTAAGGTATTTCATTCCAATACTAAAAACACCCAAGTATAACACCTTTATAATTGTCTGTCAAACAGCTTGAAGATGTTACTGATATTGGCAAGGCAACATTTGCACACATAGGCCACTAAATCAGTCCCACACCCGTGATAATATTGACTGGTAGCTTCGGGAATGATATCGCCTATTCATTAAAACTTGCAGAAATCTGTAGTCAATTTTGTCTACACATATCCATATACATTTTACACGCTTTCCTGTATTTCTCGCATCTATGGAGCTAACGCCGGATGAATGGTTCTTTTGGAAACATGTAAAATATATTTCTGGAGCGAATCCCATGCTTGACTTGTAAATCAATATGGAATGCCATAAACACTGTATTATATGACCACTTTAATTTCGCGCTAAATATGGCTGTCCAAAGTGGATGCATGTGTGTTCTGCATTCAGTACAATTGGACAATTTAATGAACAGGTGACATCAAACCCACTGATCGTCAACCAGTATCAAAATAGACTTGGCGGGTGGGGGTGATTTATGGGTCAATTCCACACATAATACAGCCATATAGCCTATTTATTTGACATAAAGATGACCGTAACTGATTTATTATGCTGAAAACATTTCATAGAAGAAATAATGGGCATTTGATTTCTTTCTTGGTACAAATTGAGGATAATGACTTAAATATTATTTTAGAATGAATGCGACATTTATTGGAGAAAAACGAAATATATACAAGTATTTTGACATTGTATATTTGTTTAGTAGTCATTAATCTGGTTGACTTTTGTAATGAGCAATCTTAGATTGATTGCAATGAAAATAAAGCACGGAATTATATCCGTATCTCTAGACTAATTTCAAAATTCTTTCAAAACAGAAAAATAGATCGATGCGATTATCAAACATATACCATCTTCCTCTTCGGGAGTAGATAGAAATGCAAATCCACATAGCGTGTTGATGTAAATCAAAAAGTAACACAAATGTATCTATGGTTTTGTTTTCATTCTATTCATCAAAAATGTTTTGTGTCGACAAAACTGAAATGAAACACTTCAGCATTCTTCAGAAAATCTTGGTTTCAATAGGCATCGATATAAAGATGAATTCGTTCGACCGATTTCATAATTACGAATTCAAATTTAGGTACGACACAGGACCTATTGGCATTTCGTTCTCCTCGTTACTATATGTTGTATTTCTCTCTGCAATAATCTGTACTACGAGATAGTCCATGATTCTATTGTTTAAATTACAGCGATTTTCCACTGCGATATTTTTTTGTCAATTATTGAAAGACGAATATCATTCAGGAAGTGTAAAATAAAGCAGGAATGCAAAAAAAAAACAGGAATGCAAAAATAAACTGTTTTGCAAATGAAAATTATTGCCTTAAGAATACGTGACGGATGCTGGAAGCATGTAAGTAAGTAAGTATGTATGTATGTATGTATGTATGTATGTATGTATGTATGTATGTATGTATGTATGTATGTATGTATGTATGTATGTATGTATGTATGTATGTATGTATGTATGTATGTATGTATGTATGTATGCATGCATGCATGCATGCATGCATGGATGTATGTCTGTATGGATGGATGGATGTCTGTATGTATGTATGTATGTATGTATGTATGTATGTATGTATGTATGTATGTATGTATGTATGTATGTATGTATGTATGTATGTATGTATGTATGTATGTATGTATGTATGCATGCATGCATGGATGTATGTCTGTATGGATGGATGGATGGATGTATGTATGTATGTATGTATGTATGTATGTATGTATGTATGTATGTATGTATGTATGTATGTATGTATGTATGTATGTATGTATGTATGTATGTATGTATGTATGTATGTATGTATGTATGTATGTATGTATGTATGTATGTATGTATGTATGTATGTATGTATGTATGTATGTATGCATGCATGCATGGATGCATGGATGTATGTCTGTATGGATGGATGGATGGATGGATGGATGGATGGATGGATGGATGGATGGATGTATGTATGTATGTATGTATGTATGTATGTATGTATGTATGTATGTATGTATGTATGTATGTATGTATGTATGTATGTATGTATGTATGTATGTATGTATGTATGTATGTATGTATTTATGTACATGAAAACATGTAAAATATATTTCGGGAGCGAATAACATGCTTGACTTGTAAATCCCCGTAGAGGAAGATGGTATATGTTTGATAATCGCACTAATCTATTTTTTCCTGTTTTGGAAGAATTCTGAAATTAGTCTTGAGAGACGGATATAATTCTGTGTTTTATTTTCATGTATATATATACATACATACATACATACATACATACATACATACATACATACATACATACATACATACATACATACATACATACATACATACATACATACATACATACATACATACAATGTTTTATATATATATATATATATATATATATATATATATATATATATATATATATATATATATATATATATATATATATATATATACAAGGTACATAAATGAAACTGTAATAATTTATGTTACTAAATGCAACAAAGGGTAATACACAGACATTTTTAAGTAGAATATGTTGAACAGAAAACGTGAAGACAAATAAGCATAGATAAATGAAGAAAGGAAATGAGAAATAACTGTAACGTCAATGAAATCATTATGATATAATATGCCGGAGAGCAATCCCACAAAAAAGAAAAATAAATATGACTAAATGAATAAAAGAAACGACAACGACATTGGGAACATCAATGAAGTTATTATGACATAATGAGATCCTTCATCCTGATTCAGTTCAAAATAGGAAGTAAATAAAAATAGGCAAACAAAGAAAAGAAATGATAAATTTATTGAAGTAATGACTGTTTACGTTTGCAAATGAGCGAAATTGCAATAAGATAGAAGACGTTGGGATTTTAGTGGAATGCATTTTGAACACCTCATTTATACGTCATGTCTTCTCTAAATAAAAACTTTGTGACAAGAGAATTGTTCAAGTTGTATTAATATAAATACCTGTTCATAAAACAAATCTTGTAAAGCACAGTATTTAAAAACATCAGTTTCAAATTCGGTACCCTTATTTCTTCTCTTTTTCCTAATAACAAAATATATAATTCTTGTCGACAAGAAAATATGATACCATCTCCTATTTTGCGGAATACAAACTATATTAGAGAAATATCCGAAATATTCTTTCCATAGATTATGTTCCATCAGCCTCGATCCAAATGCAATCCATGAACTTGGGAAGACAAAAAGACACTTGAAGACAGTAATAAATGTTTTGTTTTGTTTCTCTTTCTGTATTCTTTTGTTTTGTTTTTGTTGGTTTTAACGCTTTTGACACTTCATTCGTTATATGGTGCCGCGGAAATGGGAGTTCATTGATGGGATGTCCTGGATGGATATTGAACCAACGACTCTTAAATTACGAGTCCGACACTTCAAGCTGAGCTACAGTGAATCCCAGTGGAAAGATACCTCAGCTATTCTAATAGATTTCTTTCTTTGAGGACATCACACCTCGACAACACAAAATACACAAATAAATATATTATTTCCATGACCGGGGACAGGGTGGAACAACTATGACACATTTTCAGGGATTCCACAACGGTCATGGGGCCCACCGAAGAAGAGAATAATATTTGTTTATGTAATTCATAGGAACCTACTGGAGAATTGTCTAGGTCCCACAAATCCTTCCGTTCCCTGTTTATTCCTGACGAAATGATTCTAGTTGTGTCCAAGTTGAAACCTGGTTGAACAAACTCTAATACTATTAAATAATATATACAAAATGGAAAGAAAAGAAAGTAAAACCAATTTTTCACCGTTGCGCGTAGGATATTTTAATATTTAAAAGCAATTAAATTCTAGAACCTTGTTATAAGTTTTAAAAAAATCTCCTCCAAAGTTAATTGAGTATGATTTTTCATCCTACGCAACGCAAGAAATGTACGGTGTAGAATGGCGACTGGATATTGCCGCTTTCTTTCATTGATGATGGACACACTGTAGATAATCCCGTGGAATGTGTACACATTCTACTACAAAGACCCATGTTTTTGAAGGTTACGTTTTGTATATTCAAGTTTAAAGTTTTCGTCAAGCTCAATTTTTGTTATTCACTCACCCGACAGATTTACATGTATGCTTGTTATTATGCATGAGAGAGAGAGAGAGAGAGAGAAAGAAAATGGAAATTTTGATGAAATTAGGAAACAGGGGATTATTAATATTTGTCTCGCTATTTTCTTAAGTCAATAATAATTAAAAAGTGGCAATTCATCATTTGTATACAGAGTATAGAAGAAATAGATTACTGTTGAAGCCATCTACTCAAAATCAACTGATGAACGCCAGCATCTTCTCCCAATCAGATGTCATCAAAAACACTTTATTCGGAATACCCCATATAGCCAGGCACTGCCAATCTGCTCCGACGATGAAACATTCCTCAAAAACACTTCATTCGGAATATCCCATATAGCCAGGCACTGACAATCTGCTCCGACGATGAAACATTCCTCAAAAGATCTGAAGAGCTATCTGAACATGTGATTAACTGAGGCTGCGACAAAGACCTGATTGCAGAAGTCAAGGTACAAAACACTTCTCTTGCCGTAACCACACTCCCAGTGATTAACACTTATTGGAATTGCTCACAGTCCCATGTTGAGTTCTAAAACCAGGAAACAAAAGGAATTTTACTGGATCTACCGCCGTAGAACATTGAAATCAAGCGGTTTGAACCAAGAAAACTAGGAAAAGACAGTCATGCACGAATCACCATTTTTTTCAGCACATTTTTATTTAATAATTATTTTAATTTGCTTATTAGTCGCCCATTTATCATGAATACGCATATAAGAATAACGTTATGTATATATATATCTCTCTCTCTTTATATATATATATATATATATATATATATATATATATATATATATATATATATATATATATATATATATATATATATATATATATATATATATATATATAATTTGTATTACTTGATTGACCTTTGTCCATAAATGAGAACATGACCCACTTGACTAATATAATTTCTTGAAAATACGTTTACTTGTTTTTGAGTTTTATTTACAGCCTTGACTCTAAACTTAAAAGAGTTAATGTACACTTTGTGTAGTGTTTGAGTTCAGGTCATTGGATTTTTATTTGAAAATTCCGGAGATATCACATCAAACTACTGCAGACTACTGGTACATCAACACAGTCAATATCGTAATTCTTTCGAAACACCACAGTCAGACAATTCTATATTTTGGGATTGTGATAGAACGTTTAAGACTCTTGGATTTTACTCACAGTGCTGTAATTTTATGACAGAATTTACGCAAAATATTGTGAGTCTTTTTTAAAGTTTCGCTTTGTATTACTGGAAAATAAATTATTCATTGAAGTTTACAAAACATGTTGGTTTTCGCACGTTTCCTTTACTTTGTTTAAGGTTAGTGAGTCATAATAATATATATCAACGGAACGCAAGGCGCCCGCTCAGCGAGGTTTAGATCGCAAATGGATATATCACAGTCTTTGATGACTGCATTTTAGAAGCAATCCTACAGCTTTCAAATAACTTTAATCGGTAAGAGGTGTAATTTGATGGGTTTTTTTACTTACATTGTTCCCTGTGGGATACTGTTCTCTTCTATCTTTACTAATCGCTCAAGTGAAAAATTATAGATGATTCAGATATGTTAATGTATTTCAAGCTGTTTATGAGTTTGTCACAGAAGCTTCCGTCAATATCATTTTATCAAAAGAAATATTTAAACACATTATACAATTGATGACACGAGTGTTGTCATAGAAACAATTGCATATATAATTACTTTTGATGGCCTACATTCTTTTTCTTTTTCATTTACGGTATCACAGGCGGTAAGAGAATCGAGCCATCCTTGAACGGTGGTCGCACATTTACAAGGTGTATAAAGTTGTTTATGACCTTCTAATCCATAATCTGTATACATTGTCATTAACGTATAAAGAATTTCGTATAAAGAAATATGGGTATCCGTCTCACTCATAGAGTAAAATAAATATTCTTTCGAAAGCATAAAATTGTATATATTCAAGAATTACGCGAATCTAACAACAAATAGGACAAGGTGTAAATTTAGATACACTTTTGAGTTAACTTTAATATGTTTTATTTAATAACACAAGGATCACTTATGCAAATTATAGTCTAAAAGGAACAATAGTATATTCAGTATTTCTTCACACAACTTCTAATTAATTATCAAATTACATTTGCCTGATATGTCCAACTAAATTGCGAAGTTAAGTACACGATTTTGCAAGGTCTAAATCAATAAATGTTCTATATAAATGAATGAGGTAAAAGTTGTATATGAATGAATGAGGTAAAAGTTGTATATGAATGAATGAGGTAAAAGTTGTATATGAATGAATGAGGTAAAAGTTGTATATGAATGAATGAGGTACAAGTTGTATATGAATGAATGAGGTACAAGTTGTATATGAATGAATGAGGTAAAAGTTGTATATGAATGAATTAAATAAAAGTTAGCTTTGACAATTATTGGGTTGGTCTATATGCATTTAATTACCCTGCATGATGATACGTGAATAAAGAATTACTTTCTCTTGTAAACAAACAATTTGTTTCTGTAAGAAACAAAGCAGATGTTTAGTTGACTGCCACAAAACAGCAGCTTGGCATATTCCGCGTTAACTTTTTTGATACAATGTTTCATATTGAGGCTAGCTATAGGCGCAGACAGGGTAATACAAAAAACAAGCAAATGACAAAGCATAAATTGTCTTCTTTAGCTGGTAATAAAAATGGCAAAAATATGCATACAGTTTTACATCCCAAATTTCCTCAAAATGTACATTTTTAGTTCTGCAAATCCGATTTACATGAGCCATGTCATGGGCTCTCAAGCTTGATTACAAATTTCGAAATGGTACTGTAATTTCGAGTATATTCCAAATAAAATCACATTCTCCTTACTGGACTCAAAATGAAATAACAAATTTCCATAGCGTCTTTTCGATAATTGCAAATGAACCACTTCATATTTTACCCACATTATGATTTAAAACATTCAATGACGGAAGAGAACACACATTCAGATATCAATACGCGAAAAGAGAGAACCTTGTTGCTCGAATCCGATGTATATTTCATATAGAATTGGCACAAACGTTACTGACTGAAATACGATTATCTTTATGTAGGTAAATCCAGTACATAATCTGAAATTTCGTCAAATATAAAGAAAGACCAAAATCTATTTATTCCAGATCAAATGGAAAAGTTGCTGCATTCCGCATTCTTTCCTTATATGACTCCAAATTGCAATTTTAAGTACACCAAAACGCTATTTTCTTTTAAAACCTCTGTCTCTTTCAGGGACGTTGCAGATATCTATAAAAATATAATGTAAAGCCAATTTTAATGGCTCAAATTCTATTTTTCCTGGTATTTAACCGTATAGTGTGAACACATGTGATATACTAACAATTTAAATAGGTAAAAATACTCTCTCTCTCTCTCTCTCTCTCTCTCTCTCTCTCTCTCTCTCTCTCTCTCTCTCTCTCTCTCTCTCTCTCTCTCTCTCTCTCTCTCAAAAACATTAATTGCTGTGATATACTAACAATTTAAATAGGTACAAATACTCTCTCTCTCTCTCTCACACACACACACACACACACACACACACAATAACATTGATTACTGAGCAATCGCGGTATTTCCACCACAATTTTCTTCTCATTATATATTTTTTTTAATTTTAAGTAATGTTAAACAATTAGTAGCATAGATAATCTACAAAAATTGTTGCCATTTCTATATTTAATGAAAATAACTGATTTGCTTACATAATGGACATCGATTGTTTTCCAGAGCGCAAAATAATGAAGGTCATGCCCATTATAAGGTCTTCTATCCTGACTCGCACCTTGTAATGAATTGAGTCAAAACCTATCTTTCCAACGCTTTCTCATTTCGATTCATGGACTTTTGCTCTAATCTAACCTGTATATCTCAGAGATATTTCTATTATTCTATTTAAATAATATTAAAGGTCGTACATCCAATATTTTAAAATCTTACATAAGTAAAATAAACTAAACTAGAAACATGCACACACAAGCATATATATATATATATATATATATATATATATATATATATATATATATATATATATATATATATATATATATATATATATATATATAAGAAAAAAAGAAATATTCGCACACTCTTTTATATTATTATTAAATTGATTATTCCTAATGTTATAAAATACACACATTTTTAAAAGTATTAATGTACCGTCCTTACTCGCTTATAAGACGAATTCAACTGCAAACTGAACGGATACAGAATTGCTGTAGCATAATGCGCAGGCAAATCAGGGTATATACAGTTTGTTAAGAGTAATCAGTGGAGCAAACAACATAGATCTTGGTATGTTGGTGTATTATGCAAACGCAGATTAGGATCAATGGTGTATTGGATTTATAATCAAAACATTACGGTATGATGCAATTTAGTCCGTTATAAAAAAAAGCAAAGGTATAACAATGAATCGATAAGTACGAGCTGGTATATTACCACCAGCGCTATATTTTAAAAGAAATAAATAATATTATCCTTTTGAAAAACATAGGATTTCCTAAATATTATAAACTCTGAATTAATTTCAATACAGTGTCGTAACACCCTCCTCAATTTTGTTGTGGTGGGTTACCTTGTTTTGGTTATCGTTATCTAGATGTGATCGCCAACGGTGTAATTTGCCCGGAACGAGTAAATGCCAATATAAAGTAGGAAACTTATGGGTGGAATAAATAAAGATCTGAGCAGATATATAGAACAGATCAACACGAGCCCTCATAACAAATAAAGACAAAATTTAATCAAAATTCATAAAAGGCACATTCACAAGCAAGTGATAAATGTAACAATTTAAAAGATACACTTCTTTCTTTTTGAATCAACTTATTCAAGAAATTTCAAAATACAAATAAGATTATACCAATAGCTGATTTGAGAGAGATCGAATAACACTGCCTTGTATTGATTCATAGCCTGAGGTATTGATTCTGTCCAATTCCACACCGACTGTTCCTTTTGACTTCCTTGTGGCTGTAAGTCTGTTTTCTCCAATTTTCTCTTCCTCTTCCAAATTCTCCGTCATCTCGCCGCTTTCGGCCCTTCCAACGTTGGGTATCCCCTTTAGGGGTTTGTAATACATGAGACGTCCTGTCACGTCCGGTTAATCTGACTCGAAAAGCTATCTCACCTTGTGTTTTCAAGCTTTTGCTTCTGTCAATTTCTCCAGACAATCGTCTTCCCTGGATGATTCATACGAGTGAATATACTTGTTAAATTACTCAGAGCCCTTGACGTTCTTATGTTCGTTTTCTCTTGTAGAAAAGCATATGCTAATTTTAAATTCGCTATTAGCGCATTTAAATTTGAGAGTTTTCATGTGAAACCATGCCCCTTGCACAGTGTGTCCAAATGTGAATGAAATAAAATTCCCGCCTCAGCTGAAATCAAACAATGCAGTTCGTCTGACAATTACGGTTATCCAGCTGATTCATGGCAACCTTCAAAAATCAAAAATGACAGCTTTTCCATACAGATCAGACTTGACCCCTTTCCAGTTCAGTTTAAACAAACGTAGCCCTTAATTAAATATCGCTAACTCACAACAGAGCCTGTACCAATCCGTGCATTATGGCGATTTAAACACTCACAGGTATCCATGCATGAATCTAATTAATCGTACACGTGTCCAACTAAATGTGCTCCATTACATACAGCAAAATATAATGTATAACCATTGTAGAATCTAATAATGAATCTAGCACTTAAAAGAATGCCAGTAGCATTGGCCATATTAATTTAGATAATATTATTTCTACAGTATCATTCTAAATCGACGATTCATTTAGTAACGGCATTTGTGTTTACACAGCCATTTGTGTAACTGTTTGTATATTCCCAGTGCTGTGTTTAAATTAAAATTTATTTTGCATCAGCAAGGATATGTAATTATTCTGGGACGATGATCATGCAATCCACATATCACAGATCAATGAGTTTCTATGAGTTTGAACCCCCAGTCTGGAGCAGCATTGCCCACCAAGAGTGGCATTATTGAGACCATTTCCTTTTTCTGTTTTACGACTGCTCGGAAACAAGATTCTAATTACTTGTCTGAGATTAACTCTCATTTCATTTTCGTCTCCGTTGGACGTCATTGTATCCAAACTTTTCGAAAATCGATACTATATGGTGCGCATTAATAAGCACAATGTTTTCGTACAATTAATGTTTGTTTGTCCTTTCAGAGGTTATATGAGATAACCTTGCATCGCATGTTCAGTATAAATAAAATAAAGCTGTAAGTGCCCATGTCCATGCACAGCGCTACTCCGCAATGCAATATTTTGGCTTGGGACCCCCCGCTCATCGCTTGCTGCCATTGGGACCTGCATGCTATTTTGGGCCCCGCACAACCTAGTGCTGGGTCTGCCCATAGCGACTGGTACAGGCAGTTTAAAACAGGATATGTAGGCCAGTTACATTCGCCAATCTCGAGAAAGGCAAGACTATGAAAGTTTATTTTTTAGTTTCTTGAGGTTTCAAACACGAATGATAGACACCTGATTCTTGTTTGAAAAGGTTGATGGAATGGTAAATGTTAGTTGTTCTAAAGGTCTGAGTATGGCAGAGAAAGAGAAACTGATGACAATAAAACTTTAAGAAGAGATGGAAATATCGATCAAAATCATTGATGGGAGACACCCAAAAATGTTAATTTAATTGAAAACATCCGGAAATATTAATTTAATGAAAAAAACATCCGGAGTATTAATTTGATCAGAGAGTATATATGATGGGATGTACGACAGATATTCGTGGAGTTTGATGTTCTGTTTTATTAAATTTGATGTAATCAATATATATAATTAATGATGCAAAATTGTCATTAGACTATTATTAGGTAGAGTACAAGTACTAAGGTAATGATTAAATTGTGATATCTTTATAATGATACGCCATTATGATTCACTGTCATTATTGATCTTCACTACGGTAATTTATTTCAAATATTTTAAAACTTGTTTTTGTATCTGAGAGAGAGAGAGAGAGAGAGAGAGAGAGAGAGAGAGAGAGAGAGAGAGAGAGAGAGAGAGAGAGAGAGATTTGTATACGTCTAATACACAAAAAAGAAGAACAGTCAAATTGAGACTAAACGTTCCGATCGTCTGTCGTCACGCTCTGTTCAGTTAAATTTTGAATACTTTGTTAAGTAAATTTATCATATGCGTGTTTTGTTATTAATTTAAACAAGAACCAGAGTATCTGGGGACAACTTGTCACTCGTTCAAAACAAATAATTCACTTTGATCCAAGGACTTCTGACAGCTTTACGTGGCTATGAGCTATGGCTCCGTTACAATCAAACAACTCAAATGTCAAATTCGTGGTAACTTGACGGAAGCGTGAGAGATGGATGATAACGTAATAGGGAGCACGTTCAATTGGCAGTAGAAGATTGAATTATAATGTTTGACAAAGCAATGCAAACACTATATATTTGTGATTTCCAATATTCAAATATTAGATACATTTTCACATGGGTGTTATTTGGATAATGGCAACGCAACTACATTAATGGAAACCGGAGCCATAATGTCTCAAATATTGGTTAATCGGACGATATAGTTAAATATTAAACGACAGTAGATGGGTAATATTTTTTCTTTTCCTCAGGTAACATAAGTAAATACAAATCTTGCAATAACAAGCATTGGCATTACGGTGGGAGGGGCATGGTTGCGGTGACACCATCAGACGGGGTGACACCAAAATGACTGTCTATGAAATTTTTGAATTATTGTGCAGGCAGGAAGTCCATGGGGGTGACACAATGAGTTAACGCACACGACTGTCAATAAAATGTTTAAATTTTTGTGTAGGGGGTGACTCCATAAGGTACAGCACATGACTACAAAATGTTTGAATTTTTTTATGCAGGAAGGGGTCCATGGAGGTGACATGAGTTACCGCACTGGGTGACACCAACCATAGTGAAGCCACTAATTACAAGTCTTTTATGAAATTGATGTTCTATATACTTTAAAGTATAAAAATCAAATTATAAAAATCAAATTTTAAAACTCAAATAAGAAAGAAGTATTTACAATTCCAAGCAAACAGCTTCAGCTAACTGGATCTTTTTCTGACAGAAGTCGGTCTTTGATCTCAAAATACGAATTTAACAAATTACAATTTGATCAAGCTTTTGTTTTTCATATTCGGACTGGAATCCATACAAAAAGAAAACAGTGATTGATTTGTTGATTCTACAATGCATATATATATATATATATATATATATATATATATATATATGTATATATATATATATATATATATATATATATATATATATATATATATATATATATAGAGACAGACAGACAGACAAAAAGAGAAGGACTTTTGTAACTGAATATATGAAACTAATTTTATATATTTATATTTATATATTTTTATATTGTCGCCGTTTTTCTTTTTG
Source organism: Potamilus streckersoni (assembly GCA_016746295.1). Lineage (NCBI taxonomy): Eukaryota > Metazoa > Mollusca > Bivalvia > Unionida > Unionidae > Potamilus > Potamilus streckersoni. The sequence continues at coordinate 1,185,749 of JAEAOA010000455.1, forward strand.
TTTTTCTTTTATAATCATTGACAGGTGTCCAATAATTACACATGCGTATAAACCTTCAACATTTACAAACTTAAGCTTCTTTTTGAATCAGTATATGTTCATATCAGTATATGATGCTATTTTCGACATTAAACTAAGTTGAATTATTCGAACTGCATGTGTTCGAACTGCGTTTTACACACACACACACACACACACACACACACACACAAAGTTTGAGATTAACTCATTTCAGATCGGTATAATGAGGTCTTCCCATTATATATATATATATATATATATATATATATATATATATATATATATATATATATATATATATATATATATATATATATATATATATATATATATATAAGCGCTGCTGTAGTAATTCTTTAATACCTGTTCTTATTAAAAGGACGATATCTAAAAGTCGTCATGAAGCTTTCATCTTCTGAGATCGAAATAAATTGTACACCGAATAGTGAATTAAAACTCGAATACAGAATCAAAAAAACTGTACACTTATTATGGAGAGTAACGCATCAAGTAGCGAACAAACAACGCATGTATCAGGAAAGTTCTAGTCTGCATTACTGTAACAGAATAAATCCTGGCGGCGTTTGATCTAGCATCGTAACATTCCAAGAGTAAAATAAATGAAATGTTTTTTTTTTATTAGACTAGTAATGAATTTATGACACCCTAGATAAGCAACATTACATTAGTCTTACAAAATAACACGATATTACACCAAAACCTTTAAGGCTGTAACACTGAATCGACCAGTATCATCCGTCAGGTGTGAACTTCAAAGGGTTACTGTTATCTACAGTATCTGTGTTATGTGACCCCAAGGAGTTCAACGACTTCCAAAGTCACCTCCACAGCTGAAGATTGCTTCGTATAGTCGACAGCTTTCTGACAAGACTCCCTATGCAATTGAGAACTAGTTTCAACCGCTTGTAACATGGAAAAATCCCACATAGTATGCAGTTTGAGGCCAACAAATTTCCACTTCTTAAGACTTATATTGGATTGCCTATAGTTAGTACTTCTACATTTTAACTCGCAAAGTCCTTTCACTGTCAAATCTCCCGACGTTAGCGAGATCAATCCTCCGACATAATCACTAAAAGAGGATTTACAATGAAGCATCTGGTTATTCCTAATGGGATTCCGCTTTACCACGATGCCTATACATCCGGAGCAGCTGATGATTGTAACACTGTGAACTGTTTGCGGTTCCACAACTTGTCTGAAGAAAAGGATAAGTGCCAATCGACTGAATAACGTCCAGATCGATCTGTACACGCGTCATGTAAAAGTATATCACACTCGCTTTGTCCGTTTCTGAATTATCACTCGGAAAACCGTCACACTTGTTGCCTCCTGATCACCACCTGGTCTGAAGAATTTGTCAACTATTTCATTCCCCATAGACCTTAATGTGAATATATTAAAGATATAACAATGTGGGAATTAAATTGGCATGCATGCATGCAAAATTATATGTTTTTTTTATTCAATAGCGTATGCCATTTTTCCATCTTTGAAAGAGAGGTGTTCCGCAGCATGTAGGAGACTTCTGTCAAACATGGGTAACTCCCTGGTTTGCACCTAATCATAGAGCCTTGCACGAATATTTCATATGATATTTTGTCAGTAGGAAAAAAATGCAGGCTGCAAAATTTAAAGCAAATTAGTTGTCTGAAGTTATTAAAATTAATAAAGGAATATAATTACTTTCTCTAACAGCTTCCCTTCTTAGGTCTCTCTCTCTCTCTCTCTCTCTCTCTCTCTCTCTCTCTCTCTCTCTCTCTCTCTCTCTCTCTCTCTCTCTCTCTCTCTCTCTCTCAATCTTTATTCCCTCTCCAAATCTTTTTCCTCCATAAAAAACACTCAAAATTGACTCCCCCTCATAACCAAACTGTTTCTCTGCAAGATAACCAGAACCGTGTTAAGACATTTGGTAGCCCTAGGCACAAACTCAAACCTCAAAAGTAACCAGAATTGCGCCTCAGTCTCTCATTTTCAGATATCGGGTATTGCATTACATTTCCATGTGATTTTTTGTCATTTATTTAAATTTATTAATATAGTACTAAACTCCTAACACAGCCGACACCGAAATTTTTTTTTAGGCCGCCACGAGCCCCTAGCTGCGCAGGGCCCTATGCAAGTGCCTCGCGTGCCTTTGCCTTAAAGCGCTACTGCTGATAACACCGCAAATTCCGAGTGTAATGCCATGTTAACCATACATGTATGCAAATAATATACGAAAGAATCCACCTTTTTTCTAAGAGAAGAGGAAATAAATCAATAGCTGAATAAAACCGGATGTGTTTACTCTATTGAAGACACAGACCAAGAGAGCGTAACTTTATATATATATATATATATATATATATATATATATATATATATATATATATATATATATATATATATATATATATATATATATATAATTTGGGAACATATATAATATAATGTCACACAGGAGTTCTATAAATTAAAAAACATATCAAGTGTCTAAAATTAGATAGAAAATTAGTATTGACATCACACTTTCTGGCATTTTATTGGCACCTTGAACGATCATATTGGCATGGCATTGATGTAGAGATATATCCTGCTTTTATCCAATTCCATCCACTGTGTACTTTGAGAGTCAAGACTTCATCATTCTGCAAGCAGTATCATTTTAAGAAAGTGTCAATATCGGTAAAACTTTGTGTGCCTTTCTTCGGTTTCGTTTTGTTTGCTTGTATATCTTATGTGATTATAATTTCTTTTCAACCTACGTTCTGTGAACCATATACTACGTGTAAAAATGTTTAAACCTCAGTTTTAATGGTCATGTGAAAAGCATTTACAGAAAATTAGACATCACAATTCAGTTTGTATTGATTTGTATTGATTTGTATTGATTTGTATTGGTTTGTATTGATTTGTATTTATCTGTATTGATCTGCATTGATTTGTATTGATCTGATTAAACATTATCTGAAGTATATTGAATAAAGAAATATCATCGGCGAAGCTTCCAAACATAAATTTCCGGGAGGCCCATTTAAATGACCATTAATAAGAGTTTCAGTTGAGCTATTTTTCTTTTATCTAGGATGATATTGTTGAACATGTTGTTGTTGTTGTTGTTGTTGTGGGGTTTAACGCCATTTTTCAGCACAGGAAAGGCTATACATGGCGGCCAGTATTAATGGTGGAGGAAGAAACCGGGAAATCACCGGAAAGAACCACCGACCCACGAGAAGCTACTGGCAAGCTCTCTCACATATCCACATTCGCCGAATCTTAGACTCGAACCCACGCAGATAGAGGTGAGATGGCAGTGATCCGTAACGGACATCGCATTGAACATGTAGAGACAACAATCTTCATTGACAATCGAATATACCTTATTAGCTCAGTTATATCTCCTTGATCAAGTAGGCTTATGGATTGGTTACGTATTCTGTGACTTGATCCTTTGTAACATCGATTGATTTAGGTTCTTTCAATCATGGCACTATTAACGATAATAAATTAAAGTTAATGAGCAGAGATAAACCCCAGATCTTCACCATTTTCAGTCAAGAAATCTGGACATAAAGATCGTTTGATGTATTAACACGAACTATCTCTTCCTACAAGTGTCAATTCTTGTAATGTCAATGAATGCTCTAATGCAATTTTCTATGGATGGTGATCTTCAGGAAAAGAAAGAACGCACACAAAACGGGTTAACTTATCAGAGCTTGATGTTCACAGGCACAGACAAAAATATACAACACTGATCTTAATAAGTCTTGATTCAGTTTGCTGGATCAAAATAGGTTCAGACTACACTGCTTGCATTAACGTACATCTAGACAACCAACATATAGTCATGTTTCTCATTTGGAAATACTTTAAGTGAATTAGAACAACAACGTTTACACACCTTCCATACAAAATTGAAAATATAACAAACAGTCATATATGAAAAAATATAAAATAAAATATATCACGTTGATAAAATAAACACACTTTTCAACCAAATATGTTATTGAGCTACAATAGGTTATCCAGAGAGCGTAAGGAAAACAAAATCTACAGCTGACTAAAAGGATAAAAGGAAAATACATTTGTCATACCATTTTGTTTACACCGAAACTTGGATAATGTCATTTATTATCCTTTTTGTTTATACGGAAACTTGGATAATGTAATTTATAATCCTTTTTGTTTATACGGAAACTTGGGTAATATCCTTGTATGATACCTTTTTTATTACACCGAAACTTGGATAATATTATTTATAATCCTTTTTGTTTATACGGAAACGTGGACAATGTCATTTATTATCCTTTTTTTGTTTATACGGAAACTTGGATAATGTACTTTTATGATCCTTTCTGATTATACGCAAACTTGGATAATGTCATTTATAATCCTTTTTGTTTATACCGAACGAAACTTGGATAATGTCCTTGTATGATACCTTTTTGTTTATACCGAAACGTGGATAATGTCATTTATAATCCTTTTTGATTATACGGAAACTTGGATAATGTCCTTGTATGATACCTTCTTGTTTATACCGAAACTTGGATAATGTCATCATTTATAATCCTTTTTGATTATACGGAAACTTGGATAATGTCCTTGTGTGCTACCTTTTTGTTTATACGGAAACGTGGATAATGTCGTTTATAATCCTTTTTGTTTACACCAAAACTTGGATAATTTTGGAAGATATTGGGATCAATGGAGAAGACATGTTGAGAACAATATTTGCATTCCATGTGTACTCTGAAAAAAAATGTTTGGCAATTTTAATTTATTTGTTTACACATAAGGACCAGTGAAAACAATATTTCTAGAAAGGCATTACTTTAACAACACTAGTCACAAGTATGCAAAGATTTACACCATTTTTATTTTGCTAGAAACATCGTAAATCTTCCATTATAGTGCTTGTGGTACATTCCTAGTTAGTCATCACACGATAAGGTTTGATACTCCTATAGTTTTTATGATACGTGAAAATTCCCGAAAAGATCTTTCAGAAAGTTTCAGTTTCATCCAATTCGAATATATACAACTCAATATGTAAATCACAGAAACTAAGTGGACATAAAAAAGACGACCTTAGGTATAGTAACAAACGTGCAAAAATAATGAAAGTTATGATAAATCTACAAATCGAAAGAGCGAAAATCATGTTTACTAATCCTAGAAAATATACATATAAGTTAACATATTGGTAGAATGTTTTTAAAAAATAGCACGAAATATATGTTACTTAACCACTTAGAGACCTATTGGTGGATGATCATATCGTGGACCTCTGTGCATCAAGTTGATATTGTATTGTATTGTAGAGGTAAATATAATATGTGTCCTGTTTCCGGTTTGCAATTATGCGTAAATATTTTTCCCTCTGTGTATATTTCAGTTATGTTGAAGTTTCACAATTTATGTTAATTTTACTTACTTAGTTAACCGACTTATCATCGCTTGTGTAAGCTGCCGACATTTAAACCAACATTGCGTGTTTTTGTCGGTGGATCGTGCTTTGAACGCGAATATAACCACTTAACTTTAGGTATATAGCGTTTTTTTATCAGGATGATGCCATCAAAATCAACACCCTTATTAGTTCAGTCCCATTCAGAAAGTAAGGACGACTCGTGTATTGGGTGTTCTGACGAAAAGAATAATAATTGAAGAGTAGCAGACGATTAAGCCTAAAATAGAAAGACTATAACATGAGAAACAGGCAATGTTATAAGCTGGAATGGAAAAATTAGAATTGGACTGGCGAGCAGACGTAAAAATGGAGGAATTTGAAGAAAAATATAGTTACGAAAGCAAGAAGAGAAGGACATGATAGAGCCTGTAAATGAAGTAAAATGGCAAGAAAGAAACAGGCAAAGTTAAAAGGAGAAATGGAGAGAATAGAATCAGATGGGAATATAGAGGCCAAACTGCTGTTGTAGATTAAAAAGCATGAACAAGTCATTGGCTCAGAAACAACAAAAAGTTCTATACTACAATACTTGATGAAGACAAATGTAGTATGGATAGTTAGGTTTATTTGAGAGATACTCCACCGCGCAGAAATTTAAGAGAAATAGTTTATTGTTTTAACTTAGCGCAGTACTAAAAGCGATAGATGTGTATTCCCGTCTTCAAGAAAGCAACTCGTTTGACTTCATATCAATCGAAACGGATTGAATAGAATGAGCTATGGTTCAGACACAAGATGAAATGCAGCAAAACAAGAGAAAAGAAGAACACTTACCCAGTTTACAAGTAGGTCAGTTGCTTAAAATGTAATAAGGTCCATGGAACGTTCGACAGGTTTGCATATTTTTGTGCTGAAAGATAAAATATTGACGACGCACGACAAGAATCTATCCTTGTTCTTGAAAGATAAAAAGATATAAAAACCTTACGAATGTGGGTAACATGGCTGCGCAAGAGGATCACTTTGCAGAAGTTCCAATGGATCTCAAACATCTAGAAATCACGAGCCGTGGAAACAGGATATTGTCATTTGTATTGGTACTATCTTGAAACCTTAGAAAGGAGCTAGCTAAAGTGATCGACAGTCTTGTAGTGTAAGGAATAATGTTATAGTCATAGTTATCCGACTGATTGAAAAGTCAAGGGATTGTTCAGAAGGTAGCCTTTGCGATCCAAATTAGCATTCATATGGTGTTAGAGACTGTGACGCGCTCGTATGCACTGATCGGTTGTGGTGTACTCTCATTTGACACATTACTTTTCCCAGAAACTAGATTACCAACGTAACATTAGCGAGCGATGTGTTGCTATTTTGTGCGTCTCTAGATTTACCAGAGTACAGAGTAGTCGAGATATCCAAATATAAAATTCCTAATAAGTGCTTCAGGAAAGCTAGAATGTCATCCCGCTAGAGTTCGAGGAAACAAGGCGCCCCAAGGCTTTAATCTGACTGCAAATCCAATCATTTCTGGAATTATATGAGTTCTATATAAAGTTTATTCCCAGATGTGTCACCATGTATAGTCAATTTACCGATTCGATAGGATAGCAGAAAATAAACAATCACCTTGAGTCTATCAAAAGAATCTGTCCTTGGTGCCTGAGAAGAAAAGCTCACAAGCTCACTGGTTATGAAGTTGTTACAATCAGAGTAATTGATGCCAGTAAGGAATGACCTAATACACGGATTTTATTGCAGGGACAAGAGAGAAGTGTTTGCCAAGTTGTCCGTACCTGACGTAAGCAGATATGTTTAGCATTCATTATTTTAGTCTTTAAATTCTTTCAAACTTTGTTTATGTCACGAGTTTTAGCATTCAAAGATGTCACATCCCCTCTATAGTACTAGGACAAATACGGCAGAAAAGTGGACCCTTAAGATGTTTTCAAACAAAAGTCGTATCTTGATACGTCAACAAGTCATAAGCAATAGTTTTCGATATGTTTCTTGCCGGCGTATCTGTCATCTCTGACTTAACTTTCTTCCGTGGGCAGACCGTTTTAATGCAAAATGAATGCTTCCATTAGAGATTGTTACAATGGTTTCGTCACAATGTTCAACAGCTAATGTAATTATTTATAACACAATTGAATAATATTTTTTTTTCGACAGAACGGCCAATTTGGTCAACAACATTATCCGTAGTGACAAAGTGATCAACCTTATAAATAAGACCAAATTGGGCTCTACGCTAAAATATCTTTTTATGGAGGATATGCGCTATTTGGACTTCCATCCGTTTGTATAGAATATGCGATTGTCATTCCTATTTTTTACACAAAAAAATAGCGAAATTGTTCAGCTCTTTAGTAAGTTATGGCTCACATTATTTTCAGAATTTCTAGTATCAATTCAGCTATTGATGACGAATGTTTCCACCATATTGTTCAAGGCTTTTGCATACTCTGATGTATTTGGCATACACCATTACAAAATGTACCTCTGTCGTTATCCTTAATACATCATACAGACATCATAATCCTTTAGCAAAATATACTTAATCATGTGGTTTAAATATTAAACTTTGTTGGTATTTGTTTCTTTCCTCCTTTTGGACGGTTGACAACATAACAAACCATAGTTTCAAACTGAAAAGCTGAGACTCTAGATTGCTTCGTAATGTACATTTTGCGGCGACCTAGCCGCCACTTGCATCTACATGTTGTTAAGTTCGTTTGACTTGCTAGTTCCTATAGCATTATGCATCTCTATTATATCTACATTATTATGGATTTCTTTATATATAAATAAAGATATATTTCTTTATATATATATAAAGAAATCATAAATAATAATAATAATGATATTAATAATAATAATAATAATAATAATAATAATAATAATAATAATAATAATAATAATAATAACAATAATAATAATAATAATAATAATAATAATAATAATAATAATAATAATAATAATAATAATAATAATAATAATAATAATAATAATAATAATGACAAATAAGCCCGAAAACAAACTTAATTATTTGCCCTGAATAATGAAGTGGATGTCATGGTTTGGAAAACATTTTAAGGCCAAAATAGCGATTAGAAAGTCAGAACAAGCCAACAATTCGTCGGTTACTTTTAAATATTTAGATAAAGAGACAGTTTTCAAACAATTGTGTTTTTCTTTTAATTCTATTTTCATGCATTTCGGAATAGTTTAATTTGTCTGAAATATCACAATTAAGATAAAGTTGTATTTTCGTCTGTATATTATATTATAAATAATGATGTCTCTTAATTTATCTTTCCACCTATTAACTTCTATATCCACTAACTACATATCTATGACGGCTGGGCCCCGAGTGGCCGAGTGGTCTAAAGCGCTGACCGTTACAGATCACTGCCATCTCACCTCTGTCTGCGTCAGTTCGAGTCCAGGCTCGGTAACGTGGGTACGTGAGAAAGCCTGCCTGTAGCTTCTCGTGGATCGGTAGTTCTTCCCACAGCTTTCCAGGGTTCTTCCTCCACCATTAATACTACCGTCATGTATAGCTTATCTTGTGCTGAAAATGGGGTTAAACCCAAAACAAAAAACAACAACAACAACATATCTATGAGAACTAGCCGAACCGAAAAGCAACTAAAATTTAATGATCGAATTCTATACTATCATCATGTTCCGGATATGTACTCTATTGACAGAATGGCAATTTAAAATATTTGTTCTCTCTCTCTCTCTCTCTCTCTCTCTCTCTCTCTCTCTCTCTCTCTCTCTCTCTCTCTCTCTCTCTCTCTCTCTCTCTCTCTCTCTCTCTCTCTCTCTCTTGCCAACATGACAACAAAGACTAAGTACAGATGTCCCAATTTCCTTCAGTATTAAGAACAAGTCGGTCGTAGTCCCAACGACATGCCTTCTTTTGCCAGCATCGCTTAATTCAAGAAATACAGTCTCTCCAACACTTCAAAGTGTGATAACAGCGCGTACAAATATCTAATCTTCCCATGAACAACAGCTCTCTGAAATGAGCTTCGTGAAGCAGCAATGACAGCCCCAGGCTTGATACCTTAAAGTCAGCAATCCAGCACTAACTACAACGTTCATTAAACTACTGGAATTAAGAGAAAGAGATATTTAATATTGTTCAGACATTAAAGGTAAACTATAGTTCAGCCAAATAATTCTCTCTCTCTCTCTCTCTCTCTCTCTCTCTCTCTCTCTCTCTCTCTCTCTCTCTCTCTCTCTCTCTCTCTCTCTCTCTCTGTATGTATATATATATATATATATATATATATATATATATATATATATATATATATATATATATATATATATATATATATATATATATATATATATATATATATATATATATATATATATATATATATATATATATATATATATATATATATATGTTTGAATGTCTGATCATTTCTTTTTCTCTTTTAACTTTACATTTTCAGAATCGACCCATAATTTTACTATAATGAGCACCTTCATATTTGCACGTGCACGACATGTGTGCCTAGGTTTTGGTTGAGTAAATTGTTTTGGGAATGAACTAAAGCAGCTGTTTTGTTCATTTGAAAGTAAGATAATCAAGTTAACGATGTGGACGACTTCACTGAGTCAGAAACGACATTTTTAAACAAGCACATGAATGAACATGATATTCCCAATGTCCAAAACATACGTGAGAGACGCTATAATTGAAAATACCGTTGTAATCACTGAGACAATTATTTAGGATAATATTTGTATCTTTTAGCAAATAGAATGTTTAAAATTATGACGAGTGCTCTCTGAGGACTAAAAAGATATTGTCTAGAAAAGTATATTTAGGCCAAAGGCTATCGCATATCTATCAGAAACTTAACGGTTTTGTAAGTTTGTCAAAACAGCAGATTCGAGAAAAAAAATGCAACTGAATGTTTTATTTTGAAACTGAAAGCCTCAGAGTCATAATCTAAGACGACGAAAAAATATTATTTCCTTTGAGTAAATGGAGCGTCACACAACAGATGTTTTCAATTTTCCCCATGTAACTTTTTTGATACACAATGTCGGACTAGCGATAGGAGACGCACTGTAAGATACAGGTCATAGCTGGGTTCCCTTCAACAGCGAGATGCAAGTGACATGTCATTTAGCAGGTAATAAGAATGGTAATAAATATACTTACATTTATGCACATATTTGTCAACGAAGAAACAAAATTCATGTGCATTAATTTACAATATGAATCAAAATTTCAATATTAAGTAGACCAAAACAATTCTATTTTGAAAATGATTTAGAGCGTGCAGATAAGTTAAAAGATTGCTGGGCGGATCTATGTGCATATGAATAATGTTACTGCGTATTGATGAATCTACGGTTGTGAATCTATTCTGGAACAAAAACATAATTCAATTACATTGCCTTCTGAAATGTCTTTGATTAAAGATGCCTTAGGTCGTTAAACAAAGTCATCATATAATAAAACAGTTACTGCATTTGTAAGAAAAAATATGAACTCCTTTTCTCTAACAAAAAACATGCTGCACTCCGCTAGGTCGATCGATCCAAAGGAACTACAAGTCCCATCAGTTCTCAGAATGGTGTCATAATATAATGCAGCGTCAGTTCTCATGTTGCCAGAATATATTGCAGCATCAGTTTTCAGATTCATGGCATAATATAATGCAGCGTCAGTTCTCAGAATCGTGACAGACTATATTGCAGCATCAGTTATCAGAATGATGCTAGAATATATTGCAGAATCAGTTCTCAGAATGATGCCATAGATATTGCAGCATCAGTTCTCAGAATGGTGACAGAATATATTGCAGAGTCCGTTTCCGGAATGGTGGCATAATATATTGCAGCATCAGTTTTCAGAATGGTGCCAGAATTCTTCATTGTAGTATCAGTTCTCAGATATATGTATATATATATATATATATATATATATATACTGCAGCGTCACATTAAATAATAATTCAACGATAACATTATCAATCACCATGGAAAAATGTGCTGGAATGGACGAATGATTTAATTAAATGTTGTGCCCTACCTGATTTATAATCAGTATGCGTGGAGGAGTCTGAGACGATATCATATAATATTCTTTGCAATTAGTGCATTCCAGGGCGTTACGAGAGTAAAAAGACATTTTTGCAGGGATAATGCCTGAAAGACCTACAAATTATAATTAACTCCTAACATGTAGGGGTGCAAACACTATGTTGACAAAATTAATGAGTTTGGTAGCTTTGTGTTATCTTATAATCTTTAGAACTTAAAAGGAAATGATCTTAAATAAGACACAGTATTAATATGCACAATCGAATTTTTCAATCTCCTTGTTATTGAGAAGAAAAAAAAGAGAAACAGAAACAGAGAGAGAGAGAGAGAGAGAGAGAGAGAGAGAGAGAGAGAGAGAGAGAGAGAGAGAGAGAGAGAGAGAGAGAGAGAGAATGTTATTTACACTCCATTGTAAATATGAAAGAAAATCATGTATCTAATATACCCCTTATAAAATTCAGTCATTTATTCTTGTCCATATATGCCATACCCATTATTACATCACATTTTCAATAAATTGGTATCAGTTCAATATGCAGCATCATTCTTGATAGATTCACATGCTTCTTGATAGATTCACATGCCTCTTAATTTTAACTAGAGTTCGGTGTTTGCAAATAAATTTTCCCATTGCTTATCAGTTTTGACATATACGTTGAAATTTGAACGCTTTTTACATGCCGCTTGAGTATGGAAATTTATTTTTTTAATGCACATTTAACACATACATACATACGTACATACATACATACATACATACATACATACATACATACATACATACATACATACATACATACATACATACATACATACATACATACATACATATGTGTGTGTGTGTGTGTGTGTGTGTGCTTATAGGGTGGGAATCCTGAGAGATCTGAAGATATGAAACAAAATGGGGCTTGGTACCATTGTGGGTAAGTTTGGGTTTTGGATCAATGTCAATTTCATGTAACAATGTTTACTTGTGTGCCCAGTATGTAAGACATAAGAGAAAAGTCTGTGTTGGTAGGGATGACCCCAGTGGTCAATGGCAGTTGCCTGTTTATTTGTCATTTTTATTATGATTTTAATATATGGCTATGGGGTTGAGATCTCTTCAGTTGATGTGTTATACCTGGGGCCCCGGGTGGGGGGGCTGGAGGCCAAGTGGCCTTATGCGCTGGCCTCTACAGATCACTCATACATCTCTCTCTCTCTCTCTCTCTCTCTCTCTCTCTCTCTCTCTCTCTCTCTCTCTCTCTCTCTCTCTCTCTCTCTCTCTCTCTCTCTCTCTCTTTCTCTCTCTGGAATTTCGGGCCGATTAACATGGACATGAAAGAAAACTTGCTAGTAGCTTACCGTTGCTAGTTCTTTCATAGGTCTTTCCGGGACCTTCCTTCACCAAATATACTGGCCGCAATAGATGACATATAATGTTCTGAAAAATGGCGAATAAGTTCATGGGTGTAGGAGAAGGGCATTTGGGCACTCACCTAGGTTGCTGAAATTAAATGCACCTCTCAAGTTGGTGGTCACATCGGGACAGTATTTGAAGTTGATATGAAAACCTGTTGCGCACAACATATGTTATTTTGGGGCGTATTAATAATCTCCAGCATGTTATTGTGTGGTAAATGTCTAGACGATATAACTTATTTCGTGCCGATAAACTACTCAGTCATCATACAATTTATTTTCGTTTTTTTATATGATATGATATGATATATATATATATATATATATATATATATATATATATATATATATATATATATATATATATATATATATATATATATATATATAAATTAATATCAACAACAGCCACAAATGCTGTCCATATAATAGTTTCACTTGACAACAAAGGAGAGTCAGTAAATTGATTATGATGCTAGGAGAAGCAAAACGTCGTACGTCAACGTGGCAGTTATCGACAATAAACAAACACAAGTGTGATACAAACTGAGTAGTAACTTAGGCCATTGAAAAACACATCTGGTCGTAGTAATCAATTTATTCAAATTCGTGTTAGATGATATATGATTCTAGTTACTTATTGTAGTATTGAAGCTCACACAATAAAACCATGAAATGGTAACCTTGAAGAATGCAAAACAATTAAGCTTTGTCTTAATATTTCTTTACTGCCAGCTAAAACTGTGGTCAAATACATCATGAAAAAAAAACAAGATGGTCTATGATTCTCTAAAGAACTGAATTTGTTCATGTCTTTTCTTTAAAAAAAAAATGGGTGATGAACTGTTCTCTTTAAATCATGAAAATTGAAATTAAGAAAAATATTAGAAAGGACAAAGTTTACCATCAGAGCATGTCTTTACACAAACTATATATACATATCATTTAAATGAAGGAAAACGCTATCCTTTTGTACTACTTGATTGTCGTTATCTGGTATTAAGATTTTAATGAGAGGTAGCATTGAAGAATTTGTATTGATTTATTCCTGTATGTCTCTAAAGAACCAAGGATATTCAAAAAGCTCTACGCGTTTCATGTATATTGTACAAGGCTAGTAATGGAGTTATGAGACACTGTTGCTCAGTGTTGAACGTACTGGTCTCGCCACCAAAAAGGTGCGGATTTACCATTTGATTAGCACGAGACGACTAACATGAAGTGCCTCTGGGAATGGCACTTTACTCTTCTCGTCTTTGCACTAAAATACCATTTTGTGTTACCGTACCGTATAAAATCAATCCATCCAAACTAGTAAATTTCTGGATTTTTACGATTCAGGTGAATATACAATTCTAAGAAACGAAGCTGTAATGAAGATTGACAAATACAAAGGTACATATCAACGTCGACATATCAACGAAGCAAAGAATTATTATTGTATTAAGTGTTTAATTATTCCTCCAACGTTGTAATTATTTCTCACGCTAATAATAGCATGAAGTGCTTAATTATTTCTCATTTTGTATCAATTTAAACACTCGAGTGTTTTAGTTTTCTTCAGACACTTAGCAGAAGCCAGCATTATACAGTACAAAACCTTACTTTATATTTGTGTTATGCAGGAAAACATACTAGGCGTACAATACATGGAACATTCGTATTTATCAAGAACAGTCAGCCGCAGACCTTGTCTCAAGATTATGTGGGCAGACTTAACTAGTATTATATTTAATTGTCTGGCGATATTTCAATTACACCTGAATAAATCCAATATCACATGTACCTCAACTTGGCATTTTCCGGTCAATATAATCCTTGATTACTGTAGCCATCGATTATGTAAGGCAAACAGAAAACATTCTTAATAATACAAGAAACTAAAACATGCAAAATTGGAAACATTCATATTTTAGGAATGTATAATTGAAAGCCAAAAGCAACAAATATTAAGCGATTACATAATGCATGGTCTTGCCTTCAGTTTTTGGTGTTGAAGTCCTCCTAGATTACGTTCAAATATTTAAAAAGCTCGAGCCAACGTCATGGAATATGTTAACTGGAAAGATTCAGACATATTTACACATTCGGACACATTTACAAGAATTATCCCAGCGAATGGAAATATTACAAATCAGATTCACTCTCTGGAAACTCCAAACTGTGTTGGGCAAAAGGCATCTGTTTCAACTGAGTTTACTCTGCGTTTGTTATTGGGGCATCAGCTTGAATCCTGGTCTGGAATTATATAATATTCGTCTTGTTGCCAAAATCATGTGTTTCAAACAGTTCGAGAATAAAAAAGACAAACATTTTAGAGAAACACGTAACTAACTGAGAAATAATTTTGTTTGAATCTCAGGAGGTGAAGCATTCTATATTGGACGAGACAATAAGACAACGAATTCTAACCAACGTTAAGTTAAAGAACAATTTGTTTACCAATCTTTTATTTAATGTTATCAGAGGCACGTTAATATGCTACAAAATGGGTTGATCCAGTCTGTCATGAAGTCAAGAAATCTTCTTTAACTGTTTAGTGATAGTTTTGAAATTATTATTTCAAAACTTTCTACTGCGGAAACAAACTGTTTTGACACAAATTGCGTTTCCACGCTTGGTTACCTTGCATCATAATATATCTAATGGTTAAAAAAAAATTTGTTCGATCATGAGGGTGTGATCATTGTTTCCTATCTCGACTAGAGGGAAACCCTTAACAGTATTGATATATTATCCACGTGTTTCACGGTTTATGAGTGGCATCAGTTCCAGTCTCATTTCTCATCTCTGGCACGAACGCATGACATGAGAAACACATTTTTATTTAGTTATTCCCATACAGCCTTTTTAGACCTAGGCACTTTATCGCATTTTTGCCGATATTTAAGTTTTTAACGGTTGTACATTATCTGAGGATAAATCTTCGCTTTCATCAGTCGTTATCATCTCGTCTTTCAAATAGTTTCAACTGACACAATCGGTTCTCAAACCTAAGCTATTTTCCGAACGGGATGCCTGAAACATTCGCCAAGTTTGCTTTTGTTGTGAATTATTTATGCCTGCATTTGGTAATTTTGGAAATAGACGTAGCTGTTTTGAATGGGTCGATAGTTTTGAATTCTCCGATTTACAACCGTACTAACTGGAGCCGTGTTCGAAATAATTCATTGATTTTGTCAGCATTGAAGATCGTGCACCAGATGAGAACACGGATGTAAAAGATGATACCAAAATCAACCGAAATGGACAGCCTTCTTAAAAGAAACTGGTACTTAGCTCATACTATATATTCTACATTTGTACAAAAAAAATCATAATTAATTCATTACGTTCTCCATTATATATATATATATATATATATATATATATATATATATATATATATATATATATAGATGCTATAAACTGACAACGAACAATACGAAACTAGTAACTAACAAGCCTAAGCGCTTTCGACTCTTAATGAGTCTTTTTCAAAGGCAAATACAAAACATATATACGACAAGCAAATAAACACAAAAAAGTTGTGTTTGTAAACCTCTACATGGCTGTCTTCACATGTGCTAAAACTATAAATACAACCAGCTTGTATAGACTAGATGCGGAAACTGAAAACGTTGTATAATTCCCTAAAAGTCTACAAGCCAAAGCGACATCTATTTTTACTTTTTGTACATATGTAACGCAGATTATATCCCGGATA
The DNA here is from genome assembly GCA_016746295.1 of Potamilus streckersoni. NCBI lineage: Eukaryota > Metazoa > Mollusca > Bivalvia > Unionida > Unionidae > Potamilus > Potamilus streckersoni. The sequence continues at coordinate 1,202,380 of JAEAOA010000455.1, forward strand.
TTTGATTCTATACCGTTTATTCTTATAGTAAAAATTGAAGGATAATAAAAAGATTTAGAAAATGTTAAATTTTACTAGTGCATAGTTTTCATTTTCTAGTCTTCTTGGTTTAGACCGCTAGGTTTCATTGTTCTAAGGCGGCCTATCCAGTATGATTCCTTTTCCTTCCTGGTTTCGGAACTCCAGCTGTGGTTGTTAGCAATAGCGATAAGTATTATATCACTGAAAGTGTTGCCAGGGGAGGAGAAGTGTTCTGCGACCGGGCTTCTGTACAGCTTTTTTTGTCATCCAATCAGATCTATGAAGGTTTATCCTTTTGTGTAGCTTTTCAGTTTCTCCGATGTACTGAAGGCCACAAATCTTACATGTGATGAGATAAATCACATTCTCTGTTTTGCACGTTTTGTTTGGACCATGTATGTTTAGTTTTTCTTTAGTCACTGTGCTAGTGAATGTCTTGGTCTCTATCATATGTTGACAGGTTTTGCATATTTTATCGCCACAGGGTCCAGATTGACAAGGTTGGTTTTGACTAGCGATTGGCGTTAGCTTTGCCCTGACTAGGATGTCCTTTAGGTTTTTTGGTCTCCGGTAAGCTACTACAGGTTTGTTCGGAAGTATTATGGTTAGTATGTCTGACGATTTCACGGTTGGCCAGTGGTTTGCGATGATTTTACCTACTTTGGGATTGTCTGGGTGATAGGTCAGAATAAATGGTATCCTATCAACCTTTCTTTCTGTCCATATTTGAGTAGGTCAGAAACAAACAAACAAACCGTGATGACCTACTCAGATATGGACAGAAAGAAAAGACCAAAAAACCTAAAGGACATCCTAGTCAGGGCAAAGCTAACGCCAATCGCTAGTCAAAACCAACCTTGTCAATCTGGACCCTGTGGCGATAAAAGATGCAAAACCTGTCAACATATGATAGAGACCAAGACATTCACTAGCACAGTGACTAAAGAAAAACTAAACATACATGGACCAAACAAAACGTGCAAAACAGAGAATGTGATTTATCTCATCACATGTAAGATCTGTGGCCTTCAGTACGTCGGAGAAACTGAAAAGCTACACAAAAGAATAAACCTTCATAGATCTGATTGGATGACAAAAAAGCTGTACAGAAGCCCGGTCGCAGAACACTTCTCCTCCCCTGGCCACACTTTCAGTGACATAATACTTATCGCTATTGCTAACAACCACAGCTGGAGTTCCGAAACCAGGAAGGAAAAGGAATCATACTGGATACGCCACCTTAGAACATTGAAACCAAGCGGTCTAAACCAAGAAGACTAGAAAATGAAAACTATGCACTAGTAAAATTTAACATTTTCTAAATCTTCTTATTATCCTTCAATTTTTACTATAAGAATAAACGGTATAGAATCAAATATCCGGGATATAATCTGCGTTACATATGTACAAAAAGTAAAAATAGATGTCGCTTTGGCTTGTAGACTTTTAGGGAATTATACAACGTTTTCAGTTTCCGCATCTAGTCTATACAAGCTGGTTGTATTTATAGTTTTAGCACATGTGAAGACAGCCATGTAGAGGTTTACAAACACAACTTTTTTGTGTTTATTTGCTTGTCGTATATATGTTTTGTATTTGCCTTTGAAAAAGACTCATTAAGAGTCGAAAGCGCTTAGGCTAGTTAGTTACTAGTTTCGTACTGTTCGTTGTTAGTTTATAGCATCTATTTTAATTAATCCCTGACACAGGTGATCCCTTGGTGGATCCAGTACGCTTGAAAGGGTTGTTTTTCGCCATATTATTTGTATTCTTTATATATATATATATATATATATATATATATATATATATATATATATATATATATATATATATATATATATATATATATATATATATAACGAAGCAAAAATTATTTAATGTATTTAATAATTGATATCTTCTTAAATACCAGCATAACTCCCTAAATGATACATTCATGTTAGTTGTTACTGTTTTAATTACACTGTACAACAACCGACGTGTTAGTCTTTGTTTGCTCAATTACTTTTTGCATAGGTGTTCTTGTAGTTTCCGCTGGCTCATGCCAGCTGCGAAAGGTGTCTTTTGCCAGGAAGTGGATTCTGTTGAAATTGAGTATCTCGGAGGTTAGTAAGACTGCATCGCCAAACAGTGTATTTGATATTGCACAAGTGGCCACTCTTTGGAGGTTTCATTATTTAAGCTTGAACATATAGATAACGCTGACCAGTTTATTATGGCTAGCTACGTACAGCATCGCGAATGATATAATAGTTTATTTCTCATCGAATTTTCAAAGGAAATTTTGAAACAATTAATAAAAGTTATTGGGAAATAACTCTTGCAGATGATAATGTAAACATCTCCTCAGTATTGAATGTCCACGATAAATTCGACTACAATATAACAATCCTTGTTAATAAATGTTTCAAGAAATTGTCTCAGAAGAAAGTATCTCAGTTGTCATAATTCTTCTAAATCATAATGTGGAACACAGGAAGGAATTCAGCAATGTCTAATCAATATAAAATCAACGCAAACTTTGACTTAAGACCGGTGATCCTTGATAAAGTTAAGCTGCAAGACCGGAAGTCGGGATGACTCTTAGGAACAACATCTCTTGTATATTATTTGATCTAAAAATAGAAATGAAACTTACTGCTGATAGCAAATTGTTGGCAAACGGACAGGCAGATGGACGGAGTTACAATGAGCTCTTCTGACTTCGTTTAGAGGTGACAGAAATAATAGCGACTCTTTCATCTCCAAAGTAACCTAAAATCTCTACTCTGTATAAAATTATAAATAGCACCTGCGCTTTCAAGAACATTCACCATCACCCGAAAAAAGAACGTTTTTATATGTACTGCATATTTTTCCAAGTTTCCAAACCTGTAAATCAAAATTTTTCTGTGAAATATTTCCATTCTTGTCTTTAACCCAAGCAACAGGAAAAAAATGTCTTTTCTACCTATGTCAATTTATGTATCTTCAGTTATCTTACGCACTGAGAATACATTCCCATATATAAAGCAAATACCAATTTTACACTATATATTATCTTTGTTTTGTCTTTGCTTCTGCTGTAATAGTACCATTATTTAATATTGAGTACTTTAATGTTTACCCGTCAATAGTTAATTTTAGTACATGGCACAACAAATATTTCATAGACACAGTCTACATACCAATTTGACACTATATATTATATTTGTTTTGTCTTTGCTTCTGCTGTAATAGTAACATTATTTAATATTGAGTATTTTAATGTGTACCCGTCAATAGTTAATTTTAGTACATGGCACAACAAATATTTCATAGACACAGTCTACAAATGTGCTTTTAATTGATCAATAGTCTTCATAGATAAACAGCTAAATAATGTATTATTGATTAGCCTTCGTGATGCAGTAAAAAGGTGGATATTATGGCTGTTAGATACACTATCTATGTAATGTAATTTGTCGAGTTATGACAACTCTATCATTCAAATATGTCTTTTAGAATTAATTTAATTTAATTACATCCATGCTTCGTACATTTATGAAAATCATTTATTTATCCATTTTGTTGGTAGGAGAATGTATTTACAGCATATTGATTTCTCCATGACTGGTCTTGTTACAGTTTATTGACCCTTGCTATATTTTTTGGTCTACCATACCTTCAATTGTTCATGATCATAATTTCGTAAAGAATCGTATCTATTATACAACAGAGAAAACAATTTTCTTCTCTGTAGTATCTGACACACACTGCAAACTTTCATTAACATCCCAATAAACTCATTCTCAGATGGCAGATAATAGATATGCATTTTTGTGGAAGACAATACATTAATCAATACAGAATGTTCATTTAAATAAGTGAGGGAAGAGGAAAGGTAAACACGATCTGAATTTTTAAAGCAAAAAAAAAAAACTTACCACTAGCTCAAGATATTAAAACTATAACTTGAATTTACATTTTGATAACAATGTGATAAACATTTAAAGTATAGAACTTTAGTAATTATCCTCAATTGCGTAATTTGAGCCAAGTTATCAACAGGTTATTAATGAACGTTGGTTAACACTCGCATTATAATCATTGTTTGCAAACGACAGAAAATTCTGCCTTGTCAATTCGTTTTATAAGTGCAGCAAAGTCAACGTTTGTTCTTCAACAGGGTCACTTCATTTCGTAACTGTTTGTATTTGTTGTTTTGGGTTTGTTGTAATTTTGGAGATGATATGTTATTCATATTTGTTTAATTTTATTGTATTCCTTGTTTTATTTTTTATTCATTCATTATTATTGTTATAATAATAATAATAATAATAATAATAATAATAATAATAATAATAATAATAATAATAATAATAATAATCATAATTATTATTATTATTATTATTATTATTATTATTATTATTATTATTATTATTATTATTACATCTTTCTGCAATTTTATTCTTGGGGAGGAGAAACTTGCATATAGAACTCCGAAATTCAAACCCTGGTTATATATATATATATATATATATATATATATATATATATATATATATATATATATATATATATATATATATATATATATATATATATATATATATATATATATATATATATAATGATCAAACACATTTTCAATGAGGCAGACTACAATGCAGAAAAAGAGTAATTGATGAACCTTGTACTTTGTGGGTACATTTTATATATCAGGTCTGTGTTTTCATTCTTCACAAATGGATTAATAGCGTGTTAAGGATATAGTACCACTTAATCAGTGATATTACCAATATTGCATTATGCGCACACTGAGGAAACCAGTTTCGAAATGATTTTTTGTTTCAAAAGTACTTTCCAAGCTTTATACATGTTCTTCATTCTAGTGCTTCTAACAGACCCAAAACGTATGTTATTTTAAGGCGTTACGTTGTGGGATAAAGTCCTCATCGTTCTTGTAATTTTAATGTATTCTTCATGTCAATGGTCATTATCTACTTGAATTTAAATCTCTTTATTGCTACGGTAATTAATCTGAATTCAGTTCATGATATGTTGTTTGTGAACTTAACCAAGGTTATTGGCTGTCTATGTCACAAACTCCTTCTCAAATTCTTTGCATTTTAAGTTGCACATACGGCAGAACACAAATATGGCGAGTTGACTCGTTAGAATAAACTACGTTGAATTACATCTCAAACCAAAGACAAATAAAGCGCTATGTTATTACTTCTTAGACCCATACTATTCTGTACTGTTTAGATGCTTATTTTCTTCATGGATAAACCTAATTTTTACTTCTGTACAGATGACAACTCCCTAGCGTAAGCCCACCGCTACTTCTGTGGTGTGAAATCTGTCACATATATTTACTGCATAAACTAATCAAGGTGTTCCCAGATAATGAAATGTCATCTAACTCAAATACGTTCAATGTTTACACCATTGGTATAAAAAGGAAACAAATAAATACATGGAGACTTTCTTTAGCACTGGGATCAATAGCTTCAAAATTTAGCTAAACATTTTGCATGATTTGAATTGTCAAATCACTGAAATCTGAGAGACTCATCTCAGCAACTAAATACCTTTAAGCAGACTGGAAAATATATTAAAACTGAACAGCGACTGGCAGTGTAGCATTCATTAATCAGCACCAATTTCAGCTACTGTCGTCTGACATGGCACTTCAGGTCTTCGATTACCAGAACCAAACATGCTCTGAATCATGTGGTCCTGACTAAGTTTCAATTCTTTACATACGCAGGTTTAAGACCACAGCACTTGAGGTTTTCCGTATTCTAATCAAGAATGCCCAATCTTTTCTAATGATTTGTTATTTAAACATTTTTCTGTCTCAGGTATGTTAAACTCTCCGAAATTCTAAACTTACGAACAGCCAGGTATCGTCTACATAATTTTGGGTACCTTAGCGCCTTGGAACTTACAAGATAAAAATCAGCCATCAATCTTCTACATACTTTTAGGTATGTTAACACCTAAGAGTAAGAACACCCAAGCATGATCTACAATCCTTTAGGCATACAACTGCACACATCGGAACTATCTTCGAAGTGAAATCATCACCGCCAGATTTTAACCAGTTTAAATCTCTATTGAGATCCATTTTTAGAGCTAGTTATGCAAATGTTTAAATGGAGACATACATAATTATATAGATGCTATTTCCACGGAACTAAATTGGAAACTTTTAGCATTCAAACTTCCTTGAAGTTTATTTTTGTTTGGGGTTTTTTTTCAGCTGTTTCTGAGATTTATTAGTTCTGCTGCAAGCTTAGTCGTTTTGAAGATACTTATACATTTGCATTCTTTAAATCCAGACATGTTATTGTATATGCGTATGACCTTAATTTCTTACCTTAGATTGTTTGTATCATCTACTTTTAAACTATGCAATTTTTCAGCTATGTGTCTAATTAGAAACGTATGTATTGTGTTATACTTTCATGTACATGCATCTCTGTCCTTAAATTTCTACATTCATGGTAACTACATTTCTACCTTTTTTATGTTTTCCCACTCTGTTCAATGTATAATGCATTCACTGACTCTTAACCCTTTTATGCCATATTTTAATTATGTAAGATCGGATTATTGATGTTATTTCCTCGTACATTTATTTCTTCTCATGTGTTTTAATGCAAGAAAATCGATTTTAATGTCGCTTCCAGTTTAGAAATTAAATGGAAATGTTTTCGGTAACCTAAATAATGTCACAGCGACGCGCTGCTTTAATAAATGAAGTCGGATGAAAGCTCTGACGAACACTGATCAGTTTTTCAAATTAGATTTGGGAGTCCAGTGTGAGCCTAAGTAAATTAGCGTGATCTTCACAGACAGCTAAAACTCCACAGATGCCCAGTTTCTGGTTTCATGAAACAACTTGGAATTTATGTAAGTTAACCTGCATACGGTTATTATTGATCCAGCAAGAATGAATTTTGATTTTATATTCTAAAGTAGTCTTTAGGGTTATTACATGCATGGGATGATCAGTTCTCAGATGCATTGCTATAAAGTTGGCAATCCTTGAAAACATGAAAACTAAACAGGTCTAAAGTTAGGTGTAATTCTTCAATATGTTTCTAATCAAGTATGCTTATCAGTGTAAATGTAACCAGCTTTCCCATTCTTCTGCTCCACGTTTACGAAAACAAAATTAAATTTAACAAGTTTTTTGTTAAGGGGGTAATAATGAAGTTGTTTTTATCAACTATAATAATAGCTGATTGTCTAAATTAATACGTTTGTCGATTCAAAATACTCAACGTATATTCGACTTTGCTCCAACAGCACATCTCTCAAACAAAATATAATTGATTTGAGGTTCTTTAGTCAATATGGCTAAGCTGTGAAGATATTTAGTTAACCACGCGTCTTTGTTTGCAGACTTTTGCGTCTTTGTTTAAAGACTTAAACTAACACAAGAACAATCACAACTTTAATAATGGTGGTAAACGGTACACCGATCATTCGGTCAAAAAGCATTTTTCAGTAATCAATATAGACGATTTTTTCATCTTAATTTCAAGTGTCACATGAATCTCTTACATAATGATTTTTTTACAGTATCAGTGGTGATAATATAATCTTGCTTATATAATTACTGCGTGAAGAAATTGCCCAAATTACGCAATCAAGAATATTTTCTCTTTCAAGACTAGGGAGGGGAGATATTCTTAAAGAACGATAGATTTGTGTCCCAAAAGTTGTCTGTTTCGCACCAGCATTTCAAATTTTAAAAAAAGAAATAGTAATCGGAGTAGATTGAACATTCAGATAAATTGTAAACTGAGAATTAAATTTCATGACTTATTGTACACACAAAAATTTAATTTTGGTTTGAATAAACACATTTTTTTCAGTTGAAGTTTCATAGTTTCCAAGGTGTTGTGGCCAGAGTTTTGGAAGAATTTGTATTCCAAATCAACTGAAATAAGTTTTTTACTTTTTTAACTAAATATTTATTGTTTGATCGTTATGCGTTATAGATAAAATACTGTCAGACTTCACACATTATTTGCAATACAGTTATTATCATAATGAATATCGTTTTTATTGCGTTTGAGCTAATTAGTATTTGCTAAATTTGGCAGATTGTTGACGATATGACGTCATTTCCCATAATTGTCTTCCTATACGTCCATTTAAGTTTTGCTGGAATAATTTTTAGAGCTTGGTCCCACAAATCATATAGGAATAGACCTATGCCTGAACTGTGTGTAGAAACAAATTCTGCTATGCTATGTATGCTTCACTCATGCAGTGCAAAACATTTAAATGGTAAATTAAACTCCTCATATTAGACACAAATATCGATATTATGTTTTCTTTTCATCCTGGTTGCAATTTGCCAAAATAACTTTAAGTATTAGTTGCGTATAATATAAACTTACAGTAAATGGTTCTTAAAGTTAAATGTTTGTTTGCATAACACCTTATTACTCGCACAATCATTGTAAAATTTGAAACATATTTAATATAAAACGTTTCAGTCAGAATCAATTTTAAAAAAATGTTGCCGAAATTTATTAATCATAATCAATACAGCACATTGTATAATGCAATATTTTAATGTTATGCACATAGAAAGTTTTCAAACTGCAGTATTATATTTTTCATCGTTTTTGACAATTTGTTAGTATTGCATTCCGTTTTTATTTCTTACGACACTTCGACTAGATATGTTGATAAAAGTTATGCTCATAATCGTAGTGTAGAATATGATCAAAGTCAGAATTCAAAGTACATATACATGCAGTCTCTGGTTTTAAGAAGGTTTGCCATCGTTAAAAGGGGGAAGAGCGTGAAATGAGAATACTGGAATACTGGTTAAATTTAGCTTAATATAGAGATCGTCTTCAAAATAAATAGTGTTTTACTCCTTTATAGCAGCACAAACCAAACTAACCTAGGTCTGTTTTCCTTGTAATTTTCAGCATGGTTTGACAGCTTACAGACGCATATGGGAAACGACACTACCTTCTAGTAGTTGAAATTCAAAATAAATCTGTACATAATTGTAAAGGCACAAGTGTAATTGCATATAAAATAACTATTGACAGTCAGTTTTGACTTCTGTGTTTACGTAAGCTAAACACTTTAAAGAAATTACTGTACACTTCCATCAGTATCAGTGATACAGTTAAACCTTTTTCGAATTTTCTTTATTGTCTCAAGAAGTGGGACGTAATTCCACAAGCGTGATACCTCAAGATGCCAAATGAGTGAATTACGTGAAAGGTTCACCTTAATTTTTGGACGGTCATTCATATGATCGAATTATGACATACAACTGACGTCGATATTTCCTTGATTCCGACATTCTTCGAGTTATTGTAACAAACTTTTTACTTAATCTGAGAAACTCAATTGCACAAGAGCTTGTATTGTTCATAACACAGGAAACGGATAAGAATTCGAATTAAACTTGTGAGAATAATTTGATTGTTCATCGTTCAGTGAATAAGTATTTCAAATATGAATTATGCAACAATCACGAGGGATCTATCTAATTCAGAAAAAAATATGTGTTGAAATGAATTCAAGACTATACATTAACCTTTTTGCCTAAATCTCATCGTTGAACAAATACTTTGGCATTCCAATAAATGAGATTGCGTAATCATTCCAGGCACGCGAGAAAGTTGTCTGTAAATATGTAGCAGTATGGAAGAAATTAATCAAGTGCGAGTGCATGCGGAAATATGGAAATATATCTAAAACCACAAGGAGATCCATGCCTTTTTCAAATAAAAAATAAAAAAGATACTCATACACGCGGTCTCTGTATCGAATCTTCTGGTATTGCTAACATATACTTGAATTAATTTAGGACCATGAGTACAGTTCATTAATTTAGGTCTGTCGGTATAGTTCACACAAGAATCGTAAATATCACCCGTACTGGCTAAGAACACTTCAAGTCGAACGACGGAGTCAGGCGCACGCAAAAGCAGAGACAAATAAGGTCTACACTACAAATATAGGACTGAGTCCAGAACGTTGAGTCCAATTGAATACATTTCATTATCAACATTAAGATTAACCACAAATCCATCTCAGCAATAAATATTTTGCTAAACTCGGAACTAAACTTACCACCCATTACAATTCAGATGGATTTTGATAAACTCGGCACTAAACTACCAGGGCATTACCATTCAGAAAGGCATTCCGTCGAGTATCTTGAGATTCCAATAAACTGAGCAATTAACTCCGTAATGGTTACGGTTCAGACGGACATTCTTTCGCGTACCTTGAGATTCCTATAAACTCAATAAGGGAACTTTTTCATACTTTTATTTCATGAAATAACTCCGGTCTTTATTCAAATCTCTTGCAAAGACCTGTAATTCCATTTATGTAGTCTTGATTTTTTTAAACTCTTTTTTCATTCACTCGTAGGTTGTTGTCCTTTTACAATTTTGTGAATGCACTCTCATTCATATATTTTGTTTTAAATGAATGAACAAACATTCATAACATGATATTGTTATCTATATTTAATTTGTATTTGTTAAATTTTTTGTCCACCATAAATTGCGTATAATTAAATTTGGACTAGACCTTATCCAAAACAAAGTTCACAGTATTCCTGGCTAGATACACTCATGTTATTTTTATTAGTAAAGAAATAATATATTGTTAATAATTTCCTAAGTGTTGGGTTAAATACTTACCATTATAAATATATTTATTCGGGTCTCCGTCTAGGATATTATTATTTTCCCAGAGAATAACTAGCCTACATGATGCTTACCACATTCCTTATTATAATTTTAGTAACAGATTGTTCTAGAAACAATCTTATGTCAAACATCTCGACTATACTTTTTGTGTCTTAGTTTATTTTTAATATAATCTTATTAATTTAAGATTATTCTTTCGTGCAATAACATTTGAAGCAGAAATCAAACTTATTGTTGTGAAAAGTATTTAATTTGGGTGGAATTATTTATTCTAATTAATTATTCACTGGAAATACAAAGTTCACTAAAATATTATTCTTGGACAGAATCATTGATTTGGAATTAGAGTGAATTCAGACAAGGACATATTGGATTTACATTATTGTGATTCATTGGATGACTAGCACGATATCACACTTCAGGGCACTGGTACATCAGTACATTCAAGGCTTCAGGCAAATGGGCGCGTTCAGCGCTTGATCTTAATTTGATAACAAAAATATTCATTAGAACTGGTGATAAAACTTTATCGACTGTTTGGGATTTAATTCGCAATACAGTAAGTTCATTTTAAATGTATTCTAAGGAAACGAATTAAATGTTGATTTTTGCAAACCTTGTTGGATTTCGCCCTTTTCTATTACTTAAAGTCGTCATAAAATATTACTAAAAATATAGTTAGGTTTTGGTTCCGTATACACCGTTACCCGGCAGTATGTTAGTTCTTTTGGAGATTTGTTCATACTGGCTTTGTTTCCTTATTGATGCACGCATAACGTGTCAACAGTATGATACTTAGAGCCCAAATTCCGTATTGACACAAAATAGATGAGTCTTGCCAGAAAGTTTTATATTTTACGGAAGCAATCATCGACTACAGATATGTAACGGGGAGTGGTCAAACTTTGCTGACTAGTTTACCCGGGTACTTCGGTCAATGACGACGTTGGTTCGAAGGACCATGATGGTTTACTCATTAGAAGAGTTCAGAAGTTCTTGATCAAATGACCACTGAAAGTCGTTTCTTTGCCATTTGTCAAGAGTTGCGGAATCTGAATCTCTTATTATCCCCTTGCACCATTACTTGTTTTGCATGTACTAGGTCGGAATCAATCACCATAATAAAGTTAGGTTATCGACAATACCACCTTGAGTCATATTATTCTAGAACTCATCATGTATCGTCAATTCGTTAGTCTTTATAGATTATCTAACCTTTTTCGCTTCACATAATGTTCAACTTTTTTTATTATACTTCAAGTTAAAAAAATATTTTTCTCTTATTTGCATTCTACTACATGTGAATTGATATGTATTACATTTTTGTTCTGCTTTTCTTTTCAATTCTGTCAGATTTAACCAAAGATCATCCTCTCCCAACGTATATCTTACAAGAATATCGGTAAAGTCATCACCTAAACAACTAGAGTCGCCACTTAAATAACAAGCATAATCCGCTTGGATTAAAAAAGAAGAAACATTTCCTTTTTTAATGGGAGAAATCTCTAAATCGTTCATCAGGAAATCGTTCAAGTTTCTAAACTATTAAAATTAATATCCTTCTCTCAAATTAGGATACGGAAGCAGGTATTGAAAATCAAGACCAACTTATTTCAGTCAAATGCTAAACCTTCCCCTTTCAATGATTAAAAACAGTAAGCAACGTCTAGTGAAAACAAGTTTTAAAACTTCTCTCGAGATGATATGGAAATATGGCATCGAAGTTTTCAATATTTCACTGGCATTTACAAAACTAAGACATGATCTCAGAAAAGAAATTCTAGTGAAACAAGAATAAGAATCTCCATAGAAGACTGTCGAAATTGGGAATCAAGGTACTCAATATTTCACTGGCATTGAGAAGACTTAGAAATAATATCGGAAAAAAACTAGTACACCAAAGTAAAAAGAATCTTTACTGGAAAAAATAAGACTTAATGATAAATTAACAGATCCGAGAACTAAATGTATTGAATATCAAAGGTTCCGCACCCAAAGCCAATATATTATATCCTTTGAAAAAAAAAACCTGCAGTGCAAGCATTCTTATCAGCATGGGAAAGTGATATCGATTCACACTCAAACGGATAATTTCATTCGTCAGGAAAAATCGGAGTTGAAGAATCTGCAAGAAAGTGAATACATTGTCATCTAAGACTAATAGACAATTAGAGGACGGCAGATTCTACAAGAAAATCGATGACAACCCCCACCTCAAACCATGTGACTAATGTAAGTAGGATACTTATAAGACAAGCACAGCTCATGATACATGCAATACAGTGCCCTACGTTGCTTTAAGTGATTCCAGACCAATACGGTTTTGATATGCTTCCTAAAAATTACAATAAGGGTAACCTTAGAAAACTGATCAGTTGCTTGAAGCATCCTCCCACAGAGAACATTTTCGAAATATTGGATTTCACCTCAGACATTTAGCACATAACTGATTACTTGAATAAAACACTCTAGCTCGACCTCCCTGAAACACTTTCTTCGTTTCTATGGAAACTCTAGTTCGACCTTCCTCAAACACTTTCCTCGTTACTATGGATAGTTGTTGTGTTTACAACATCATCTCAAAAGGATGGTAACCAAATTTGCAAGAAAAAATATGAAAGACACATAGACATCGACCATTCCCTCCAATTCACTATTTTTCTAAGGTTTTGAGTCAAGTCATGAGGCCGAACAGCGTTGCATTTAATGATCAATATTCTCGTCACATATATGAGGCAGCACTGTGCACTAACATGTCACTTGCATATGCTAATTATTTCATGGGGACACAAGAATACAATTATTATCCTTATACCCGATAGACCCATCCCTGGTACAGGATCTTTATCATCTTCCATGAAAACGAGTGGAAATGGGGGGGATTTAAAGTTTTTTTTATATTAAATTAGCAAATAACTTTTACCTTGTCGTTATAGTTGTACCTGAATTCCAAGCGCTTCAAACGTTTTTTTCAACTCCCAGTTCCTTTTTTCGTGCCAGAAACATAGAAACTGACCTGTATTGAACAGCCATATATTTGGCTCTCACAAGTATTACTGATAACCAGCTGCCGCCCCAACAAAAGATAAACACCAAAAATCATCCACACGGACTCAGAGTTAGTAGCAAGTGGGCCATGTTTAACCCAAAGACTTCTAAGCACAGTTTCGAGAAACTCAAGGGACACAGAGAGCCACACGAGGAGAAACATCGACAAATCTATTCTTCAGACAAGAACCCTCACTCGTTTAAGGTACTAAAACGAAACTGCCAAAGGACACATTTCCTCTGCGTCTCACTGCGTCTTACACTGCGTCTCACGCTGCGTCTCACACTGATGCATCAAACTTACAACCGATACTCAGGATAAACTGGAGAAATATTAAATATTTCAAAGCTACGTTAAAAATCCAAATCACACACACATACACACATACACACAAACAGACTTACGACCCTGTAGTTGAAATGTGTGTGTTAAGGAATTAATTCTGTATAGATATTTTTATTTCATTTTAATTTCATCAAATGTAATTATTAGTAAGAATATATTAGCGTCAGTCCAATATGTTGTGAAAACATCGTGTTTACTTGAGTTGTAAATGTGATTTATGTGAGCACGTGCTGTGTATAATGGCAAATTCATTACAAGTAAACATTCAGGAATAGCTATTAAAACGATTGGCTGATACTTGGTCAGGCTTTCCTAAAGTCCAGATGCATTGCGAAATTGCACGTGTCCTCCATGCTTGTGTAGTTTAAACGACATATTAGCTTCGTTTATATGTTTAGGTATTTTGATAGACAGTCAGAGTCAGACTCATAGTAACACAGAAATAAAACAGCGTCGTAGCCTAGTGAAACGTCTTAGAGTTACACAACTTCTATTACTTTAAAAAAAAGGTATTTTTGTGCTAGAAGAAGTTGTCTGTTCGTATGTCTACGTAGAACAATATGTGTCTTGTTAGCGGAGCTAATTGTACTTCGTTTTTCTGAATAATTGTTTTTCTGGAGAACATCATTACTGATTTGGACAAAGAAATTTTCCGAAAATATTCTATATTGGAACGAAAAAATAATCAAACTGTGCTTTACTGTGTAAATTCTGGAGTTTTCTTTGTGTGACGTCATCATCCGCAATTTTGGACCAGAACTGAACTTCTTACTGTTAATTTAGAAATATTCACAGGACTTATGTTTTATATCTTTAGAACAAACAATTTGGATCATTTCCCTAAATCGTAAGTCTTGTTTAACATATTTACATTATTTCATGTTTTCTAGGAAAATAAATTATTTTTGTTAAAATTTACAAAGCTTGTTGTCTTCATTCTTTCTTTGTGTTACTTTGAACGAGCCGTTATGTAACAACACACATATGCGAGCGCTTATTTGTTCAACACGAGGAATGCGATTCTCCAATAGTACGTTTGATGTTCTCGTGCTTGTTTGTGAAGTTTTTATTCTACATATTTTGCCAAGTATATAACAAACTCTTATCTAATATTTGAAGTTAGCACACTGAACTTTCATTCAGAAATGGCTGTGCAGATAGGTTACTTTATTTTCAAATTCATTACCTTTAATACCATTATGCAAGGGCAGTTCTCAGTAGAGAATACCTTGTTTTCCATATTAAATGGGCATATCGTGTTTCTTCAGTATCTGGGATATTAAAGGTTGCCAGATTCAAAGTTTTGTTCGGATTTTAGTGTGGGAAGGGAATAAACAACGATGGTGAAATTATTCAGGACAGATTTCTATGTAGTTCAAAGATTTAAGTACGGCAGAAACTTGTACTGAAATCAATAAAGGCTTTATTCGGTAACCGGCTTGACCTGGTGGCATGGGGCATTTCAACAGCAGCTCCAAGAAGGACAGCTTTCAGAAAGGGTGCTGCCTGTCTTAACTTTTGGAATTTCATAGAAATTGGGATAAAATTATAATCGGTGGTTCCTTATGCCAAGGTCGTTCATTGTTCGTATCACTTCTGGGGTTATAAGTTTCTCAAACTTGGCAACTATGTTTTTCTTTCTTTATTAAATCTTTTCTAATAAAGGCTTGATGTATCACAAAATCATATATTTTGCTTTTTCTAGCGTTTGGTTCGACATTGAACGTCTGTAGTTTGTTGCAAACGAATATATCATTAATCATATTCTCCATGGTGTGGCAGATACATCTTGTTGGTGATATGGGACTATAATTGGTATGGTCGATTAACTCTTTCCATGTCGAGTACTGCTTAGACTGTAGCCTCACGCCAGAAACAAGGGAAGCTGCCAGTTAAAAAATGTTCTGCAGAGATTAATCCATCAGATAAGTGTTTCAAATGCTGATAGTTGATTCCATTTTTGTTTCTTTCTGAAGTGTCAAAGGCTCGATCAAGATAGCTAGGTAGTTCTTTCTGAGAGTAACGTTTATTGTAAACGTCAGCATTAGCATGTTAGAAGTGGAGAGAAACCTTTTCTTTATCATATTGTACAGGGCGAAGGTTTTCATGCTAATTCTCTAGCAATGGGTTTTTCAAGAATGTTTAGGTCAATGTATTTGAGAGTTCTTGAACGATCCTAATCATCATTAGATTTCTTTGAATGTCTTGTACAGCTGATTGTATTGTTACAAATTATTTTGTTATTAAAAAGTGGAGCGGGAGTTCAACCTAGGGGCATAGGATTTCCATGTTTTTGTTGTTCTCTCTCTCTCTCTCTCTCTCTCTTGATTGATTGATTGATTGATTGATTGATCGATCGAGCGAGCGTTTAGCTATATATATATATATATATATATATATATATATATATATATATATATATATATATATATATATATATATATATATATTGTTGGCACGTTTAATAATCGACGACCTTTCAGAGCATATTTGTAAATAGTGGTATTGATCATCTACGTTGACCAAAACTATCATATTTCAAACTTTATTAACCTAAATAAAACAAAAAGTAATATTAGTGATTTTGAAATAGAAGGAACATATCCAGTATTTAATTAAGATTCGTGAAAATGGTAATCAGAATATATTTACGCATATAATTTTATGTTTGTTACATCAAGCTCTATATTTGCGTAAACTGAAGGCAGCTACATTATATAAGTGTTGCAATTGCATTTATCATCATATTTGACACCCGTTGCAACCAATCAATTGCATTTGTCGTCATCATATTTGACACCCGTAGCAACCAATCAATTGCATTTGTCGTCATCATATTTGACACCCGTAGCAACCAATCAATTGCATTTGTCGTCATCATATTTGACACCCGTAGCAACCAATCAATTGCATTTGTCGTCATCATATTTGACACCCGTTACAACCAATCAATTGCATTTGTCGTCATCATATTTGACACCCGTTACAACCAATCAAATGCATTTGTCGTCATCATATTTGACACCCGTAGCAACCAATCAATTGCATTTGTCGTCATCATAATTGATTCCCGTTACAACCAATCAAATGCATTTGTCGTCATCAAACTTGTCTCCTGTTACAACCAATTAATTGCATTTGTCACCATTATACTTGATTCCCGTAACAACCAATCAATTGTTTTTGTCATCATACTTGACTCCCGTTACAACCAATCAACTGCATTTGTCGTCATCATGCTTAACTATATTTTCAACCAATCAATTGCTTTTGTCGTCATCATACTTGACTCCTTTTGCAACCAATTAATTGCATTTGTCGTCATCATACTTGACTCCCGTTATAACCAATCAAATGCATTTGTCGTCATCAAACTTGACTCCTGTTACAACCAATCAATTGCATTTGTCACCATCATACTTGACTCCCGTTACAACCAATCAATTGCTTTGGTCGTCATCATACTTAACTCCCGTTATAACCAATCTATTGCAATTGTCGACATTATACTTGACTCCCGTTTAAACCAATCAATTGCATTTGTCCTTATCATACTTGATTTCTGTTACAACCCAATCAGTTACATTTGTCGTCATCATACTTGACTCCCGTTACAACCAATCAATTCTAACATCGTAAATACAATTTAACGTTAGGAATCCATTTAAATGTGCGATTCATCTTTGTGCAAACACAAATCCAAGTAAGACAATTTCATGGACATGTTAAAGAAACAGACTTATAGTTTGATTGGTATTTTCTATTAGAATTACTCACATCAATGTCAAGTGAAAATTAAGGAATTGGTAAATAAATTATTCATTCCTCTTCAACGCTCAGGTTGTGTGAATCTTTTACTACTGTCATGTGATTCATGAGGAATTACTTATTTATATATTTACTGAAATTACTAAGTAATAATTAACTTTGGATCAAATTAGTACATTGCATTATTGTAGTACATCAGGACCTTCTGGACCGTTGGAATTCATTCGGAACATTCTATAATTTTGGACTGGTGATGACATTTAGGATCATTTGAGATTTAATTCACAATAATCTTAAGTGTGTCGTTTAGCTGTTACTTTGTGACGTAGAGAAATAATCTTACTACAAGTGATGGTTTACCTTCAAAATTCCTTCTGATACATATTTGAAGACTAGAGTCGTTACAATATATTTTATCTACGTTAATAAAAACAGTTACCTTATCGTAGTAAAACATTTTTTAATAATCCCCATACATAGGTAGTAATGAGTCGGGAAGGTATCCCAAAGACTAACTTACGATTCTTTTTCTACATCTAAGTCTTGTCTTCTATAATTAATGGCTTCAAACAGCTATATTTTAGCTATTTAAAGGGGTATAGGTAAAAGAAGAACAGAGGATAGCCTGAAGAATGAAAAACACTATAAGATGTAAGAAAGAAAACAGAACGAAGAATGCAGCAGAAGAGATTAAGAAATGGAGTATTGTAAGAGTATATGTATGTAATAGGTATACGTATGAATATTATAATAAATATGCAAATGAATCTTATAATAGGTATACGTATGAATATTATAATAAATATGCAAATGAATCTTATAATAGGTATACGTATGAATATTATAATAAATATACAAATGAATCTTATAATAGGTATACGTATGAATATTATAATAAATATACAAATGAATCTTATAATAGGTATACGTATGAATATTATAATAAATATGCAAATGAATCTTATAATAGGTATACGTATGAATATTATAATAAATATACAAATGAATCTTATAATAGGTTTACGTATGAATATTATAATAAATATACAAATGAATCTTATAATAGGTTTACGTATGAATATTATAATAAATATACAAATGAATCTTATAATAGGTATACGTATGAATATTATAATAAATATACAAATGAATCTTATAATAGGTTTACGTATGAATATTATAATAAATATACAAATGAATCTTATAATAGGTATACGTATGAATATTATAATAAATATACAAATAAATCTTATAATAGGTATACGTATGAATATTATAATAAATATGCAAATGAATCTTATAATAGGTATACGTATGAATATTATAATAAATATACAAATGAATCTTATAATAGGTATACGTATGAATATTATAATAAATATACAAATGAATCTTATAATAGGTATACGTATGAATATTATAATAAATATACAAATGAATCTTATAATAGGTATACGTATGAATATTATAATAAATATACAAATGAATCTTATAATAGGTATACGTATGAATATTATAATAAATATACAAATGAATCTTATAATAGGTATACGTATGAATATTATAATAAATATACAAATGAATCTTATAATAGGTATACGTATGAATATTATAATAAATATACAAATGAATCTTATAATAGGTATACGTATGAATATTATAATAAATATACAAATGAATCTTATAATAGGTATACGTATGAATATTATAATAAATATACAAATGAATCTTATAATAGGTATACGTATGAATATTATAATAAATATACAAATGAATCTTATAATAGGTATACGTATGAATATTATAATAAATATACAAATAAATCTTATAATAGGTATATATATATGAATCTTATAATAGGCATACATTATAAACATATACTAGATATGAATCTTATAATAGGCATACATTATAAACATATACTAGATATGTATCTTATAATAGGCATACATTATAAACATATACTAGATATGAATCTTATAATAGGCATACATTATAAACATATACTAGATATGAATCTTATAATAGGTATACGGATGAATCTTATAAAAATAGTTCCTAATGATATGTACAAAAAAAATAACCAAGGGATAATTCAAGATTATAGATGCATCAAAAGATAACTCAAACATTTCAAAATAATAGACGGAAAATACCTACTATGCAACACAATATATAAATGCGTTTCAATCAGATTTAGATATCTTTTTGCAATTCCATCTCATAAGTTTAGTATCTTTTTAATAAATATCAAATAAAGGTAGGATCGAGGGTTTTTTTATGGCAAATATTTTATATGCATCTTTCAGATATCAGCAATATAAAATTAATTACATAGCCTGCTTCTAACCTACCATAAATTATTCCTGAAAGCGAACAGGTAAGCGGGAAATTAGTGTTCTTTCTAATCCACTGGCTTAAATCATTTCAAAAACTGCCTTACAGTCGAAAAGTCCCACAAAAAATGTGAACGAAAGTTTCATGTGAATCCATAAAAAAGAATGCTTATTATTATTTGCTATTCCAATATTTTCTTGAAAGGTGTTTGTCGCAAGAACTATATGCATGAATGTTTGTGATAATGAAACTAAATTAGATCACGATCTTTTGTAATTTTGTATTTTAAGGCAAAATGCCTTGTCCAATCCAATTGGTCTGGCAGATTAAGTTGCATTTTCTATTTAATTAGTGTTCTAGTTTCCAATATTTATGTGTACTAAGATACTATAAATATTTCTGCATCATTTCTAAGTTTGGAGGGTAATTAAGGTCTTTTGGCAATTCAATTAGCAAAGCTTAATTAATTATAGGAATGGGTTTCGTGGTAGACAGATAGCAACTTACACAGAAAGTACTTTAGCATTTTTTAAACAATCCTAAAATTATAATTTTATCCTCGTGCATTTAAAGCCCTTAAAAATGACAAACTTTACTGTCATATAATTATTTTTATTTTACCTTTAGCTTGTTTGTTTGTGTGCAATTGACAGCACATAACACAGATGTGCAATTGACAGCACATAACACAGATGTGTAACTGACAGCACATGACACAGATGTGTAACTGACAGCACATAACACAGATGTGTAACTGACAGCACATAACACAGATGGTATTTAGTACAGAGGCAACTGATGTTAAGTGCCTTGTCCAAGGACGCACCACGGCTGAGCAGATGTTACCATTCGATCCCGCACCCTTTTGTTCACGAGTCTTGCAAGCTAACCAGTGAGATGCTACTTATAAAAGATTATTTGATATCACAATTCCAGTACTGACTGTTGTCAAGAGAACAAATCAAAATCTAATTAGTCTTTGCTTTTCGAGAAGTCATTTAACTTTTATGCAGATATGGCTGTTTGAAATTCAGCTTTTGATGGTTTCATGTCCTCATTTCATCCATTTCAAATAACATTTCAGAAAGTTTATGATCTCCAGTTCAAAGTCGAGCTTCTCAGTTTCAAAAGTCATGAACACTAATGAAAGTTTGATTTGTATCTGTCAATACTAAGGATTCAGGAGGTTCATGTAAATCAAATAAAGGTTTCGAAATTTAAATCTAGTGTACGTTTTCTAATGATATTGCGCATTCATGCAAATATTAAGGGTTGAGAAGAAAAAATTAAAATATAAATCGACGCCATTTTCGTATAAGGTGTTTGATTTAGAGATGGCCTAAAATTATCAACATTAATGACACTATTTGAATTATTAAAGCTAAATTCACACAAGACAGGTGGGGTAAATTCTTACAAATGTCGGAAGTGCTATAAAATATGGCGGATTACTGAAACCTAGTCTCTTGTTAGCCAGATACATATTTCGATGAAAATCAAATGCTGGCCGAGAGTGTTCTTTGCCATTTACCTTTTTATTTAATGTCATAATCGAACGATTGGATACTGTTCTTCAGTATTATATAAAGAGACAAACTACTGCATTCATACTTCTTTCATTCAATGTACAAGACAATCTTATTAAATTTTATAAAACGTTACACTGATCTGGAGCTTTTTCGGAAATAAATGGAACTAGCTATATGTTTGTAAAGCACTATTGTAAGGATTCTTATGATGATGTTAGAGTCTCATGTTTGTATATAACGTGAATAAAGTGAACAAAATACAGCATATCACCAGACGCAGGACCCAATTCATTTGCTACTACGTAATTTGATCTTATTATATGCTCGGGGTTTTTCTTCGTTAACTTTACATTATCAGAATCGTTCAGTATTTACCGATATTGCATCCTCGCACTGGATTCATACCGATTACACGCGAATAAAGGAAATACTTTCAATTGTAAGCAAACATATTTTTCTGAATGAACTAAAGCAAATGTTTCATGGACTGCCACATATCAACAGCTTTGGCACATTCCGCGTTAACTTTTGTGAAACAATGTTTCAGATTTAGGCTAGCTACAGACGCCAACAAAGTCCTTACAATAACATGTAAGTTATAAAGACAAACTATCTTCTTTATGTTGTAATAAAAATGTTAAAAATTTTCATATAATTCTACATCCTAAATTTCCTCAAATCCTACTTTTGTAGTTCAGCAAATCCGAATTACATGAGCCATGTCATAAAATCTAAAGTTTGATTACACATGTCGAAATTGTAATGTATTTTCCAGAATTTTCTAAGTGCAGTTACATCCTCCTTACTGCATTCAAAATGAAATAAACATTAAATTCCATAGTTCTTTTTGATAACTGTAATTGAAAGACTTCATATTTTTGCCACATTATGATCTGAACCATTCAATGGCAGAACTGAAACGCGCATGCCGATGTCAACACACTTCAATATGATTACATTGGCAGACGCTGTTGGAATCAGATGTAAGTTACTTCATGTTCATAAATCCAGACCATAATCACAAAATTGCGTCAAATTTAATGTTTATTTCATTTTGAGTGCAGTAAGGAGGATGTAACTGCACTTGGAATATACTCAAAATTAAAGTACAATTTCGAAATATGTAAACAACTGTT
Source organism: Potamilus streckersoni (assembly GCA_016746295.1). Taxonomy (NCBI): domain Eukaryota; kingdom Metazoa; phylum Mollusca; class Bivalvia; order Unionida; family Unionidae; genus Potamilus; species Potamilus streckersoni. The sequence continues at coordinate 1,225,247 of JAEAOA010000455.1, forward strand.
AAAACCCATGACTTGGCTCATGTAGTTCCGATTTGCAGAAATACGAAAGTATATTTTGAGAAAATTCAGGATGTAAGATTGTTAGCATATGTTTGCCATTTTTATTTCCAGCTAAAGATTAGTTTATGTTTTATTACTTGCGTGTTATTGTGAGGACACTGTATGGTGTCTGTAGTTAGCCTAAATCTGAAACATTGTATCAAAAGTTAACGCAGAATGTGCCAAAGCAGTTTGTATGTGTCAGTCTATGAAACATTTCCTGGTATGTGGCAGTCCATGAAATATCTGATTTAGTTCATTCATAAAAAAATTGTTTACCTGAGAAAATAGTTCTTTTTTTCGTGTGCATATAGTATGAATGTGGCACAAGGACTGCAATATCTGAAGATACTGAACGATTCTCACAATGTAAAGTTAACGGAGAACAAAATGAGCATATAATAATAATTCTTTATTCGGTAACTTAGGCCACGGGCCCATATTACAAATTACAATACAAGTAAATACTAAGTAGTTAAATATGGTGTTCATTATGAGTATACATACATAATTTCCAGTAATCGGTGCATTATTTGATAAAGCTGTTAATACCTCTAAGTATATTATTCACCATTCGTTTGAGTCATCAAAGATTGTCTAAGACGAAAAGCCAAATTGATGAAGTAAATAAGATTTCTTATAATTAATATATTGATACGACTCATTAGGGATATAGCTTTTGTCTACATATCGAAAAAGATAATAGACTTCGTTGAAGATTGACAAACACAAACAAAATGTAATTCATTTTCAACCAGATAAATATTATTTTTCCAGCATAGTTCACAATAGATATTTTTCTCACAATCGTGGTATGCCTACCTATCTCTATTTTCAGCGTATGCGCTGAGTATCTAAATTTCGCATTTAATTTCTTAAGAAAATACGATATTCCACATGAGAGGCATTTTTCCGGACCTAATTCTGTTTTATAATCCTATTATATCCACATTTATGTCAATTGTTAATATCACTGTGCCAGTTTTGTAGTGTCGAATCCTTAATTCTTTGCAAAAGTAGTGCGAAAAATTGCTTTGCGTCTACAACATCCTAATTGGCCAAACATACCCAAACCAAAACGAAATAACATGTCTTTAACTTTGGTAGTCCAGGTGACATGGTTAGATTCATCTAATCTCGTTTGATTGAGAACCTCTGAATCTCTAATAGTGTGATTGGAAAATCGTTCCATCTTTCATGGGTAAACACTATTATACAATTCTTAAACATAAAACCGAATTCTTAAACATAAATCCGAATTCTTCAACATAAAACCGATTTCTGAAGCTTATCACTACTCGAGGATCACTCAGATGTAGCTGAGTTTTCTCAGCCCTATATCTGCGTACATTTTGTAGGATGTACATCATTTTTCTTTACATTTGTGCGTGCCTGGTTTCGATTTGAACTGTTCTTATTCAGTACGACGTAATCCTAATGATTGATAGACCTACGTTACACAATCATTGGAACTGTTATGAGAATTCGATGTGGTACTGCTGTGTAAGGAGGATCTGTTTTAAATTCAGTACACGAAGGTAGAATCGTAGTTTTTGGTCATGGTTTTAGTGACAGTTATGTCGATGTTTCGCCTCTTGCAGCAAAATCTCATGAGGTATCGCAGCATCAACTCCGCAGCACCAATATTGCTAAAGTTTAAATTGTCTGGTCCAATAGCGAGAACTAGATAATACCTGGCCGCTGATCAAAACAACGCGATTAGAGGAAGAATGTATGTATCTTTCTCGAGTACAGAAGTCAAGAGCTCCGTAGTTTACGCACAATAGTTTATTTCCAAATGTATTGGTTACCAGTCCCAGGGGCAGCAGCTTGACTGGTTTTCATATTACTGCTTGACTCACATAAATGCGAAGATAGAATCATCATTCGAATACGTCATGGATCATTTGATAGTTTGAGTATTTAGCGCTATACACACTCCAGCACGCCGAACACCAGCCAGCAAATTTATTTCTTGTTCAGTCTGGTTTAGCAACCATACTGGCACCGTTACGTCTGTTGATTTAAAATCTGTTCGAATGCGAGACGTTTCGTTTCATGCATAAATGTTCAGAGACTCCAGGAACAATTACGCAAAGCCGCTAACATCCAACGTTCGGCATCAATCGTTGTGTGATAAAGTGCTTTCTCTCTTCCGAGACCATGATGTCGCCAGTAAAATTAATACGGTGGCAGCCAGCCGAAAGAGCCCGCAAACGCACAGTAGTGACAACCCAACTTCTGTAATTTATAGTCAGCAATACTGATGTCACACTTGACTAAAATATCTAACACAATGATTACATCAGGCCTATTTTTAGTCATGTCTATAACATGTATTTTAACGCCTTTCCATCTCATTGTGATCCTAGCTTCCAATTTTCAATTTTGTCACTGGAAGCACTGACGAGTTATTCGGTAACGGTGCCGAGCTTTTGTTTTCGTTGACTAAGTGTCTCATACCGCCGCTTAGAAATAAAAGCACGTGTCCACTAGTAGATATAAATCGTGATCTAATTATTGCATGTACAGACTACGTTCACATAGCTTACAAGCTTATGTTTTCTGCGGGTTTTGTTCTGTTTCAATTTATAAAGCATCTTCCTTACGTCAGCATGTTGTTCTCTACCGATCATCATCTTTGTTATGATACACTCATTATTGATAATGAACCCATTTATATGCGAGTTCAGCATGGGACTTCTTCTCGCCTTGTATCATGAAGCATGTCTTCTCCTTGTGTGCTTTAAGCCCAGTCTCTTCATATGCTCTATTCATAACTCCAGTTTCGATTCAACTTGGTTGATTAAAGTTCTATAGTCAGGTCTTTTCTATTTCACTTCGGATTTCAGACGCATCAAGACACTTTAAGATTGAGCATTCAGGATTTGGCACTATACCAGCGAACACATGTCTCATATTCGCCGATTCCAATTGCATTTGGAAAGTGCACGGTTACTGGTGCCATATTTCAAGTCTCATATATTTCTTTTCTGAGCGGCTTCCAAAAAAAAGTGTCTTCTGCGAGCCAATCAGGAATAACACTTGAGCCACCTGGCTACTGCAAGGAAACTATTCCTTGTATGGTTTCACTAAGCTTAGGAAGTGTCTGATCTCTACTTTTGGAAAATATCTTCCGGACACCGATTCCCTTTAATCAGGCACATAATCACCAATATGTAATGAATCAAGAGAGGGAAGATCTAAATATAAAAAACATATTCCTTAGATTTTTCACAATATTAAAATGATTATATGTAAAAGCCTTGAACGTCTACATAATTGTATACCATGTGACGCCCTTTAATTTTATCACGGATTTTTATCATGATTGTTTTGGGACTGTTACTTTTATTTGGGATATTTATTTTATATTTAGGGGTGGGGAGCGGAAAACGATTCACATATATATCAATATTACCGTTTAGTCAACCAAATGTTAATTTTCAAGACACAGACTCCATCCTTGATAGTAAAATCGCCTACAGAACACTTATAACTGCATCTCATTTGATTTTACTATACTTCGTTTAAAATCTCATTAAATGTATGTACATATTTGGTAATATTTGTATTTTGTAACTTTTCGTAGATGTGATATTTTAAAAAAAAAAATAAGTGGAAAAACGACGATACTTGATGTCAGTAAAGAGAATGGAATCGTATAAAACGGTGCACCCTCTGCAACATTTGGAGAAATGAAAATGGAACGACTACTCAAGCCGATATGGTAAAAACAAATCACCATCTGACACCTGTTACTTTATGGAGTGTCATTTTCACTCAAGCTGCCGTCGCTTAAACATTTTTTATTTCTAAGCACAGGCTCAATGACAAGACGATGTGTATCTCACGTTCGCTATTTATCTCACGCTTGCAATTTATCTTACGTCTGCTATTTATCTCACGTCTTCTCTTTATCTCACGTTTCTTATTTTATTTTAAATGTGCGTCGTGATTGTATATAGCTTTATAGCTACTGATGGTCACAGTATGTGTAGTTTTCGGAGTTATACTCAGTGAAGTTTCATTACTGACCTTACTGGACAAGAGCTTAAAGCAGAATAGTGTCCATTTTTTTTAAAAAAAAAAGTTTTGTGAGATTATTTCATCAAAGATTTGAATTCATTTTCGCTACAGTATTCACCTGAAGTCAAACAAATATTTCAATAATTTACATCGTTTGTCATATTTCAGTTCCCATATTATTTTTAATTTACCAAGTCAACTCATGCGAACGACGGGACAATAATAAACCCAGCAGACAATATAAGCTCCAATCATCGGTATGTATAATAACTTCAGTACAGAGGAAAAAATGAATTACGTAGTCATATTCACAAAATCTGCGAATTTCCAATATTGTGTACAGAATGAAATGTTAAAAGCAATCGTAGTGACGCAGCCATCAAACACGCAGATAATGACAAGACGTTAAAAAAACAAATATCATTCATTTGAATACGATGTACTCTTTCCTACCTCCGCGTAATCAATATACCAACATGTTTTTTCGTTATAAATATCTAACCTATTTCAGCAAATACGTATCCATATGCAGAGTACATTTTCACCTTATGAAGATCTTTGACAGAAGTCTTGTGAGAGCTCTAAAATGGACATGAAAATTCGTGTAACCAGTTTCATCCGCTGCGGAATGGTTACAAACCCTTCTTACTCTAGCTGCCGCCTGTCATGTGACAAAGAACACCTAATGACTTAATTTAGTAGATGTCAAATAACACCTAATGACTCTAGGTGCCAAATAACACCTGATGACTCTTAATTTACCCAAGGCCAAATAAAGCATGTTAACTAATTTACTAGAGGCCAAATAGCACATATTGAAATTTATTTTGCTGGAAGTCAAATAACAGATATTGAATATTTTTTATGGTTAACATGGAGACAAATCTGATTTCAAATTTCCTGTGAAGCGTTTCACATGGAAACAAATCTTATCGTCCATCTTATGATCTTATTACACCTATGATGTTTGACCGGATGTTCATGGCAAATAAGACCGGATATTCATGGCAAATAAGAACGGATGTTCATGGCAAATAAGACCGGATGTTCATGGCAAATAAGACCGGATGTTCATGGAAAATAAGACCGGATGTTCATGGAAAATAAGAAATGTTCAATTCAAAGTGTAAATCAGTGCTCTAACTACCCATTCTCTTTTCTTCTGTTATTTCATATTTAAAAACAAACAAAATTATAAATAGTTTACATAGTTTCAAAGAGATATTGTCTTTAGTTCTGCTGACTGGTCCTAGTTATATGTTAATATGTCTAAGGCTCTGTTTGACACTACAAAATAACAGAAGCCAGATTTGTCTGTGTTTCGGTTGAAATCTACAAGAATACTTAAGTTTTTAATGCGTACGTGCATTCGGATACTATTCGAGAAAGAGGACGGCAATAGTAGTGTGTTCCAATGCACACTTTTGGTTGCTTCTCTTATGTTGATGGAGCGTATTTAATTTACTCGTCGTGTTTTAGATGTATGTGATATGTGACGGCAAAAACGGAAAAATAGAGTAGTTTAGCTTAAACACAACACCAGTCTATAATGATTAATTATGTATATACGAGAAGAAAAAAAAACTCGTAACAAAGGTGCTTTGTTTAACCTAAAAATGACCGATTATTTGCCACAAACTCCCAACATCGATCACAGGAAAGACATGTTGCTATTTTGACATTTGCGACCTTTACCAAGAGATATTGTAAATACTAGAGCCAAAACTGTTACAATCAATCGCTTATGGCGAAGATTGTAACTATCTGTATAAAGATTATATTCTGGAGACAAAGAAAGATTATTTGATCTTTACAAGACTCTATTGTGCGTTATTTCAATTGAACACAGTGACTACAACCTGCAACACAACGAACTAGATGTCATCATTGTGTTTTATGGCATTAGGTTTTCTTGTTTGCAAACACAGTTTTACAGACTCAGAGTCTTCTTCCTAGTCAAGTACTCATGCATCATGGACCAACCATATTAGCATAATCTTAATGGATCAGAATAGTCTGTGCATACTTTAATTTTTTTCCTGACATTTTCTTTTAACCTTTCCTGAAGATAAAGATTCCTTAGAATTTTGCCTTTCCAACATTCCACAATTTTTATGATTGCCTTTTGGGATGACCTGTTAACTCCTATTTCCTCGTTTTAAACTTTCCACCAACTACTCTGTTAGAACTCCCGTTTCTTATCGGTCGTCTTTGATTTGTCCAATAATAGAATCTCCTTCTTGCCGTAGAAGCCAGCAGCTCGTCTGCTTGGACTCAGAGCAAGAGAACCTACCCCTGTGCCCTCTTTGGGAAGACACCATTTGTTATTTTACGAAGAAAGCATGGTAAGAGTCGCGAATTTTGTTGGAATCAGACACGTTGCTTTGATCGTGGAATACTGTAGCAGGCATTAGAGATGCGCAGTATAGAGCAGATGGATCGAAGGAGTAGATTCCACATCTTTTAAAAGATTCTCGAAGACTTTTACCAGAGAGATATAGGTTCTAGTCTCTGCATGCGTTCTCTCATATCGCATGCTTAGAAACAGATGACATTTCTCGCATGAATTTGGACCTTTCGTTACTGTATATTTTCTAAAACGATCCGAAACATTTGAAGTCGATTTGTTGTAGGGATGACTAGTGCGTGGCGGTAATATAAACAAAATGATGTTACGATGCTTTGCTCAACCAAAGATTGCTGAATATTCATGTGATCTGTGCCCATCATACAACATAAACAGTGTCATTCCTTTGTACATAGCCAGTGAAATATTCCTTGCGATATTTCCTGAATAATTGACCATTGGACCATCCATTCTCACTAACAGTACCAGAAACACCAGTTCCTCCACCTTCAAGCAATTAATTTCACCTTCTCAGAAATACAAGATAGGCCGTAATATATTTCCAACCTTTAAAACAGTTTTGCTATAAGACATTCCATTACTAATTGCCACTGGTTTCGAGATTTTGTTGGCGACTACAAAAGTAGGGGTATAAGTGTAGGAAATTCCCTTTTCATCAATGTTGCAAATGTATTGTGGTTTCTATTTTAGGTTATAAGAGTTCGCTTTTTTCTCAAGTTCTTCAAAATATGCTGTTATTTTCTCTCTGAAAGTGGATTTGGCACGAGTGATTGCGAGTGAGCTTGATGTTTTAACTGTTACATTAGGCCATCTCAATAAGAAGTTGCAGTGATAGTGGATTGTTCTTCTGACAAATTCCAATCTTATCAGTAGAGTCACTGGCCAAATTACATACATCCGGACGGATATAACCATAGCCTGCTTTCGCCAAAAGCGAAATGAGTTGTACAGGCCTGGATTCCTTCTCGAAGGAAAATAATAGATTTGACACTGGTTTAACAGTGTCAGTGTCCACGTAGCCAATGATATGTTGGCTTATAGTTATTTCTAGAGCACTATGATACGTTGCCGTCTTTTTCGCTGGCATTTTCTTTTCTTTAACATCTATGTATGTTTTTGTAAAAGTTTCTAGTTCATTACTATGGTGTCGAGTCAAGTTTCCTCCATTCTGAAAATCATGCAAAGTACGTGCAATACATTTATAACAGGATTAGTAAAATATAATATTTTATCGTCATAAAATTACATAAATAGTAATCTACCAAAATGTAAATATTGATATTTTAAACAAATTATATTGCTTTCAATATATCCGATTCTTTTTCCTATTCAAAACTGGAAACAAGAAAAGATAGGAAAAGGAAAAATGTCATGAAATTTCACAGCGAAATTAATAATCATTTCATTATTAGACCTCTGCAGTTGTGTATATCTCGCTCTATTAAAACTGAGATTAGAAACTCTGAGATTACATTTATAGTAGTCTATCAGCATAAATATATTCTTGTGTATAAAAATCCATCAATATAAAATTAAAGCAGTTACTTTTCACCATCCGTGTCTCCAAGGTGTTTGTCTGAAACCGTTGATTTGTCATCTTTTTATGAATAGCACAATCTTTCATTGTTTCAAAGCGTCTTTTGGTGAAGACTTTTGCTAATTTTCTTGACAAAAAACTTCGTACAAATCAATATTTAATTTTCCGGTGGCGACTGCATCACATTGAGAATATTTGAATCATCACTAACGCTGTTATCTGCAGTAGAATTCCAATACCAAATACTTTATATATATATATATATATATATATATATATATATATATATATATATATATATATATATATATATATATATATATATATATATATTGGAAAACATTTAAATGTCATCGTCCGAAAGTTTTGGCAATAACATATTTATATTTTTATTTATATTTTTTACTATATACATCCAAACATTTCCCAAAGATAAGGAAGAAGTTTGTTTCAAATTGTTCCCGAAGCGGAAACTGAAAAACAATCTGCGTTGTAAAGGTTTCTTAAACAAAGCAAGACACGATTTAAAGGCTGCTGTAACATCGAATTACGGCGTAATTAAATTTCTTGTTATTCCATACTTATGATTATAAGAAACCTAAAGCAATATCAGGATTTATTAATTATACGCGTGAAATATTAGAGTCCCTTATATGACGAGATATATCTAAAAAGTATCAGATACCTTTGTACGTAACGAATTCACCGTCGTTTCATTAAAGATGATTTTTGTCTAGGCCTTTCAAAATCCTTGTGGTGCCACATATTTAAAATGGATTTCAAAGTCAATTACTTCACTTGCATGCAGTTTAAGATAGCCGACAGCCCTTAGGGTGAGGAGTGCCAGATATACTAATATTCTGACAAAAATGAGATTTCCATTCATTATAAACGCCATAGTTCGATTTTCTACGATCAAAACTTGTAAATAATAGTAGAAAAAAAATTAGGAAAAAAAAAACATGGAGAATGCTTCTTCTTGTAAGACATTGATGATCTTTATGTTTTTATTGTGGGGAGAAGGTCACACGTGTGCATACGCTAGTTCTCCTTACTGTTAGGACGGCACACTTAAATACATAATACAGCTGTTTTAGACATGTCTCCAAAACATTGCTAAATCCTGAGGCAAAATGAGAAGAAAAAAATCTAATTCCAGTCTTGTCACTAGCAGACGACAGATGCAGTACACGAGTCACTTGAATCAGCATCGCCTCGAATTAGGAACGTCTGATGCAACGTGTTGTAATTTTGTAGTGTCAAGGAAAATATACTGCACAAAGTAACAAAGGAATGATTTTTTGCGCGTATGATTCGATCAACACTCTGGGTAATGTTAATTTAGTCTTGTCGACGGCTGAGATGTAAGCAAGTTTTGAAAAAAATTTCAATCACGAAAGACTCAAATTACAGCTTTCGGATAATACTATGGTCAACATTTTATTCCTAACGACAATGATTTCTCTCAGCAGTGATATGTATGTAAAATATGAATGGTTAGGAATTGTCTAAAGCTAACTGAACCAATAAATATCGTGTTATGTTTTCAGTTAAGCTAAATTCAGTTATCTATATTTTTATCTATGTTTATTTAGGAATCTTCTTCGAAGTGTTGACTGCTGACGTTTAAAATTATCACGAATTACTTTCATAGACTTTCATTGTTCATGTCTTTAAACATGGTATCGATACAATAAAATATTTTATGGTACCTTTAAGAACATTTAATACTGCTAAATGTTTACGTTTTTGACGGTGAATGTTCATTTTTACACATCTGACCATTGAAAGAACCTGACTAATTAAAGATGAAAACACGTTGGATCCATGAAAAACCGATGAAACTCTATAAGAAACTATCAAATTAAAAGTCACACTATACATACTTTATCATTTGTACTGTTACGGATATATGAATAATCTATAAATTTTATAATATAGTTTTTTTTAAGTCTTTTGGGTTTTTTACTTTTATATTTGAAATTCTTTAATTCCATCACTGAATTGTATTATTGTAAGATTATTTATATAACAATTGTAAAGTCTCCGTTATAAATCAAGGCTGATTGTCTAGATCAAGTCAACAACTTTTTCTGTCAAGTACGCTAAGCATTTAGTTTGAAAAGAGGTCACGAAAATATCACAAGAATAGGAATGTATATGTCCTGTAGAGATACCAAACAGAGACAAGACAAACAAATAAACAGAAAGACCGTAGTGTTTGCAAAACTTTATATTGCTGTTACTACAGGAATTAAACTTTAAATTTATTGTTTGAACTAGTTTATGTTCCCGTGTCCGCAACAAGTTGAAATAAACTAGTTAAAACAAATTGTAAATTTAAAAGTTTAATCCTGTGGAAACAACCATTTAATGTTTTGCGAACTCTAAGTTTTTTTCTGTTTTAATTGTTTGTTTTGTCTGTTTCGTATATGCCTTTGAAAAAGACTCGTCAACAGTCGAAAGCGCTCAGGCTTGTTAGATACTAGTTTTTCACTGTTCATTGTCAATTTATTGCATATATTCATACATATATTCATGCATTCCAAATAGTATGGCTTTCAAATGTTTGGTGTAAAGCAATTTGATATACCAATTCCAAGATATATCAAATTGTCATTTGCACATGGCGCTCAACCCCGGTGGACTAGTGGTTAGAGCTTCCGCCTCAGATGCGGGAGATCATGAGTTCGATCCCTGGCTGAGTCACACCAAAGGCTTATAAAAATGATACTAACAGCCGCCTCGCTTGGCGCTCAGCATTAAGTGGTTTGTGTTAGGAATAGTCAGACTGGTGTCAGAATAATGTGACTGGCTGGGACATCATGCTACATGTCTGTGGCATGATGCCCCAGTGCTAGACATCACTATTAACTGCAACGGTGCAGACATCGTAGCAATATGACTGAAAAAATGTTAAAGCTACGTTAAAAATTCAAAAACGCACAAAACATCCGCACATGGCGCATTAACACGCATATACACACACAAAGACATACTTTGGTTCAGTGATATCACATTGCGAACTAGCATGGTTTGGTGATATCTGTTTATGATTGATTCGGAAAATGTCTAGCTTGGCAGTGATTGTTTTCCAATCATTACTTCCAAAAAAAATGCCGATGCTCGAAACACAGACCATTAGAACTGATTAAAACAATGCTGAAGAAAGCTTGAGGGAGTATATTCCTATCATAAAATAAGATCATTTGATAAATCCCTTGACAATGAATATATTTAAAATCCATGCCTTGCACCATCTGAAACATTTCTATTTTAACTCTTTCTTCACGTTAAGAAGTCGAATGACGAATACTTTTGTATTCCGATTCGCCTTTAAAAGCACATCAAGGATAATACGTATGAAACACAGTTTGCGTCAATAAAGTTACATGATTAGGAACTATCCTCGTAAATTACATTTTATGGGCAATTGCGGTGAAATTGAAGCTCTTATTTGATGAGCGTTTTCCCCCTACCTTAATTTGTGAGAATATCAAAGAATTAGATATCAATAGAGAAAATTTCATACCGAAATATAACTTTTAGTATGAAAGAAAAGAGAAAATATGGCAAGATAAGATGGGCAATTCTGTTTTACAGACAAGATTTTCACGTAGATAAATATCGAATATTTCAAGACCGTAGTAACTGAATCAGTTTATTTATTAAATGAATTCTTAAATATTCCATGTCTCTGGCTACGTGATGTTTTAGACAGGGCATTCCCAGCGTAAGACTATTGTAATTACCAATAGAAAGAACGTACTGTTGTCATCTAATGTTTGATTATCCAACCGACACAATCATATAGTTCAAACATTTACACATCGTCTTAGCATACGACTCAAAGTATTTTAACACGCCACTTTCAAGTAAATTTGATTTTCTTAACTTCAGTGTGCTCAGTATTTTAAAAAAAATACACTTGTCATTTTTGTCGATATTGTGCAATTATGAATGGTAAGTGCCTGCTTGCTTGGGAGGGGGTTATTATATCAATCAAGCAATACATCTAAATCCCCTAATAATAAATTTTCTGACAAACATCTGTGTAAAAGATAAATGCTATCAGTGAATAATAATATTCGAAAATACATCTTGCTCTGAAAAACATATCAAACAACGTATAAGAAGCGGCAAAAACAAATTATTTTATTTAAAATTAACGATTTCCTAATGCAAGGTAATATAAATCCCCACATGACAACATAGATACTCTACACGAGGAATGATGTAAACACGATAAGTTCACACGGTTCTATTATTTGTTATTTAAAGCATAATTGTCACATAATTTTTTCGACTAAGTTCTATAACTTCAATAATTAGACTCGCAACCTTTAAATATCCAATCAAAAATACTTTCTGCTCTTTTAGTATGTTGATCCACGATTGCATTGAAAGTAGGCTGATTCCACACTCTCCCTTAACCGGTGATATTGTTGCTATGAGTTTTAACCTTATTGCACATGCAAGGCAAGTGAAAATATAAACTTATGTCACGCTACGATTTGAAATAGCGATCCCTCTTTTAGCGGAAAAAAGAATCTCAAACGCAGAGGTCAAAATTTAATCACAAAATTTATAAGCAAAAATAATAATGCGTTACGATTGAATATATACTTCCTTCTTTTGAATTAATTTTTTCAAGGAATTTCAAATACAAATATGATTATATCAATATTCGATCTGTTAAACGATATAATTATTTCATCATCGGAATAAAACGATAGAATTATTTTATCATCGAATCGAGTGAAAGATTGAAAATCTTGCCGTGTATCGATCTATAACCTAATATCTCAATTCATTCAAAATTCACAGCGAGTGTTCCGTAGACTTTATTGTGCCTGTATGACTGAGTCTTCTCCACTGTCTTTCTTTCTTTTCCAGTTTCTCAGGTATTACGCCACTTTCGGCCCTTCCAGCTTTGTGTCCACTTTGGGTTTGGAATACGTGAAAAGTCCCATCACGTCAAGTTAACGTCTCGTGGAACTATCTCACCTTGAGTTTTCACGCTCTTGCTTTCCAAAATTGTGTCCCAATTCTTCCAGACAATAGTTTCCCTTGGATGATTTGAAGAGTGAATTTTCTTCTTCAATCACTCTGAATCCCGTTACATTTGTTTTATCTGGCTCGCCTGTTTTGATGAATAATCAAGTAAGTGGGTGGATGTTGTCGTAGTCATTCTGATAGTCTTGGATTTCACCATTCTCCGAAAGGTACGATATTTGCTCCGGAATACAGGTTGTTTGGCTTTTGCCTTTAGGTCACTTGTAAAATCCAAGACTATTAGAAGTGTGCTGTTATATTGCGGGAGGGGTGCTTGTTTTCTTTATTTGTAACAAATATTAGGGCACAATGTTAGTCATGAAATTTCGAACGTTTGTATCTACACTTAATTTAAAATGCAAACTATTGACATCGTCCGGAATACCTAATGCAAAGACTCTCTGAAGTTATTTGCTTATAGCCTCTAAAACTTCATCAGGTAACCTTGAAGTAGTTTTACAGTTCTTTGCTTTCTGGATGCGATAAAACATTTCAGTAGTTTGTTATAACAACCCTGCCTCCTACCTACAATATAAGTTGAATATTTTGGACACAGATACATATTACAGATTTCTATGTAACTAGATTAAAAGAGCTATCAAGGTACGGCAATGTGACATACTAGTATATATCTAACGTATGACTAAGCACGCATCACCAAAATATGATGGCACTGAGTCGGTGTTATATGAGCTCGTGCGTAGCAGACACTCGTATCACGACCTAGTAAATAATTCTGGAAACTCCATAGAGTATAAATTTAATTTCTCTAACCTGTATGATTGTATTGTTTGTATTAAACTACTAAATTCTGCCCACTATTATCAAGATTCTACTACAGAATCCAGGGATAGCACAGTCTGTTCTGTCTGGTATATATTTATAATTCTTTGCAATAAAAAATTCCTATATACCTTGATTTCTTTTATAGGAATATGGAACGACTGTGTGTGTGTGTATATATATATATATATATATATATATATATATATATATATATATATATATATATATATATATATATATATATATATATATATATATATATAATTAATGGTGATGCGTGCTTAGTCGTGACGGTATATCGGCTGGTGCGTGCAGGCAAGGCGATGGGTGCCATTTACTTGCCGACCTGGGATCGAAACTCCATAGACTACAAATTTAATTTCTTTAACCTGTATGATATTATTGTTTGTATTAAAAAAAAAATATATATATATATATATATATATATATATATATATATATATATATATATATATATATATATATATATATATATATATATATATATAGTATGCTTGAACTTGTATATATGTATAGTATGCTTCAGCCAGTATGTGTGTTACCGTCAACTTTCATCTACGTAACGTATGCTATAACTGGCATCTGTGTAACGTATGTTTGGACTAGTATCTATGTAATAGCCTAACTTTTCGTTCAACCCTGATTAGTTCCTGCAATCCGTACCTTACATTACAAAGCTGGTAAAGTCATGGTCAATTGCGCAGCAATTACCAGGAATTTAATGGTTGATTTATAAACAAAATTCCGATAAATGCAATTCACTTTCTGTGTCATTTCTACAGGTCCCGCCCTATAGTCTCGAGGTCCAAGGCAACGAAGCCAGGATGGTGGAATTATTGAAATATACATATTATTTTATGTCAATTGGAGTGTGGTTCTCGTAAGGCGCGAACCCAGAGCAACTGCCTTGCTTGCCTAGCGCTAACGCCGGTTCTTCATTTCAAGATATTATATACTAAACAAGGCTAGAGCATATAATAAGAAAATAAAAGAACCAATAATCCTTATTGCTCTATATTTGGTACATGAATTTTCTTATTACTTTCAGTGTACATTGGCAGTGGATGGAATAATGCCTTTAAAAGCAGTTTCGTGTTTGATAAAAGACTGACTGGACTATACTCTAGATGTATGCAAATATTACTGTTGTTAAAAAGATCAAAATGAAAATATAATATTTGGATTGTTATAAATCCGTAAGAAGCTTACGCATGAAAAAAATACCTATAAATAATTATATTTGTATTTGGCGTAAGTCGTTTATCCAAATCTGAAATTGAAATCACCTCGTTCACAAATCAACCGGAAGATTGGGACGGGTAGGCGGACGTTCTCAAGATTATGAGGTTGTACTTTCCTCTGGTGATTTATCACCGAATTCTTTTGCTTCATAAATCAATAATTCAGTCTCTTGAAAATTAAACATGCTCCTCTTGTGTGGATAGAGAAAGCAACATTGCATTTAATCAGTAATAAATGAACATTTTTCAACTGATACGTTAATTTATAGTCACTTGTATTCGGGAAGCAAAAAGTATAATAGTTTTGGAATGAAATACAGAATAGCAAACATTTAAATAGGATCAGTTTTTATTATGGGATCATTCATATTATAACAGATGTGCATTTAAAATTAGCTGATACTATTTTTAAATTTGCTTTCATCAGAAAACTTCAGAAAACTTCTAATAACTTAATTGGGTACGAAACTGCAAAAACGTTATAGAGCTTTGTATATCGAGTGCAGGTATAAACCTTCGTGCTGATGTAGAGAATCATGCTACATATTTGTACTTATAGAAGATAAACTCGGAACGATATACATAATCTAATGATAAGAATGAACAGACAATATTTTATCATTGTACAGAAAAATACTTTCATTTTATTTTATTATTGTATATTTTCATTAGAAGCACTATAGAATTTATAAAATCAAGTTTTATTTATTTATATATATATATATATATATATATATATATATATATATATATATATATATATATTTAATACTATATGTATATATATATATGTATAATTTTGAATGACTATATGGTTTCATATATATATATATATATATATATATATATATATATATATATATATATATATATATATATGAAACCATATAGTCATTTAAAAATTTATGTAGGATCAATATAATTAATTTTGGTAAACGTTTGCTTTGTCAATATGTATAAATGGGGAAGATAAGTAAAAGAAATTATTCATAAACCTTTATTGCATATATGACATCCCTGAGGATTTTATTATATCGGTCTAATTCTACATGGAATCTATGGGATGCTCCAATATAAAAATAAACAAACAGGTTAATGAATAAAATGAAGATACTGGTAAAAAAATATATAGTTTTTGTTCAAGATATATTACTCCTATTAGGTGTCGCTGTACTATTAAGTTTCACACTACGCTATTCAATTTGTTCGACTTTTGTCTTTGCTTTTTATTTATAGCTGAATTAAATGCGCATGATATTGTTTGTTTGAACGTGTAGAGAAACTTTCTTTTGATTAGGTTCATCCCCAGCACTGCTTGCTAGCCTGAGTAGGTCTCATTTCTTTGCGTCTAATTTGATTTTGCTTTTAGTATTTGGTTGACAATATCGAATGCACCGCGTAGATAATGTCGTTTACGATATGTTTGATATCTTGCGAGATCTGTCGACTTTATGGAGTTGTACCACTTTTATGCAGCTTCATTTTTTTATTGATTCCCGAAGCTGATGGTATCTTCTTTCTGCCACTGACACGTAGTTGCTCATGATATACGTGTTCAGCCGGTCCTGAGCGCTAGTTGTTTCGCAATCGGAGATATCGACGATAATGCTGGTGCAAGCAACAAGAATTCTGTCGGCGATCTTCGTCGAGCTGCATTTTTCGCGATAATTCGTCGGCTGGTAATGCTAAATTACAGGTCAGTGGGTCTTCGGATAGGCAGTCATATTAAAAAGTCGTCATCAAAAGATAAATGACTCGATTAAAAACGGTTTACCGATTCAGAGCATTTGTGTATGAAAAATAATAAACACTGGCAATGAGACATGGTCATGTGAACTTCCATTTAAAGGGAAGAAAGTTCTAAAGATTTATGATAATGTCTGGACAGAGTAATATGGTAGAGGTTGTAACACCCACAAAGCATAAAACTGTGGTCTCAGACCTGTTTTGTGACTGAGGACGGTGCTTGCCCTCAATAGCTGGAATGACTTCCTTGACCGCAATCAGGTTCGAGACCCTCGTTTGTGTGTGTGGAGTCTCAACACCCTCTACATATTAATAAATACATCTATATGCAAACATCTATTAGGAACACAGCAAGGTACATATTTGACACTTTCTGGTATTTGGTGACAGCCGCATGTAGCCACAAAATAAATTTAATAAAATGTGGCCACAGGACATAGGGTTGTATAGTCTACATCGATATACAAGTCGTGAAACATGATTTAATCTGAACTTCTCAATTATAATCGCAAAAGGGACCCTTTAATTGGCGGTTGTTTAACAGACTTAAAAATATACCGGCATGTGCATAAAATGTACATTGATGTTTTGTACATAAACCTGTCTATAAACAATTCCTCGATCTTATGAATAAGTGAATTCAGACCCATAAATTGTCAATCAGTATAGACACATATTAGGAGGAGGGTTGATTTATCGAACAAATTTGTTTCCACATAGGTATTTGTACAATTTCTTAGTGACACCTGTATTCCTATTAATGGCGATAGTTACATCTTTATAGATCTGTTATTTAATGAATATTTGTTTGTATCGAGTGGATAATGGATATATTTCATCAAGGGGATGCAAATACCTGTATTTTCACTCACTCGAGAAAATATATTTTTTATTCAACCGGAACAAACAAACGAACTTTTTGTTCTTACTCATATGTATTGGCTAACAATATGTATAACATATGGAAGTAGATTTCTTACGGGCTATAATGTCAAATTTTCGGTGCAATAATGTGAAATGTTTATCTTTATATTCGCATAAAAACCACCAATAGTAAAATAAGTTTCGTTCCAAATTCAAGATGAAATAAGGGACATAACCAAAAACAAGTTAACAAAAAAGATGATAAATCATTGGTTTTCCTGAATGATATCTGGCCTAACCTACAGCTCGACTAGGCAAATGTCAAAAAGCGGTTCGAATTTCGTGATCATAGTGTCATCTATGTTTACAGTCTGCATGAATATAAATTCGTAATTCACTCCAGTGAATTAACAAATGTCTTTATATTGAAAATTCCAGGAATTATCTGCCTTGCATAAAATAAAGTGCAATTATGACTCCAAAATGTCAACCATACGGAGTGCTAAATCATTTGAAAAAATATCCTTTGCTTTAAAATGCGTAACCGAAAAACATTCGTTGTTTCCGTTTACATTTTTAATGGCTGCATTGTTAAATTAGCATGTCTTCACCTAAATTTATTTTAGAGTTTGTTACGTATATGTAATTTAATTACTTGTGTGTTAGTTTTAAATTTAATTTTGTTTTATTTTTTTTCATTGCAATTTTATTATAGTGATAACTTTATTCACTGCATCTGACATTTTTCGGAAAATTCGGTTTTCTGTTTTGACCTGATAAGCACGCAATTTGATTCCATTGTTATATTTTTAGCTGACCTAATTCCTGACCTTGGTTCTAAATTTATGAACACTAAATGAAGATGATTGGTAGTTATCAAAGTCATGTTTGGTCCACCTGTTAGCTCTGTTGTAAACAAATCTTTATTATTATTTTTTATTTTTGAATCTTATAGCAAGATTTATTTAGGACGACCAAATTTGTCCAAGGCGTACGTATCAATTGTCTTATTGGCTTTTTCCGATTTTCGAATTAAGTGACCATGTGAGCCATCATGTGATCTAAAAACGCCGGTTTAAAAAGGTATTTTGTAGAGATTTAGTTATTCGTAAAATAATACCTTCGGAGCTCAGAGATATTTTGTGTTGTTGACATTTAAGTTGATTTTCATCATTCTGGAAAATAATTATGTTTACAAAGATTCTTGGATAAAGACATTCAGTGGAAATTATTTGGAATTCTATAACTGGAATATTATTTTTGATTCATGAACCTCAACAAGGAACTGTTGACACATGAATGCAGGTCAGATTGTAGAAGACGTTATCGCCTTCCAATTTGTAACCTCACCGGGATTCGAACTTGGATTTATTAAGAACATTTTAGTGATAGGACATATATAATTTATTTCAGATTTAATTTTTAGAATATATTCATAAACTGTAAGTCTTTTTCACATTTTTACCTTTTTTCAGGGGAAATAAATTATTTGCAAAGTTTTACAAAGCTTGTGGGCTTCATTCTTTTCTTTGTTACTTTTATACAAGCCTATGCATGTAACAGCAAGATGTCACACGTAACAGAGTTATTGAATTTATGACAAAATACTTATTCAGAAACTGAAGTACAGTGAATCAGTCGTTATGTTTACGGTTCCCTTTGGACATACGACGCTTGGTATTTTGTTCTTTTTTCATGCAACATAATGAAACAATACTTATCACTATACCTATTCCAATACTAGTCTCGAATGCAAAGAAAAACTTCAGATGAGGTTGACATAATAACTAAACTCGCTTGCTGTAATGTTTTTGAAATACACGTAGATTTGTGCATGTAAATAAATGATAATAACTTTGGATTTTAAAAAATTCAAGTATATAGAAATATTGTCATTTTCAAACTTTCATCGAATGAATATAGCAACGTATGCAATACATTAAGGTCTGTAATTATAACATAGACACAACATTGTTAACAAATAGATTGATAAGAAAAATCTTAATTCTTTCTTTATTAAGTTATTAAATACGCCTGATTTTAGCGACAATAGTTCTACTCTTGTTGAATCTACAGATTATAAGTAAATATTTTTCATTAAGTAGACTATTATTGCATATTGAAAATGGTTAAGCTTTCTGACATTTTAATGAAATGTTGATACTGTTTCAAAGATACGGATTTTCTGATCCATGAGTAAGGTTCAATCGGAACCGGTATTTACAGGCATTGCCTGTGTCTCTCGATTCAGATTAGTATTAAATAATTAAATACAATTAACCAAATAGTATATTCAGTGACTAACTTTGTACATGTGCTATTGAAACAAGTTGCTTAATTTGCTGATTCCCTCTCCATTATAGATTTATTTTCACGTTTTCATGTGATATACTAAACAAGAGGGAGACAAACATAACAGCTATTGGTTGTGGACGATTGGTACGGTGTATATCTTCTGATTTACAGACTTTGTACATGAGATGTCCAATTAATAGCAAAGTAAGGGATTGTTTTAACCGCCAATCTATGCATTGGTAAGCATTCTTGTTTTGCTCTCGATTTGCTGCGTTTCCTTTCAATTGCCGATGCTATGTTCATTAATACAAAAGCCATTTCCAAAACAAAAAGCAATCATATCTATAGAAAAATTGAGAATTAAAGTCTTCCTAAAATAATGTATGATTTTGAAAATAATGAGTTCTACGCACAAAAATGAATAAAAGTAATATTTATATTTACTGTTTTTACTTACGTGAAAATATTTTACTCTTCAGACCTGCTTACATATGCGGCGACCTTGCCAAGTTCAATATGTTATTATGTTATTTTCGTGTAAAACAAACACGGCATACGATTAAATTAAGGTGAATTTATTTTACAGCTTTGGCAGTGTGTCTTGCACAGTGTACTTAAGGCTTTACCTTTGCCAATGACATGGAAGATAAAATTATTTAATGACAAACGAACTAATTTAACGCTAAATGTTGATGCAGTTTGCTAAAATAATGTTGCATACATACTAATTAAACACTTCAGTAAGGCACACATTTTGCCACAATTCGTGTGTGTGTGTGTGCGTGTGTGTGTGTGTGAAGATAATCATATTTCCTAAGAATCTTTCTTCTTGATTAATCCACCAATATTTATACCTACACCCAAGAAGATTCCCTAAATATGGTTATTATATCCTTTGTACGAAAACCATAATTATTTATAAGCTTAAAAGTCAGGATGATATGTAACGAAATCGATTCCTCTTGTCTGTCAATTGTGGTTACAAAAAAGCTTGCTTTTGACCTTGTGTATGTCAGAGGGGAAATTATATCTTTTTCAAGTCTTTAAAAAATAAATAATATCCTTGATGCAGTAAATTGCAAACATGTAAAATTACGGCATACCGTTAAGTGTATGATGCTATATTTATATATGATAATACTGGAAAACTAAAGATGAAGGTTTGTCTTATATAGAAAAAAATATACATTGATATATGTACCACCACAGCTTCTAAAATTCATATGGATGACAAATAACCAACTGTGAAATCTCTTCAAATTAAATAAATTAACACGATTGAATTTTTCACACTAAATATCTATTGTTGTTTCCGATATGAGATAAAAATGTACATGTATAAAAAGTAGTCGTAACTGTATTCGTCATCGCAAAGGCTGTTTCAGAAGCATTGAACAAGGTTGGGGTTTATTTCATCTAAGAATTTATTCTTGCGTTCAGTAGAGATAATTAAAGATAATCACTATTTAGTTCAATCGATTTCACTTTAAATGCTCTTCAAACGAAGTCAAGTTTTATGAAAAAGATTTTTCGAGTGTTGTAAATGTCACGTTGCAGGCTTCTTCCAATAGTCAGTAGTATTAAAGGAGTGTCTTTCATGAACTATCCTTGAGAGTTATTCACTTTATTATTCTATCAAACAGAACCATTTGATCATTTGTATAAAGCATGACTTTTACGACAATCTTCATCTTGCCATGAACAAATTGGTCTTCTAGCAACCTGCACCTCTCTCGTTTTCTTTCCAATACGTTTCATTATATTGGCTAAACAGTTATCGCCCAGAATAAAGTTTCACAACTCTGTCTAATCCATGTGTAACTGATTTACATAAGGGATTCGAAAATGCTCTTTAGTGTTAGTCAATCAGATGAAAGGGATTCCCTTAAATCGTTTGTTTTTGCTAAGTTTCATGGTTGATTTTCTTGTTTGCATGCCCCCAAGCTCCTTTGGCTGCATAACAGTAATACCATTCGTAATCCATTCACAAATCTCTTCCAAATATCCTGAGAGTGACAAAGTGTTTTCATTACTTTCATCTCCTACTATGAGCTCTATAATTTTATCAACTGATCCAAAGCAGATTACTTCTTAATCTGTTCTTGGATTAATTATTCGGACTGCGACGGTATCCTCTTTCCGTATCAAAGCACGACCGACTAAGCCTTCCTCTAACTTGAGACAAAGAATTCTGTCTCTTTCAGCTTCTTCCAATATCGTCTAATATGGTTGGGATTTTATTCATACATTAAATTGTAATTCAGAGATGCATTCACTGCATTATCTGAAAGTATATTCCTCACTTATTTCCATCGCTTTGATCTCGATGGTGCAGTTTCCTTATGCTCCTTTATTCTCATTACATCTTCCGTTATGGTATTTATACGACTCCGATGATTTTGCTTTCTGCGCAATCATGTTGCAAACTTTGTTTTGCCACGTTGCATGCCTTAATTTGGTCTTGAATCGTCTTTAATGATTTCACCTCATCTTTCGTATTTTCAGTAATTTTATATTGTCGTAAGTTTTAAGGCCAAATTATCATCTCGCTCAACTGCCTCCACTTACTGTATATCGTTAGTTTTTCTAGCATATAGAATGTTTCTCTTGTTTCTCTAAGATGGAATACGATAAAGAAAAGCAAAATTATTCAGTTAGCCATTATATTCGGTGTTAATATTAACGTGCCACAAACAAATTTACTTCAAAACTAACAATTTTATTTCAAGCTGTTTCTCTTGAACTTCAAACATTGATTTTTTTTAATATAAAAGAATATATTCGCCGTCATTTCTTTCCTGAAACTAATCTGTTGAAAAAAATGATGTTTCGGGAATCAACAGCCGTCAATGACATCAGCAGTTTTGTAAAGCGAACTTAATTATAAATTCGAAAAGACAAGCAAATGCAAATGATCTGCCTACGTCTCCTATCGGACTGGTATGACTGCCTTTAAATCGATATAAATACGGAAAATAAAACAGTTTTCTACAGGATATAAGCTTATTTAACACAGACGATTATCAGTCTTGTTGCTGTAAAACCGGATACAAACAATTAATTTGAAGAGGATAGAACATTATGCTTAATAATATCAGTTTAATCACATAAGTGTTTTTTACTTAATAATATCATTTCGCTGCTTAACCGACTAATCATTTCCATTCCTTTCTTTTCCTTCAAAACAAAAAGAATAAACGGCTCTTCAAATAACAAGTACCGTCAGCTTTTTGAAGCTAAATGCAAATTTTCAGCATTATTTAGAAGCAGGTATTCCTATGTCATGAGATTCGGTCACATATTTTTAAACGTCCAACGTTAACCTCTTCCATGTAAGGATATAATGCAAATGGAAACCAGTCTGTAACTAAAAGAGATGCTCAGGATGTACCAATTACCTCAATCCAATTCTATAATTATAATCATAATGATTGAATGAACCTTTTTGATGAATAAATATTTGGTTAGAAAGCTTTGATTTACTCCTTCGGGACAAAATGGGCGTGTCCAATTTCTTATCATTTGCTAATAATAATTAATTTTATGCAGTAGGACTGTCTGTCCCAAAATTGGAAAATATTGATTTCATGGTCTTGATATTCGCAATCCAGATAGTTCGAAATGTCATGTTCTTAACCATAATCGATGCCTTTAGTTAACAACAATTGACAACTGGAGTGCTTGAATTGCAGACAATCACTATATCGTCGCAAAAGAATAAAATAATTAAATGTACAGATTCTTGTGAAAATATAGTCAGTAGAGTACTACGGTGGAGGGGGTGAGGACGGGGCGTTGCCCCTGATGAAAAAGTTCTCGGGAGCCAAAATAGCTAATAAAAATTGCAGGAAAGTTTTTGGCGGAGCCAATCGGGGGGTCAATTACCCTTATTTCGCCAATGTATAATTCATAACTGTGTCAGACTGTCTGTAACATTGTTTAATGGATGAAAAGACAAAATGTCAAAGAGGTTAAATTCTGTTTTACAAGATTACTATTTGAAAAGTACTGAATAACTCTTTCAGTACAACTCGATGAAGAACATATAAACAAACAATTTGCATATAAAAATAAAAGAATAAGTGTGAATTTATTCATCTGCACTAACCTAATTATGCAGAACTTCATCAAAAGATGATAGTTTCTTCTGTCGTAATAAAAAGCATTCTAACACCAGGTAGTGCAATGGAAACGAAGTTGATACTTGGACTCGAGATTCTATTTATCTGCATTTTCTTTCTCAGAGTCATTTCGGAAGCAATCCAATATGTTGAATATTTGACGTCTTATCAAAGATAAACTGCCCATCTGCTGAATTATTAAATATATATTAAATCGATGTCGAGAACGTATTTACTTCTCTGGTATCTGAGAGGCAATTTATTTCTCTCTAGAGAATTGTGGCATTGCAGTCCATAGAGTATAGTTGAAAATCCCCTGTTGTGTGAATGGCGAGATCAGTGCTTTATCGAACGTAGAGTTCGCATCGCAAGTGTCAGAATCATTTGTGCAAAAATGTAATTTCTCAGGGAAGGAATGAAAGTTTAACCTCCTGAATCTTTGCAAATGTGAAGCTCCATTTGACATGTTCATTACATTTTGTCGTCATTGATATGACGTACTTTGTTACCTTAGTATATCAAAGCGCATGTATGAAGTACTTTCTTGCCTTTGGTATCAAAGCGCTTGAACTATGAGAGAGATTTTATGTAAAAGAGTTTGAGACGTGACGCTTGTATACTGATATTTAATGATATGCAGGAAGCAATGCTGCCAAATGTTGCAATGCAATATGCAGGAA
This sequence comes from Potamilus streckersoni, assembly GCA_016746295.1. Lineage (NCBI taxonomy): Eukaryota > Metazoa > Mollusca > Bivalvia > Unionida > Unionidae > Potamilus > Potamilus streckersoni. The sequence goes on from JAEAOA010000455.1 coordinate 1,250,029, forward strand.
GCAATGCTGCCAAGTGTTGCAATGCAATATGCAGGAAGCAATGCTGCCAAATGTGCAGTGCAATATACAGGAAGCAATGCTGCCAAATGTGCAGTGCAATATGCATGAAGCAATACTGCCAAATGTTGCAATGCAATATGCAGGAAGCAATGCTGCTGAATGTTGCAATGCAATATGCAGGAAGCAATGCTGCTGAATGTTGCAATGCAATATGCAGGAAGCAATGCTGCTGAATGTTGCAATGCAATATGCATGAAGCAATGCTGCCAAATGTTGCAATGCAATATGCAGGAAGCAATTCTGCCAAGTGTTGCAATGCAATATGCAGGAAGCAATGCTGCCAAATAATTTTCTCTTGCTTTATTTGAACTAATTTATTACAGTCGCTAAGGAATCATTTTAATTTATGACTTATAAATATCCATCAACGCGTTATTCACAGCATTTAAAATACATTTATTCTTTTTCCAGAATTATGTTTTAATAGTTCTAAAAATTCCGAGAATTTAAAAATTTTGTTATTTTGATCTTTAAAATCTAACATGCATAAATTCTTGTAGTTATTTCGCAATTCTAATCTTCTGCACGCATTCATTTGGTTTATTTGTCCTCCATCATTTTGGTTGTCGAGGTTAAATTCAGACGTTTTCATCTCTTACAATATTTCGTTCTCAGCAGCTACATAGTTGTTATTTTATCTGTTTTGTTGTACGATTGTATATCTACCTTATAAATTTTACGAGATTTATACTGTAAAATTAGCATACTGCAAATGTTTGTATTTTTTCCCATATCAGAAAAGTTATTTACTGGTTGTTGATGCTGTACAGTTTGAAAATTGCGCCATCAGAGGTGATGCTGTTTATTTTAATGTTATGATAATTGCATCTGCATTATATGCATTGTATGTTTTAAATAAAACACATTTAGCACATTTGTTCTTTTGAACATTATTCATTGATATAACTGGCTTCGATTATACTTTCTTCCTGTCTATACTTGGAAACAAAAGGGTTGTCACTTGTTACATGTCATCAATGACTTCACATTGGTAATACACCTCTCTTCATATATACATACATACATACATACATACATACATACATACATACATACATACATACATACATACATACATGCATGCATGCATGCATGCATGCATGCATGCATGCATGCATGCATGCATGCATGCGTGCGTGCGTGCGTGCGTGCGTGCGTGCGTGCGTGCGTGCGTGCGTGCGTGCGTGCGTACGTACGTACAATTGTCTGCTACTTTATTACTAGTTTAGTAACTTTTAGAATAGGTAAATACGGCTTCCTCTGTCATTCAAAATACGTCTTGTGAAGACAATATGGGAGTTTATTTTGCACTGTTCATTTAACTGGGTTCTAATATTTAGGGCCAGCTATAGTTAGCTTACTCAAGTGTAGTCACTAGTCCTGTTCAGCGAAAAGCTGGTTGCCTTTAAAATAAAATGCTATACTTCTCACTCATATTTAAACAAGACGAGCTTATACAATCCTTGAACTCTAGATTAATCTTTTTGTTTGCCAAGAAAGCAAAAATGAGTGATAGTGTTACATCTCAATTACAACACTAGCAAAATCTAATTATCGGTCTTAATTGCCTTGTGAAGACAAGTTAAAAGTAATGCAGTAATTCTAATCACAAAAGCTTTATTTAATACCTGCACGAACTGCAGGAATATCAAATAATCCAGTCTGTTACCGATGCGCAAAACAATTATCATACAATTGTACTTCGTAATCCTAAGCTAATCTTACATTATCTCTTCCAGGAAAATATCGCTTGCAGATTTATCTCAGTTGAGCTTTTTGTTTCCCTGATTATAATTATTGGTTTCTGAAGAAACGATAAGACAGACTTAAAACCCTAATAGTTTATATTTAAATATTTATTTTAAAAATACTATAAGTAGTGGCATCAACTCTCTCTCTCTCTCTCTCTCTCTCACACACACACACACATACACACACACACACACGTTTGTTAATTAGCTACAAATCATAGCGATTCTTGGAAGGATAAAGTCTAACTGTGCGGTCGAATGACAGCTTTTCAACTTTCCTTTGCTTTTAAAGTAAAATTATTGAAAATCAATGTCAACATTAACCAATCAAAGACTTAGTGATATCATCCACAATGAGAAAACGGCGTTTGAAAAGTTGCAAATAGGTTGAAATGAAAAAATCCAATGTGTCCGTATCAACGAATGCTTGGGAAGAAATACAACATTTGTGACCTTCTCCGATGATACAGACTATGACTAGATGAGAAGGTGCAGAGAAAGCTGGTCGACTGTAGTATACTCTTGCATGATATCTTTGCATTCGTCTAGTCCAAATAATTGTGTCTGCCTTGAACGATATATTGAGTGAAAGTGTTCAAAACCACACTTAAAATGGCAGGAGAGAATTCATAGAAAAGTTCTGAAACGGGTTATATCATGTGACATAAATACACGTTCACTGAAGCAAAATTTGCTCCAATACACGAGTTGTATCAAAGAATACATTGACCCAATCCCCTTGGCAATCGATGTTATACGTTTCTGCCACTTGAGGAAGACAAAGGCGCATTGATTATATAGATGTCTAGTAGTCAAGCCATGCTTACTTCCTCAAGGGAGATGATATGTGTAGACTAAATTCTGCCAAATTCCATTTAGTCATTTCACGTTAAGGATCACGTGACTAATGTTCTTTATCTTGGTTGACGATGAGACTGAAAATGCAGAAGTAAATTCTGAATTAATTACCATATAGCATTTAGTGTTTTTCTTTCTTCGAAATCGGCATGGGTTATAAGTTATTTATTGTTTAGTTTGTTCGCAAAAAATACCCCTTTACTAATCCCAATGAGGAACATTAGAAATATGCTCTAATGATATCAAATTAAAATATATATAAAATGAACACGACAGAGTTTTGCACAGCATAAAATTTAAAAGTATTATCTCGTTATCTTTGTTTTACAGACAGAAATCTGAAAACTAAGTTGTTAATCAAGATTTTACTTGATTACAGATATATCGCATCGTTCCGCAAAAATGAAAACAAATTTTTAAAATAGAAATTTTCACTCTTATGAAAAATGAAAGGCATATATTTTTTTATTTTCAGTTCAATAAGAGACAAAATTAATTATCTCTATCGTAAATTTATTTAAAATACAAAATTAATTATCTCCGCGCATTAGGCGCGCTAGTGCCTGAGTTATATTACATAATGAGACCTACCACTTTTAAACCTTGTGAGAGAATTGGGTAGACTGGAGAGGTGTGCTACAGTTTTAGAATTTCAGTGAAAATTCATGGGAATGGATGAGGATTTGCATAAATCTGGAATTTCTCCCTATTTGTAAGACTAAGATATCTGAGAAGTTATCTGTGCAAAAATTTGAAAGATTCAAAGTCCTAACGTCTTTGACTCTGGTTCTAACGTAGTAGACTTCTTTTAAATCTTTTAGATAACTAACACGCATTGCATCTTACCCATATCCAGCAACTCAGTTTGATTAATTTTTATGGGTTATCAAACACGTTCAACATTACCTACCACCCCCCAAAAAAAACCAAATTACTATACAAAACTTAGTTTCTCACGTGCAAGTCATTAAATATGTTTGCCTTAAAGTGATACTGATGATTTTGTTGACAGAGATAGGGTACAGTTTGACATGACATTTTGACAATATTATTTTCACTGGAAATTATGACTGGCTGGGTTTAGTGTGAGTTGGTTGTGGCATTTAGAAGATCAAGGTCTCACGTAAAATTTTGTTGTAGCTTTCATGTTTACTTTAAAACTGATGACTGAATGTTTTACTCCATTGCCTGATAAACAGGTTTATAAATCAAATGACAAGGACATAAATCTAAAACAATAAATAATTATCTGGAACAATTTTTAACATTGCTCTTATCTATGAATATAAATATAGGATGAGGAAAAACTGATTTGTATTATGAGATAATTCAAAAGGACTGCATACAGGATCAGATCAACCACTTTTATGGATGTTTTTCCATTGTTACATTACTTCTCTTACACAAGTGACTGGATCTCTTGATATTGCTTTTTCAACCTTTGTTTATAATTAATTGTTATTTTTTAACACAAACTTAGAGCATAAAAAATGTTTATTTTATTTATGCATTACGTTCACATGGACTTTTCTGTTCATTACTCGTTTAGACAAATCCAAGAATAAATGTTTTCTGAACGGACTGTACAAGTCTGAGTGACATTTTATATTTTACATCCAGACACAGACATTTAACTTTTACTTCCGCTTTCACTTTCTTGTCAAAATGCTGTGCGATTTTTACACTTGATGTTCCGATATAAATTCCTTCATAAATCTGTTTTTTTTTTCTTTTCCCTAACCAAATTATATGATTTGTCAAATAATGGTCTTCTATAAATGTGGTTCAGTGTCATTAAAATGTCGTGCAATCTTGATTGTTGTTATCGTATATCCAAAAATGTGCAAAAGGTTTCTCTCGATGATTATGCTTATTTTGTGCATTGTAAATCTTTCCTAGATGAAGGTCGTCTTTTTCATGTGGTCATAAATATTTTAGTCGTATTGGTATTTGAGCATCAAGAATCTATGCGTTTATGTTTTTATGCATTTAACTATATATATATATATATATATATATATATATATATATATATATATATATATGTATGTATGTATGTATGTGTGTATGTGTGTGTGACTTTTAAGATTAAGCCGTTCATTTGTATCTTAAAATATAAAATACTGTTTCGATGACTACCTTGCAGTCTATAGATACGGACCTTTGTGGTAATTGCATTGCATTCTCAGTGTACCACTTAGTACAAGTACAATCTTGCGGGTAGAACTTTTTGGCAAGAGATCTTAATCCATACTACGGGATCAGATTATTGTGTTACCTATTTATTTTTAGTTCTGATGCGTTTATTGGCAAAAAAGGGGAATTTCTGGATGCGATTTCCTAGTGAGCATATTGCTTATACATAGTTATATGCAGCCCATGTGTGCAAACCGCACTTAGCAAGCTTCCAATGATGATTTTTAAACTTGAAATGAATCAACTCCAAAAGTGTTAATTTTCCATTACCATAAAAATTGCCAGTTGCTAGCAACACGACAAAGCCAAAAAGCCTGTAAAAGCTACTGTCAAAATTTGTATGTTTAAATATAGGCAAAAGTGGATGTGAGAACAGAAAGGTGTGGGTCCTACATACGATAAATGCGTTAGTATACGATGTAAATCCCATGACGGTAGTATTGATAGAATGTGGTCGCTTTTTCTGTTGCTTTTCTCACACTTACTTTGTTTATTAGTATCGAACATTCAAGCTGCTGGAAATAGCCTCTCATCTGTATGTCCACACTTTCTTGTAAGTTAAGCAAGCAAAACCATTGATGACGCAAATAAAGACTACCTATGCATGCGCGAAAGACAGTTTTGTTTCTGAAATGTTTTCTTTCCTAATCAGTATATGGACAACTTGTACAATCACCCCCATTTATCCTCCCAGGATATATCTGCCGAAGGAGGATCAATCTGTCAATTGTTACCTCTAAACGGTTATTATGTTAGCTGTTTTTCTAACATATGAATTGCTTGATTGATTGATTGCTATTTTACGGCGCATCAGCACTGTGAGGCTATATAGCGCCAAACATAATTTTATATCCTTTTACATTTAAAACTGGTAAAATAATTTTATCAACCAGCGATTGGAGTCCAAACAGTTAAAGGTAAAGCGATAAAAATGTGAACGATGGTAAAGTTTAAAAAGTTAACCGATCAATGGGGTGTGCAAACGTATGATAACGAAAACATATGACTGGCAATTAAAATATATCGACTGCATAAATATAACACAAAACTGAACAAGGTGATAAAATAAATTGCTGTATGTTCGATGTGTTTAATGCCTTTTTAAGTTCATTTTTTCGAACCTTTTACTAAATGGAATATCCTTTCACTTTTTCGATATTGTTATTTAGCTGTATTTACGTTCAGCATATAATGTACATCAGTCATGTACAATTATGGCTAAATATCACGTAAGTGACCCTATTTATCTAGTACATTTGAAATAAAGCACAAAAGTGTAGTTCGTTATCTACTCTGCCTTCGCATTCCTAAATCCAGGACGTGCCTGACAGTTTTCAGGACTAGAGTGACCTGTACAATACCTTCTGACCACACATATTATAAAGATACTATAACAGTACAAGGGGATAGAAGTAACGGCATATTTGAACAAGTTCACTTTTTTATAAATATTGAATGTTTTATACGTAGAAGGGCAAATTCATCTTGCCACAACGAAACAGTCACGTCGTTTTTCTGACAAAGTAATTCAAAACCGCGAAAAGGGAAGACAACTTTTCTTAGCATTATTTAAATTAAGAGTACACCAATTAACATTTCAGATTAAACACTTGATTCACACAAAATACCAATTCGTTGATTCCATCGTAACTTGAGAATTTCGTTGTAAAAAAATTCAATATGGTGAAGTTTGAACTTTTAATAAGTCAACTACCACAATGTTAATTTACCATTATATCAAGTTTTGTGTTGTTTATAACAAGAGAAAGCCAAAGAAAGTCTGCATTAGTTACTGTCAGGATCCATATGTACATTGTATACGCTACAGCGAATTTGAGTACCAATCGTGCGAGTCCCAGAGACGATAACTAACTTGCAGAACTAAATAGGACGATGTTGTTATACAACATAAGCTCCAAAATGGCAGCATTGATGGCATCTGGCATGTTTATTTGACGTCTGCTTCCTTTCATGTTCTTTATTAGTATTGACCATTCAGACAGTTGGGCCCAATTTCCTCTCTGGACGTCGATGCATCTGATACCTGGAAATCGATTTCGTCTTCAAAGCATTTCAGAATTGCTCATTTATAGCGCCATCATAAAGTAAACTTGCAAACTTTCATGTATTCACGTCTTATTTTATTTTGCTTTTCTTTTACTGTTTGCGGGTGGGTTTATTAGTGTTGTTCTGGGCTGTATTGTTGATGTTTATGCTTGAAATGTTGCCACTTTTGTGTTTTTTGGAGTTTTTCTCAAACCTGTTTAGATTTACTTTCTTCATTCCAGTCCAGATGATCATATGATCTGAAATCATAATATGTATACTATTTGATTTAATCCCTCTTCGTATTGATCCGAATTGCATCCTCAGACATCAATGTTTTTCTTAGCATACCATTTTATTCAACATAACTTATGATGTCTAATAATGATCTCGTCATGCATGCAATTAAATTGTAAGTAGTATCGCATTGAAATGTAAATCTATTGAATAACTCTAATGAATAAATTTGTCAATACAGTTCGAATATCTCAGTTTTCAAAGGACTCACGCCTTCAAATCATCTCAGATCATTTTAGTCTACATATAGAATATTGTCATTCTTCTCTCATTACGACATTTGAAGATATGAAGGATTAAAAACTACTTCCAACAACAACCTTCATAGTTGACCTTGAAACAGTGATACGTTTTACCATGGATCGTTGTTTGCGAAATCCAATTACTGACCTTGACCTTTACTCAACATTCCTAAACTGCAATAGGTATCTCCAGATCTTACATTCTATCAAATTGCAAATTCCGATGAAAATCATGTTGATCTTTATGTGTGCGTGTGTCTGTCTGTGTGTATGTGTGTGTGTAATATATATTGGCATGTATGTATCTTATGGATCAATTTCGGGTGGGATAGGTTCGAATATTTGACTTTAAAACATTACTTTTACCTTTGATATAAAACTTTGTTTGCCATATTTCTCATGTTATAATTGTTCAAACAGTATAGCTTATCAACTATATCCATGAATTTGTTCTGGGTATAAAACTAACAATGGTTCCCTCGTGGACGCAACGTACCATAGACTATTAAACTCCGATCGAATAAATCATTAAGGTAAGACGGTTTGCATACGACGCAAACATACACCACATCAATTACCGAACCTGACCAGATATTAGTTTGAGCAGCTTAAGAGATTTAATCAGTAAATAAAACTTCTACAATTTTCCATATAATAAATAATTATCTTGGATTGTAGAAAAGTGCAAGGATATAAGGGAACAACAAGCTAACGAAGTATAATTGTTACTATGTTACCATTAAGCGTTACCAAGAACGCTTAATAGTAATGGTTTGTAAATTATATAGTTTGAAGAACGCACGAGAAAGCATGTATTTTAATGATGACAAGAGAATCTAATAGTAAGAATATTATCATGAAATCCCTGTAGAACTATGATATTATTCTTACATTCTTACTAATACATTAGTTTTAATTATACAAAAGACATGGAATCTATATTTAACATAATTTACATTTTAATTTAGATGTATTCACCATGCAATCTGAAATAAGGAAATCTTAAGCAAAGAGATAAAACATTGGTTACACGTGTTGATTCGGTGATATTTATATTATTTATACTTATTAGAGTGCAAACTACATGACCTCATTTCAATGATCCAAAATAATAAAATTTGCATACACAATGCGCGCTATCAGATGGAAACGTTTACTCACTCCAAACAATTAATGATTTCTGATGGTAAACGATCGATCGATATAAAGAGAACGCGTCTGTTATACTATACCCCAACAATAGTATGGGTACGTTTTCTACATTTGTCATTCCATCCGTCCATTCGTCTGTCCAGATGTCCGCCCATCCATCCTCACACTTTCATAAGATTTTACACTCAAATCAGAATTCAGACGTTATTGTGAACATCAGTGTTCCTTGAACACATTCTGTTTTGTTTGTTTTTTTTTTTTTGTTGAAAACTTCATAAAATCATATTTTGATAGACGATGTACACTACAGATATTAATTAGGTTTCACTTAAAAACACGAATTCTCAGCTTTCAGTAAAACGTTGGTTATTTGAGGTCTTAACAATGAAATACTGTCCTTAAATTTCAATATATAAACGTTATACCAAAGGTAAACATTTTAAGCTGAGTGCACGCTTGAGTGCTGTTTAGGAAGCTGACATCCTGGAGAAAAGCACTGGCTTCGATCGTGCCTGATTTGCTTGTGTCGGGGATCCAACAAAAAAAGAGATTTAAAATATGTCTGCTACCTCTGCTCTGTCTGGTCTACTCACCTGTCCACAGGTAACATATTTATATTAACGTAATTCTTCGATGCATTTTTTTTTATCATGTTCGACTTTCTTTGACTAGGAAACAAAATGACCTTAATCAAACTCCTTGGATCAAAATTTAGCAGCAGTAAACTTCAGGCTGTATTCTAAAATACATAATCATGACTCAGGAATAGTTTTGTCTCTACTGCTTACGCGGTATTACTAGAAGTGTCGTGTTTAATGTATAAGCTTTTTTTAACTCACCTCATACAAATTTGTCTATCTATCTGATGATATAAACCTATTTATTGATGGCCTATCTTTTGAAAAAGACATTGTTTACTGATGGAAATAGGAAAATATCGTCTCTATTGTTTCCTTTCAGCTATGTCTGCGCAAGAACGAAACGGGTGATTTCAGTTACAAAAGGACCTGGTAATAGAAAGTAGTGCCTAGGCTTCATTTAAAATTCGTTCTAATAGTGTTCGCGTTGGTGGGAATTGAAAAGTCTAAATTTAATTATGCTATCAGCAGATGCTGTTTATAAGACTAAATTAATTACATCGTAGTCATTTAGTAAAATAGAAAAACAGTCTTCCTAACGAATGTGGGCCCTAGCTTCAGAGTATTACATGGTTGTCAGAGAAAAACACATCGGGTTTAAATGAAATCTAATTGTCTCGTAATATTGAGCATTTTGCCATAAACAGAATCCGCTGTACGGATGGGTTCGCTCTCTCACTAAATGATACTGAATGGATTAGAATTAAGGACTGAGGGCCAATGTCCTTTTTACTGCCTGGTGTAGAAAAGCATAATCAATAATTTACAATGTAACCCATTTATTTATTTTACGAGACTTATTTGAAATTGAAAGCTTGACAAAGTATTTTTCCATTATGACATTTGTACACAATTTATGACCTGATGAATTTCAATTTGGAAAATTGGTTATGGCTATGGTTATGTTCCCATTTTAAGTTTTAGGTCAAAATTTTCGACTCTTCTGTCTTTAAACTTCTTTATAGAAGGGTCAGATTATTAGGATTGGTAAGAGTGCTGAGACGTTATGTACTCGCGTTGTCCCAGTAACTTTCTATCTTGCACAATGACACGTTATAATAAATGGTATATTTATTCACTTTATAAAATTTTAAATGGCAAACCATTTCATTGGGGTCTACAGCGCATTCTGAAAATTATTTCTATAGCTGAACAATGAATATATGAAGTCGTACAATCTGATGTCAGAACGTTGTTTGATTCTAATGATAGGGAAGAAAAGCAATACATATTAGAAGAGAATTTTGATGCTTTTCTACAATGTAAACCAGACTTGTGTCAGACATTAACTAAAGTTAAATTTGAACAGCACTAAAACCCTTCAAGTGCGTTCATAATTTTCCAATAAAAAACAAATTTTAATGAAATTACATGGAACAGCGGATGTATCCGACATTGCCAAAGTTACATCATCAGTGGTGTTTACATTGCAAAGATAAAATGAAAGTTATATTAAAAAAAATTAAATCCCGTTTCTTATGACATGTGTGCAACCTGCAGCTAAGATATCAAGGGTACGATCGCGTGCGATAAGACTATTATACAATTGTACTAGGTCGTCCCAAATTGAAGTCAATACTATTTGATCCCTTACACGCGATAGCTGGTGAAATGGCTTCTAATTAAATGATCTTTATATTTGCTCTAATTATCTTTGTCTGGATCTTAATCCGTGTTTCAAAATATATGAATTGACTTTGTCATGATATCTGTGAAAATACTTCAAAAACTAATAAAACAAATTCGTGCTGATACAGCTTTGCTATACGCCGCTTCTGCTTACAACAAGCTATAGATGGAGTCAGGGCGAATGATCGTTTCTTTTCTTTCAGTACTGAAACGAATACCTGATTTTACTGTTCGAATATTCGTTGTGATGTCATAATGAACTGTTTTGCTATCGTCGATACAGATTGGATCCGAAACCACAGAATTCCTCACACATTATGTAAAAATGTGCGACCCATTTTATTGCTAATTTAAGTAATTCTTCTAAGATAAAATAAACAGAGTGGATGACATTAAACACACACACACACGATATATATATATATATATATATATATATATATATATATATATTTATCTATATATTTATATATATATATATATCTATATATATATATATATATATATATATATTTATATATATATATATATATATATATATATATATATATATATATCTTTTGCAGATTAGCAGATTAGAGGCACATTCAATCCCATGGAAGCCGCCGTTGTTTTTGAATAATCGGATAGAGTCAATGAAAACAAAACGGGGAACCCATGGGAGAACTATTTGACGGGTGTTCTCAAAATCAATTTTTACATCAGTGTTTGCATGGGAACATACTCAGACCTACATGAAGTATATTTTAATGCAGCAGACGAAAACTTAAAGAACTTTACATTTTGTGTCTGCAACTAGCGAAAATGTCGCTTATAACTTAGAACTATTAATATTTGGGCAAGGTGACTCTTTCCATGCAATAACTGATGTAGACCCTCAACCTAAATCTGTCCCTCTCTCACGAAACTTCTCAACTTGAGTCTATGTACAGAGCATTGTCTCGACATGTCACTATATATCAATAGGGGCCGTTTCGAAGTTGAGCAATCTCACAAATCGGGTTGTAAGTTCACGCTTTCAGATATAAATGATATAACGTATAATTGAATAACCACTTTAGATTAGATTACTTGCCAAAAAGGGTATTCGATACTTCGTTTGAGTACTAGTTTCTCTATAACTCTATATATTATTATGCAATATATATTGATATTAAATTGTTGCTCCCGCTGTAATGGCAGGGCACATCATATTATAATGCTGTATACGCATATTGATTATATTGTCTAAAGAATCAAAGGTCAAGGTATGTATCAATGAAAAAAGGAAAAAAAATATTTATTGGACGTAAATTTTAATTATCAACTCTCTACCATAGCCACTCTTTTTAGTAGCATACTCTTTCGGACAAACAAAGAAAGTTACTGATTCTGGGGGAAAATTGTCCAAATCCAAAGTCAGTGTGACTAAAAGAGGAAGTTGGCTCTGGCTTAATAATTTTAGTTCTAGACTACGTACCTTGGACGTACTGAAGAACATGCATGCACCCTATGTATGGCATGAAGAGGTCAAAAGTGAATTTCATTGGGACTCAGAGACAATTCGTTTTTGTACAATAACTTTTATTTTACAGTAAGTTCCATTAAAAAAATAACCTTGGTGAATGCCTGGAATTTAACGAAATAAAGAAACATATGGGTTGATGGTCTAAAGGTCGCGACATTTTGCATACCTAAACTGAAAACAATGCTTTCTGCACAGTTTGTAGCATAACTTTTGGGTGATATGTATATGGGTGATCTGGTAATGAAGTTGGTACTTACAAGCAAGGAGATGGGTGCCGTAATAAGCTGACCCGTGATCGAATCACTGTTGAGTGCAAAATAAAATTTCTAGCTTGTATGATGAATGTATATTATGTACTTTGATAGATGCACCACAAGATGTATATATTTTGCATTCAAAAGTAGCGAGGCTAGTATTGGAATATCAAGTTGCTAATACCAACACTTAATATATGTGTGTGTATGTGTGTGTGTATGTGTGTGTGTTAAAAATATAGTCGGTACTAGTATTGGAATATCAAATTGCTAATATCAACACTTAATGTGTGTGTGTGTGTGTGTGTGTGTGTGTGTGTGTGTGTGTGTGTGTGTGTTAAACATATAGTCGGTGGTCCTATATGTGCAAGATGTATACATTTTGCATTAAAAGGTAATACAAGATATTGCAAGATGTATACATTTTGCCATTTTGCATTAAAAGGTAGCGAGGCTAGTATTTGGAATATCAAATTGCTAATACCAACACTTAATGTGTGTGTGTGTGTGTGTGTGTGTGTGTGTGTGTGTGTGTGTGTGTGTGTGTGTGTGTGTGTGATAAACATATAGTCAGTGTTCCTATATGTGCAGTTTCGTATTTTTCATCCGACAACGTGTTATGTGATTTTGAATGGTTTAAATAAGCCCATGAATTTTCTGTACAGTCATTCTTTTTAGTGTTTGGCTGCGATGATGGAAAGCATTTTAAAATCTTTTGTTCTCTGTGAACATTTTAGCAACCATTTTTCAACTCGAGTCATGAATGGAAATTGAAGAAAAATGGTTTGGTCTGCCTGAATATAGCCAATATACCCTCAATGTGGTTCGTTTGTTTGTTTGTTGTTGGGCTTAACGCCATTTTTCAGCACACGATAGGCTATTCATGGCGGCCAGTATTAATGGTGGAGAAAGAAACCGGAAAATCACCGGAAAGAACCATCGACCCACGAGAAGCTACTGGAAGCTTTCTCACTTATCCACATTCGCCGAATCCTAGTCTCGAACCCACGCAGACAGAGGTGAGATGGCAGTGATCTGTAACGGACAGCGCTTTAGACCACTCGGCCACTCGGGGCCCCTCAATGTGGTTCGTTACGTCATGTATAACATATCATCATATAAACAATGGTGAAAAACCCCAATTAAAGAAAAAGTAAAAAGATAACTATTGCTTACTAACAGCGGATCTGGGGGTGTGGCTATAGAGGGAGTCAGTTTACCACTAACAAGTGTGATTTAAAAGTTAACTTTTAGAGTAAATAATGTCAACTCTGTTCATAGAAGAATGTAGAGATAAACCGGCCTCTCAAATGATAGAACTTAATCCAACCAACGTATATTTATGCGGTATATGTGATGCAACTCTGACTCAAAATGAAAATTTGCTTATATCTTCTTTTGTCTACTGTTCCAAATTTAAATAATGCTAATGTCCAGTGAAAAATACATTAGAGTAAATATTGGGAATTTTTCATCCAGTAATCCTCCTTTCATATGAATATCTCAACAATGTGATGTCTAGTTGTGAAAGTGACACATTAGGGTAAAAATGGATCGTCTACTGGACTCTATCCGATACTGTATTAAACTATGTAACATCACACACAAGTAGCTTGTATATAAGCGGTTCCGAAAACATTACCCAACAAAAAACCTTAAAAATAGGGGTTTTTTTAATTAAAGAAGAGCGTATCTGACCTCTGTTGATTGTGGAGACGATCACAAATGCGGTTAGTAGCACAGGTTCTAGCAACAACAAAAAAAAAAACATTCTTATCCCCAACCAACTTCGGTTTTCTTTTTAATCCCCACACCATCTACATGAGCTCCATGTCAGGAAAGGAAAGACTCCTGGTTAGCTCGCCTACTCTCTCAATGACCACGTGCAATATTACATATCATTTGTAATCGTAGTAAGATAATCCGACTTTGTGGAGTGCATATGTAAACAAATCATGAAAATTTGACCGTATGGTATTCATTTTTGAAAATATTTGGACTCCATGTAATGCTTCCATGTAATTTTCTTGCAGGCGTGATATTCGAACAACGCTTTTTAGATGCCCTTAGCGCGTGTTTTGACTTTGCCACCGGCTAATTGGATCGAGTACATTTTACCGGGAAGTGCGATGAATTCCAATCATGACACTTAGTTCGTTTCGTCCTTGAACTTTCTGATGACCATTTTGTTTGATTCATCGTAAAACGGACTGGAATTGGGACAATCCGAAAATTCAAAATAGTGTTTGTCTTCAAACATGTCATGGTACACATTATCGGCTACAATCTCGTAACATCAACTGTCCGTGCCTATAAACATTAACATAGATTTTGTACTATAACGCAATTTGACGAAAATGGTATATGGGCAGCTTGGACAGATTTTCAAGTTGACAAACGTTGGATCGCTGACCAGCTTGTTTCTGCGTTCGATGTCGTTGACAAAATCGACTTTGACTATTTCGGCTGTTTTCCATGGCTTTGCCAAACAACAAGTTTTTCATTAGCTTGAAACAATCCTTCTCGAAATCTGTCTTGGCCATGGATCGCTTGGAAGTATTAAACTGAATGTGAGCCTCTATCCACTTTTTCTGGTCGGGTTTTATCCCGTTTTATATCCGAACAAACTCTACTCCGAAGAGCAGATATTGCCTACGATTTCTGTAATGAATCACGCACCTGCTTTTTCTCATGAGATTTGGTCGTGTTTGCTCCTCCGCACTCGAGGTTCGTTTTTATTTTAACCCGAACGTGTGAGCACAAGTCCACCTCGAGGAAGCAGTCGATTTCCTTATAGCAGTTGAGGTTGTCGTAAATGAAATTTTCCGAGTTTATCCAGATAAAATTTCCAACTGGCATCGGCTGTACATAGCCCAGTTATTTGTATCCAGATAAATGATGTACTTAGACTCCTTTTTTTCAGATGGTAATATGGCATGTGCTTGTTACTGGCAACCGATAATTGTGAGCGATGACGCTGATACTTTCGACTATTCCCTTTTAGACAAAGTTACGCATGTCGACATCGGTAAACAAATCTAAACTGACTCCGCTCACATTTATAGCGGAGTCTTACGAAAGTCCTGACGCGAAATAATACCACCAAGGATCTAGTCCATAATAAGACATACACACATCCCTAAAACTTTCGAAAACAACCGCGAGCAATAACACGTCCATGGTCAGATACAGATCGTGATAATCTCGTAGGTGATGCATTTCATAGACGTCCCATAAATACGGTGACAGAGCTGTAAAATGCTTTTCTAGACTGTAGCGACACCTCCTCAAATTCGATCTAGTCGTTCCGTTCATTTACTCGTAAGGATAAAGTCCTTTACGCGAGACGTACTCTGTCGCGTTCCCGTATTTCTCTTAGGTATGTTGAAACCAATAATATCGATATTGATGGTTTAGCAGGAGATGACAATGAACTTTCTGACTTGGTTAAAAACATTGACACAGCATCCCCAGCATACGGTAAGGAGATTAGCCCCGAGAAAACTAAACTGATGCAAACAACACCAATGACATCAGTACAGAAGGTTAGAAGCTGGAAAGAGTCACAAGCTTCAAGTACTTGGGACCAATTATCACAGATGAGGGCTCCAAAGCAGAGCTACTTTGCAAGATTGTCCAAACAACATCAGCAGTAACAAGGTTGAGACCAATATGGAAAGAAACCAACATTGCTTTTGGTTTAAAATACGGCTGATGCGTTCAATTGTCATATCCATCTTTCTATATGCTTGCGAAACATAGATGCTCACATCAAATCTGCAAAGAAGGGTTCAAACCTTCGAAATGAGATGCTACCGCAAGATCTTTGGCATCTCATACATTGATAATGTAACCAACGAAGAAGGCCTCAAGAGGCTCTAACGAGCCATCGGATCCTATGAAGACCTCTTGATCACTGTAGGAAAAGCTCAAACTGAAGTGGTACGGTCAAGTCTCAAGATCATCTGGACTGGCAAAACCAATTTTGTAAGGCACAGTGCGAGGATGCAGAAGAAGAGGCAGACAGAAAAAAAAGGTGGGAAGACAACATTAAGGAGTGGACAAGCATGGAATTTGTAGATTCTCAAAGGGCAGTAAAGAACAGGGAAATATGGAAAAAATTGGTTGTAAAGTCAACTGTGGTGCCCAAACGACCTTTTAGGTTAAGGGATTGATGCTGATGATGCTGATGATGATGATGATGATGATGATGATGGTGGTGGTGGTGGTGGTGGTGATGATGATGACGATGATGATGATGATGATGTATACACCAGACTGTCCAGCAACGCTGGCATCAATCACTTGTGGCAGGAATACAAGATATTTTATTCTTCCGAGCAATTTTTCGATGAGATCTGAATCACTACTGGACTTAAATGACACACGTCGTGAGCGGTTCAGAACCACGTGCGCCTGAAAAATGTCGTATATTTTATTTCTTCTCCAAAATCCTGCACGAATTTTTCCTCACAATTGGGTCCTCTGTAAAGCAGTTCTTCTGAGCTGTAATGTTGCTTGATATTCGTGATCTTGTTTACAAAGCTGCATGGCACTTGCTCCTGATACGGAATGGGGAAACTTGGTTGCTGACAACTCCGTTCGATCAATGCTTTTAAATCCGCGAAAAAAAAAACAAAAGGAATCTTGTCTGTGAAGTGAAATTTTGTGAACGTAATCTTAATGTTTTTCATTCGGCGGTCTGATTGCCATGACGTTTACGACATCGAGTTTATGATATTCAAGTTTATCTTCAGAGGTAACGCCTACCAAACCCTTTCTGCAAAGAAATAGCGCACACTTCTTTTATGAACCTGACCGCTCATAATCCTGGAAAAACGTTTGATCCAGCATTAATGGACAAAAAATAAATAATGACATGCAAACGCTTTTAGCCTATCAAAACGTGCTCAGCAAAAAAACGTTATTCCTACGGTAGACTAAATTTGACATTATTCAAGAGCTTAAGAACGGTAGACGACATTATCATCGAAATGACATCAATGTCCTTAAACAGATTTAGAAAGGTGTTACACAAAATGGTTTAAGGCCCACACGTTTAGACGATCTATCGAAAAGAAAAACATACGTTGAGTTACTTGGAAAAAGCCGATTGCGTGATGTTATCGGCCACAAATTCTAACGCTCTGGGATTTATCCCTAAAGCTTCCTCAGATCGTCATATAGGCCTGTATTCGGTCTGTTCTCCAATGTCTAGAGTTATGGCGATTACACAGAACGGTATGGACAAAAATTATTAGCAACATTACATCCAAAACACATATTTTCAAGCTGCGTTACTATCCCCAAATTTTCTAGGCGGTTATCGAATTTATTTCAGTTCAGATCATCAATCACGTAGCCAATGGGAACGATGCCACGGTGAATTTCAAACACAAAACAATGGCGTTCCATCATACCTCCTCCACTCATACTAATTATGGAGTAACTCGTGCTGATGGTGTTCAATGCAAACAATCTTCTCCACACGTGATGCACATATCCTTATTCATTACCCTCGTATTGATCAAACAAGGAGTGAGGCCCCAGTTACTCGCCATGATAATAATATTACGGTTTGATCAATTAAATTTTTTCATTAACAATTGACACGGCCTTGTCGATCACGTTCTGGTAATTTTCACGGCAACGTATGTAATGTTTCTGTATCGCCGTCAGTTTAAACGACACGTAAGTTGCGATGTTTTTATCCGTTTCCAAACCCTGATGAAGTAAATCTAACAGTGACTTATCCTCAGCATCGCCATAATCTGTGCGGTCGTCTCCACCCACAGTAATTTTTTTTTTATTATAAAGCGGTGACGTGTGCATTTGCGAAACACCGCATGTAGCAACAACCCTTGCGAAACAAACGCAGATACAGTTAAACCAGATAACACCTGCGAATAATAATACTCGGACAAAATACTTACACGTCTCAGACAAAGACACTTAAACTCGAGCAGTAACATTTGATTCTCTGTCGTTTTCTAACCATCAGGAAAATAACGTAACCAAGGAATCACGTCAGCGATGCAAATATCATTACTAACTATCTTACTGTCTAATATATGTGTCGCGTAGAGACGTAATGCAGGCTGAAACAGCGACCTCCCAGAACAAAGTAAAGTCTTCGATACAATTTTACTGCCAGACCAGGACTCTCTTTTAGACACAATCAAATCCACATCGCTAAAAGGACAACAACCAAGTACAATAGCTAGTTCAGATCCACCAATGCTTGTCTACATTGAACTATACCAGTCCGGACAATTTGTTTGACTCGGTACAGTGCAATAAAACCATTGAGCTGATTTTGCCGATCCTCAGCCATTTTGCTTATTTTAATGCGGATTCTCTATTTTAAAAAATGTCCTACGAGGAAGTCTTCATCACTGACGTCATTTTACAAAACCTAGAATTGCTTGACGAAGCCGCAGCTGCGTTTATCACAAATAACGTGCAAGTCAGCGTAGAACGCATTGCAACAAGATCTATGGGTGTGGCTGGAAGGCAAATTTTGCCCACGCAAAAATGAGGTAGTAACGTCGGATCAAGGTAGCATTACGATCACCTAGGACGCAGACCTCCTCATAAAACACTGTGTATTGGAACTGACTACTTTAATCAACTTTTATAATTATTTCAGGCCAGATGATATAGATATGGAAGACAACATCTAATACTTCACCGATGTCAATATCGAAAATCGCAAGGATCTCGAATATTTACATTACTGTGCCAATTACAACTCAACAACAAAAGATGTTGTACGACAATCGAACGCTAAACATGGTCTCCTGTATCAGTACCTATCAGACCTCACACATGTCATCGTTGTAAGGGATAAAATGATTTTTGTTATAACCTGTGCTCGTCAGCATAATATCCCACCCAGTCACATTATCCTAACACCAGGCCAACTAGTCCTAACACTAACTCTTAATGATGAGCGCCAAGCGAGGAAGCTGTTATCTTTATAAGTCTATGGTATGGCTTGGCCGGTAATCGAAGCCACGACCTCACGCATCCGAGGCGGACGCTCTAACCACTAGGCTACAGGAGGTGTCTTCACTCGAAAGGTCAATTGTTCTTTGATTTATAATTGTAAACGGACTATTATTTGCTTCTAAACGTTAATACTAGTTAAGCTTCATTGGTAACTATTTTTTACACACAACAAATGAAGGGTGCACCTCTCAGGAAGGATGAACAAAATTATTCGCTTTTCTTTTTTCTTACTCTCTAAACAATTTTCACTGAAATATAAAAAAATTGTAATAAAAACTTCAAAGTTGTTAATTCAAACATGCGATTTTTTTTATGGTAAACATCGATAATCCAGAGATTCAAATCAACGCATAACCTCTTTGCCATCAAAATTCCGATTATGCATAATGTATGTACGTGAAAATTATGTGTCCATTAGACAAAATTACCTTTTTATAAAATAATAAGCATTCATTAAATATTGATTAAAGAATCAAACTAATCAAATCTTGCTTCTGAGTCAGTTTCATTTCATTCTTTCTGATAGAATCTTCGTTTGAATAATCAAATTAAAATAATTATATAGCTTAGCATCCCACTTTTAAACGTCGTTATGCTGTATTAGAAATAATTTATTCCATATCGTGCACACGTGATCTTTGTAGCAAGTTGCTAAAATATTTAATTGTTATGTTAGTTGGATATCATGTTATATACATTATTTATAAATAATATCTTCCAGTAGAAAGTTTACAAATTCAGGTTTAAATAGGATGTATGCATCTTTAATCTCCTTAACCAATGTTGCAGGAAACCTGAAAGAACAAATACATCCTAGTAATACAGAGTTCAGATGATCTTTTTCTTCCAATGTAGGACATACACATTTAATTTTGGCGATTGTTGCTTTAACATAATATCTGGTTACAATAGAGTGATAATGTGAAATGTGAAATGTTTACATTGGCTTAGGCAACATTTGTCGTTCTTAATTTTATAAGATAATTATTCCCACGCCAATATGAACAAAAGTAGATCTGCTTGTTATAGTTGCTCAACAGCATAAAAAAATGATATTTATTAAACTGATAATGGAATACTATAGTTTACTTTCGATAATAAACAAAGCAATCACTACGGTTGCTAATATTTATAAATCAAGATTTGTAAGTGCCAGGAAATATTGACACAGTTGGAGAATTTATTCTTGATGCCGCCATTGCGATACGAACTCTTCCCCTATCGCACGCTGTAACAATTATTTATGGCTGTTTGAGAATACAATGGTTTCATGTTTCCACGGAAGATTGATTAATTTATAGCCAACATAGTGTTTATATAAGGACTTTTTATGGGCTCTAGGGATTAAAGATTCTGGTCCAAATATAAAATGCCACCTTTCTGCTGTGTCACGTCAAAATATCCAAATAAATGTGTTTTCTGTCTAGGTCATGGACTCTAGTGTCATATGTCATCATAATACGGACCTTCGATATGACAGGTAAGTTAATTATGTTTCAAGAAACGAGATGAGACAAACAAAAGTCATCTACAAAATAATTAGCTTTAATTAGCGCTAATAATCTCGATTTTATTATAAATACTGATAATCTTGATTTCAAGACTGTCTAGCATATCTCTCAGTTTCAGCTTAATCGAAATTCAAAATTGATCTAAATCATCCGACAAAACGATAACAGATTAACTCGTCAAGAACATAATCTCTCTCTCTCTCTCTCTCTCTCTCTCTCTCTCTCTCTCTCTCTCTCTCTCTCTCTCTCTCTCTCTCTCTCTCTCTCTCTCTCTCTCTCTCTCTCTCTCTCTCTCTCTCTCTCTCTCTCTCTCTCTCTCTCTCTCTCTCTCTCTCTCTCTCTCTCAGCCTGAAATATGTATTGCACAATATCAGAAATTGATATAATTTTGATTATAGTAATGGGTCTAGTTTTGCTTTTCAAAATTGTAAAATATTTATTTGATGTCATTGATTGGAAACGTCCCTTTATATGTCTATTTTTACATAAAGTAGCCAGCAAGCCAGGTCAATGTAATACATCTGAGATTAATTAACATTTCGAAAATTATAGTACATAAGATCGATCGCCAAGCCCATATTGGAACGATGTCAAGTATGATAGATTGTCTATAGAGAAATATGTTTGAGACAGGGTTTTGTATGGGTTTATTTCATCGATGATATTGAAAATCGCTATCAAACCGACATCTGATATTAAGCACATCCGAAAAATGGATGATGTTTGTGAAACAATCGTTCATATGCATTAAACTTGTAAAATAACGCGTGCGAAAGAAAGTGGATTGTGTCATTTAAAGGCAAAAAACATTGGTTTGGAGGAGATGGTTTGCGTCATTAAAATCTAAAAATATTTCGTTTCGACAAGAGGACCTGCGAATTTAAAATCTAAACGATTGTGCTTGGTTGAGAGGAGTTGTGTCATTAAAATATAAAAATATATTGTGTTTGGAGGGGTGGGGTCATGTTATTAAAATCTAAAAATATTGATTTCAGAGGAGATTTTGCGTCATTAATAAGACTGCATTGGAATTTGGGGTTTGTGTCTTTAATTGTTTTCTTTCTTTCATTTTCACTGTGCTATAAATATTAATTTTAAATGTGATTTGTTCTCTGTAATAACATTAGTTTTATTGAAATAGAGGACACACTTAAAACAGGCAATAGCATTAGTGATGTTATTGTTTTAGTTTTTTATTTATTTTATTTTCAGTGAATTTGCACTCTAACTTTGATCTAGTTTTTCACTTTCACCATTACAAACAAGTATTATTTGGATGAAATCTGCTTCACGTTCATGAGTCTCTGGTATTGAGGCTACTGTCAATACATATAATTTGGTTACTGGAATATCCTGTTTAATTAACAGCACTTCTGACTTGTGACATATTTCAAATTTGAATATTATATGGTCTAATCATCCTGAATTTATCCTAGTCCTCCAACCAATACTAATTTAAGCACACGTCCCGGAGATAAGCAGCTGTGCCATGACAGACATTTCACGGCAGAGAAAGATATCACAGAGAATACGAAACCACGAATAGTATTAATCGTTAATAAAAGCTTGAAACTCTGTATATTTCATGACAATATTGAGATTCATGAAGGTTGATTGGACCTACGAGAATAGAACGCGCATTTTGACCGACATGTTGATTAGGTTAATAATAGGTTACCAATCACGGATAACTCTTGAATCTATTTAAATGACTTCTATCCGTATAGTTATTAAACATGAAGAACATCAGTATATCCCATTTTCTGAATAAAGGATACATTATGCATAATTAGAAACATATTTTTCGGCATTTTCTTCTCCAGAGCTTTTTGGAGATTACCTTTACAGGAATTCAAGTGAAAAACAAAATCTGGACTTTTTGGCGATAGGTACAGTATAGACTCGTTTCTGTCGAAAAGGGAATAATACAAAAAATAAAAGCATATATTGAAATGTATGACCACCACTATATATTATAATAATAAATACCCAATGTATGAGTAAAGAATATATACATCAGTTAAGAAAATCGATCCATATCAGGAGAAAAAGAAAACAAAATAAATACACGTATATTTTGTGTTTTCGCCAAAATAAGCAACGTGCACCAAGCTGTATCGTAGTTCTTCACCCTTCGAGAAATACCTCCAAACCCATTTTACAAGTGCCTTAACCCAGTGAATAATTCAATGCATTTTTCTTTACATTATTTCCTTTCATTAATATTTACTGATGATCTGGCCCTCTACCTAAAGTGTTGATCCAACTTATGATGAAGCAGAGCTTTAAATTAAAACGTTGAACCACCCTTTTATGGTGTCTTATTACCTTTTTATGGTTGTCAATGATGTTTAGATGATGATCGACCAATGTGTTATAGCCCGTCATTTCTACATAACATGTACTGGTTGCTGACGACTCTCTTCAATCAACGGAGTCAATTTGCACAGCAAAACTGTTCCCTCTGGTCATTGCACTTCCCGCAGACGTGGAGTCTTTAATCCAACGTGTAATCCTTACTATTCGACGTTGAGTCTTTAACCCAACGTGTAATCCTTACTATCCGACGTGAAGTCTTTAATCCAGTGTGGAATATTTGTATTATTATTATTATTATTATTATTATTATTATTATTATTATTATTATTATTATTATTATTATTATTATTATTATTATTATTTTCGCATTACTTATGCAAAATTTGCTAAATATATAGTTTTCTTGCTACCAATTCAAATCTGAGACCAGTTGCTAAATAAAAATTAATTTATCTCATTTACACTTAAGTTACAATTAGCAAAGAAATCAAATTAAGATATCCAATTAATGTATCCAATTATGATATCCTATTAAGTAAAATACGTTGTCTTTCTTTCTTTCTAGTAAAACTTTCAAATAAATTAGGTTGTTATGGAACGGTAGGATTTCAGTCAAAACCAAAAATTTAAATGTTTAAAATCGAATGTAAGAGAAACTGATCGTTGTACACTTCGTTCATTTCTTTCAATATTGCAATTTCGTATCTAAACTTTTAAACGAACATGATGAAATAAGCATACACACTATTAGATTTATTTATAAAAGAAAAATCTGCATCAGTAGTAAAGAGGATCAGTTTGGGTCGTTTCAAAGTTCATAATAAAGCAGCATTTGCGTCCGTTTAGGTTCTATAGAAATTTAACAGTATGGCAAATCTTTGTTGCTATAGCGTCTATAGTAAATTAATATCACTTGAAATTCTCGATCGGTATGGGATCAATGGTAATTTGGCATCAAGGTCGATAAAATCTATCTGAATTTAATATTAGGGTAAACTAGAATGGGTATCGGGTCTGTGAGATTTTAGCATACTGCAAAATGTCGTTCAGTATAGCGTTTATGGGAATTATTGTTACAAGCCAGGGGTCTTTGCTTGACCAAGCGGTGTCTAAACCCTGTAAGTTAGAAAGCAGGACATATATATTCTATACATAGATTTTACTCCAATCAATGCAATAACACATTATTGATAACTTGCCAAATATATATCAACCGCACATCTGCATATTTTCTCTTCATCAGCTTTCCGTACCGTCAGCCGTTCACGCCATACAAACTCTGCAACTATCCCTTAACAAATGAAACTATGTTAACTACGCCACCTTAGACCAGTCAGTCTATGGTTTTAAGGCACATCACGCCAGTACACTGCACCACATTTGCCACCATGGCGACATAAACGGTATGTGCCAAGTCCCTTCTTCTTTATTTCCATTGTATAATTTACTGGTTTCCTACCGTAAATACTGCCACTGCAGTCACAACACTAATGTACACAACCAGATTGTAATAAGGACTACATTATGACAGGAACAGGGACAGTCATGCGGTTTGGGTCTAAATTCGCTACTCATTGACCATGGCATCATGGAAACTCACTAACACTATCTCTCTGTGACGACGTTTTCTCCTAGTAATTCGCTAATTAGTTATGGATAAGGAATACTCCTCATTGCATCGACTTCCAATAATCAAACAAGTGATCACACAAACCTAAGAATTGCTTAAACGGGGTGCTATAACCAAATGCGCATGTCCTACATTTTAATACATTATCATTGCTGTAAATCTGGGTCGGTATATGAGTTTATGCAATTTAATATTAACTTTGGCATCACTATAGACAATTGCATATTAGTGTTACATGAGAAGATAAATTATTTTCAAAGGTACAAAATCAGCTGGACCGAAACTATTATGTGCATGAAGAGGAAAACAAATATTTCAATTGTTAATTACGTTTAGCACTTATTATTTACAGTTGGTTTAAACCGAGAAAGATAAGTCTCGAGTTAGAACAACACATACAGTTAAAATCACATAATGCGTTAAATAATTGTCTAAAAGTTATTTTATAAACTTTATATCCAGTGGGTCTTCCGTTTCAATATTTTGGGGCATGGTGTATTTTTAAAAATAAAAGAATATCTTTGACTAAACTAAGAAACTACTGGTAATTATTAAAACCATAAAACTGATTCCACAGCTAAGAATATTATATCATTAATATATCATTAAAAGCCAATTAGGATATGTAATATATTAATGAACAATGTTCTCTTGATCTGAGATGATTTAAAAGGTATTTTCTAAGAGTCAATATAAATGACACATGTCTGGAATGTTCTTCATTAAGCTAGTAAATAGATTCGAAAAAAAAATAATTATAATATGATGTATTGCGATCGAATTTATGTTGAATGATGAATCAACAAATAGGTTGCTTACATATATTCCAATTAAGAATGAAGATATGGTCCAGGTAGGATACAGTTTGATTATACAAGTTGCAAAAATAAAACTGTCTGGATTTATTTTAAATGACATTTTATCATCCTGATTATAACTAAATTCAGAGTTAATCCATCATTCTGGACTAATATTTGGGGTATTGTTCATGATAATATAATCCTAGCCTTTAATTATAACAGTTTAAAAATCAGCTTCACCTCTTTAAAAGCTGGAACTATAGGAGCTAAAGGCACAGTTAAATCAGCACCAGATTCTGCAACGTGCAAATTCAATGTATGCAAGAAAAGAAACTTACTCAAGCTTGTAGGACACACGGTACTAATTCAATGGAAGAACTGTGAACCAGTCTAAAAATGGGTGACGAAATGATAGAGTATTTACGGGTTTGGTGGTCCATAATTGGTTAATAATGAAAAGTAAAATTTTATTAAAAATATCTTTTGAAAGCTTATCCTATGTGCAATTTAAAAAAAATATAGACAAATTTCTATTGATGCAATTTTAGTATTTTTAAAGACTTGACTTAGGATTACTCAATAATGAAAGTAGCACTTGATTCGCTTGGTGCTGAATCAATAACATGGACTTCATGCATATGTAGGTCAAGAAAATGCCGCGGCTCATATGGTGTTCTCCACACAGAAGCTTGCACCAAGGATAGTTGTGCATGGAGAAATATATGTCTGATCATCAGTACCCAGAAATTTTAAGTTATTGAATTTTAAATATGATGGTGTTTCCATATGTTTACTATGGGAATTGAATTAGTACCGTGACTCCTGTAACTGAATCCAATCAAAACCTTTGCAGGTTTCTATCTTCAGAGTTTCAATACATTCGAGGTGGAGCATGTTTGGACTGGGGATCTTTCCTTTTAAAATCACTGACATCTCACCTCTGTTCTTGCGGGATCCAGTTTCTAGATCGACCAAAGTGGGTATGTGCGATAATTTACTAGTAGTTTCCCGTGGGTCGGTAGTTTTTTTTTCTGGGATCATCCTAGGATTGTCTTCTACCAAATATACTGAAGCCATATATGGTATGCTGGAAAATTGCGCTAAACAACACGTGATCAAAAAATTACATAATCTTTATTTTTAGACTAATATAGGACCATGACAGATCGTGGTAACAGATCGTGGCACGGTTATTAGTACTAGGTAAAAAAATAAACATAAACGGATGTGCTTACCACGCTTGCCCTTAAGGTGTATTCTTCCATCTATTTAGCTCATGGTTAATTTTGCATCTGTGTTTCGGGATGTATCATTTTAACATCATGGGCCTTAGAACAGATATTCGATCAATAACAAAGTTAACAATCTGTCGAAACAGTGTTCAGTATAACGTATCCAATCAAACAGATAAAATAAGTAGGAAATAAATTTGATGAAAGTCAAGAATTATATAGATACCAATAAGAAGCAAAACAGTTTGAAACATTCACTGTATAGATAGTTACCCAATTGTTTTTGTTTGTATATTTATGTTTGTCTGTTTCGACTGCTTTGATGATATACCTACTGCCACATAAGGACCATTGACGTTGTTTATGGACTGTGTGCAAACTGGATAG
This sequence comes from Potamilus streckersoni, assembly GCA_016746295.1. Lineage (NCBI taxonomy): Eukaryota > Metazoa > Mollusca > Bivalvia > Unionida > Unionidae > Potamilus > Potamilus streckersoni. Next base: position 1,277,549 of record JAEAOA010000455.1, read on the forward strand.
AAAGTTAATAATATGAATCATTATGTAATGTTCTTCAAGGTCTTACATCTTTAAACGTATTCTCTCCCTAGAAATAAAATCTTTATGTTTCTTTCATATAATATATTTATTCTCATTGACAGTCAAGTATTACAGATTCGGATAATTTTTGTCAGTATGGACTAACGTTTCGAAGCTATGCCTAAAATGCATTAATCTCACTAAAGAATTCATTAAAATACATTTTTATTCGGACTAGAGCACTTGAATGCTGGACCTCTTCGGTGCACGTTATCTTCTTGACATAGTGTTATTTCCTTGACCTAGTGTTATATCCTTGACCTAGTGTTATCTCCTTGACATAGTGTTATCTCCTTGACATAGAGTTATCTCCTTGACCTAGTGTTATCTCCTTGACATAGTGTTATCTCCTTGACAGTGTGTAAATTTTTCTGTTGTATAAATTCATGCTAGTTCCATATATTGTACATGTCTAATAATTTTTAATTTACCTTTCAAAATGGACCAAACTTAGTACACTATGCCATCCGTGATCTGCTTGAATTAAAGTATGCACCCAAAAACAAAGTTGTTGCTATACAAGTACAGCTGCCTACAATGGCTTTATAACTTTATAATCTCCATCCCTATAAAAGATCAAAGAACGTATTCTGTTTTATCTGATCAGCTTTCAAGTGATTACACACACACAGACAGTCACACACACAGAAACATGTATATATATATATATATATATATATATATATATATATATATATATATATATATATATATATATATATATATGTGTGTGTGTGTGTGTGTGTGTGTGTGTTTGTGTGTGTTTGTGTGTGTGTGTGTGCGTGCGTGTGAATTTTAGAATGTTGAATAACGCCATAAAATAATTATCTAAGGATTTTAATTTTTTATGAGTTTATTGTGTTTTAAGTTCCTCAAATAATAGAATTTTATGTGCATCATATGGGTATGCAAATACACATATGATGTTTACCATTTTACCCTCAGAACACAATCTCTTGGAAATCACTTGCATGGAAATCATTTATTTGGTTTGGATCAGTGTGTAAATAAATTTCATTTCACTTGAACTATTATAAATGATTTGTGCGATACGAATATACATCCTCAAGCATTGGTATTCATTTTCATCTTCCTTGTAACTATTTTATGGAAAAGGGAATTATTATTTGACACGAAATGAAATATTGAATTGCATTAAATTTGGAGTATGCGCATTTGGTTATAGCTCCCAGTTATAAGGAATTCTTAGATTTGTGTGATTACTTGTTTAACTATTGAAATTCGGTGCAATGCAAATATTCCTTTGCCCAAAATAATTAGCCAATTACTAGGAGCAAATGTCTCAGAGTGAAGTGTTAGTGAGTTTCCATGATGCCATGGTTCACTTCGAGTGAATTCAGGTCAAAACCGAATGAGTTGGAATACCATAGGCCCTATTCAAATCTAGTGGTGTACATTAGTCGTGCGACTGCAGTGGCAGTATTTATGGTTAAAAAAACCCCGGTAAATTACACAAATATTTATGTCGCCATGGTGGCAATTGTGATGCAGTTGTACTGGCGTAATGTGCCTTGAGACCATAGACTGACTGGCCTAAGGTGGCGTAGTCAAAATAGTTCCTTGTGTTAGGGAATAGTTGTAGAGTTTCTACGGCGTGAACGACTAACGGTACGAAAGTTGATGAAGAGAAACCATGCAGATGTGCAGTTGATAGATATTTCGCAATTTGTGAGATTTATGGTCTTGCATTGATTAGAGTAAAGTTTATGTCTTGAATTGACACATCGGACTTTCTAATTTACAACTGAAGTTGTATTGAAATCTTTGTAAATTTGGGGTAAATTTAAGACTTCTAGCGGGAATAGCGCCAGGGATTGACACCACTCGGTCAAGTAAATACCCCTGACTTGTAACAGTATTTTTTTTTTATTTAAAGCAATTTAATTTATTTAATTAAGTTTAATTTATTTTTTCTTATTTAAATCCTGCTCTATAACGAAGAAACGCAACTTCGTATCCTGGAGTAATTATGTAATTATTCAACAATTGATTTTAATGTGAAATTTTATATTATGTACGGAAAGCATCGCATTAACTGTCTAAATTATTTCGATGCTTGTTTTTGTGACTAACAAAGTCACTTTTAGTTCGCCAATTAAAGTGAACGTTTCGATTTGTTATTGGGTAATAAAACAGAATCTAAAATACCTGGTATGCCATATTAATACTGATATTTTATATTAATACTTGTATTCCATATTTATAATGGAATTTTATATTAATAATGGTATGCCATATTAATACTGATATTTTATATTAATACTTGTATTCCATATTTATAATGGAATTTTATATTAATAATGGTATGCCATATTAATACTGATATTTTATATTAATACTTGTATTAAATATTTATAATGGAATGGAATTTTATATTAATAATGGTATGCCATATTAATACTGATATTTTATATTAATACTTGTATTCCATATTTATAATGGAATTTTATATTAATAATGGTATGCCATATTAATACTGATATTTTATATTAATACTTGTATTCCATATTTATAATGGAATTTTATATTAATAATGGTATTTCATATTAATACTGATATTTTATATTAATACTTGTATTCTATATTTATAATGGAATTTTATATTAATAATGGTATGCCATATTAATACTGATATTTCATAAAAATATTAATTTGTTACATTAATGCTAACATTCATCTTCTACTTTAAAAAAAAATATTTTTTTCTTTCATATATTTTTTGCTGTAGAGCTGAAAACACAGGAGTGTCGTCCCCTTTGTATTTACTATTGATAATGAAGTGAACCTAAATATATAAATTATAATATTTAATTTTCAGTTTGCAAGTTTGGTTTTAGATTAATTTCAACATGAAAATACCAATCGTTAGAGATTCCACTCCTCCAGAACTAATTTATCCAACAAAGTCTTGTGCTTGACTTCCTTTGACAATAAATTATTTCACCCTTTTATATTGTTATCAGAGATTTTATTTTATTTGATTTGATTTTTATCAGAGATTTTTTTTTCTTCTCTTCCCGATACCATCTGAGGCTAACAACAGCTGTTCCAAAATTAGAACAATCTGACGTTAGTGCCGTTAGAAAATGATTCTGCAAAGTTATTTAGAGCGTAAAAATTAAATGGGAGAAAGATTAATTTTACAACAAGAAAAACAAATGATGTACGGGGTACGAATTTGTCGGTTTATTGATAATACTGATCCTTCCTTCACAGCCGCCAAAATTGAATATGTTGGTTATGAGTTGCGAGTCGAATTAAATATGTTTATTTGAATGTGATTTCAAGCAAAGAGAAGAATGGATTGCCGCCTCGCGTGATCTTCTGCCTAAAAGAATGAGGGTGTATATAGGAATAAATAAATTTTTATCAAATGAATGATCCAAAATCTGCATGTCAAAAAAAAAATTTGGATTGCATGATTTCAAATTATTTTCAAGCAATGTTCGACAAGCTGTTCTGATTAGATTAATGAGTATCATACGTGCATCATAATAGGTCTGAGGCTTGTTAATAACTAAAACCATATCAACTGCACGGTTAGTCATCCAAATGTTTCAAATCTCAAGAAGTCTTCAAAAAACACTACCCTTTTTTATGTTTAATTTCAACAGGGTTACTGCATCTAAAATGTGACATGTACAAACCGATATTACACGTGCCACTTTGCAATTCCGGTCATGAGGTACTGTGTCAAACAACATAAATGCAGTGGCGTCACTAGGGAGTGCGGATCTCACCGGGTGACGCAATCAGAGGGGTTGACACCAAAATAACTCGATAAACTTGGTGAATATTTGTGCAGGAAGGGGGTCCTTGGGGGTGACACCATGAGTTACCGCACATGACTGTCTATACATTTGTAAAATTTTTGTGCAGGAAGGAGGTCCATGGGGGTGACACCATGAGACACAGGGTGACACCAAACCAAGTGACGCCACAGCATAAATCCTAGACGTCGCGCGAGTAAGCACATGGTTGCTAAATACGTCGATTCTAGGAAAATTGGATGAGACTATAGTTGTGAATACATGTATCACATTGTACTTATTAAACCAGTATTTTTCCACTGTATAATGTACAGTAAACAACATAGACACAGTACAAAAGCTCTCTCTCTCTCTCTCTCTCTCTCTCTCTCTCTCTCTCTCTCTCTCTCTCTCTCTCTCTCTCTCTCTCTCTCTCTCTCTCTCTCTCACACACACACACACACAAACACACACACGTTTATCGCACGATAGACTATTTTACATGTTGAGCAGCATCAATGGTGAATGAAGAACCTGGGAAAGGCGCGATAAACACCCACGACAAGCAACGGGCTAGCTTTCTCACATACCCATGTTGTTTGAACCCAAGACTAAAACCCACGCGGACATAGGTAGGATGTCAGTGATCGGTAAAGAAGAGCACTTTAGACAACTCGCCACACGGGTTCCTAAACACTTCATGCAATAGACCTTTAGATTACAAATTTAAAAAAGAAATGTTGATTAAACATTCGAGTATCTCTCTCTCTCTCTCTCTCTCTCTCTCTCTCTCTCTCTCTCTCTCTCTCTCTCTCTCTCTCTCTCTCTCTCTCATCAACATTTTTGTGATTCAATATATTATACTGCATTTCTATATTGTATCTTAAAATCTTCAGAAAATGAAGGAATAAAAGAATCTCTCTCTCTCTCTCTCTCTCTCTCTCTCTCTCTCTCTCTCTCTCTCTCTCTCTCTCTCTCTCTCTCTCTCTCTCTCTCTCTCTCTCTCGATTGATCGATTGATCGATCGATCGAACATACCTGTGTGGCCAATTGGTCTGAAGCGCTGTCCGTTACGGATCACTGCCATCTTACCTCCGTCTGCGTGGGTTCGAGTCTAGGATTCGACGAATGTGGATATATGAGATATGTGAGAAAGCTTGCCAGTAGCTTCTCGTGGGTCGGTGGTTCTTATCGGGGATTTCCGGTTTCTTCCTCCACCAATAATACTGGCCGCCATGTGTGCTGAAAAATGGCGTTAAGTCCCACAGCAATCATTGACAGTTTTGCGACCCTTAGATAATTCATTTGGTTTGTTTTGGTGTTTTACGACACAGCTTCATAAGAATGTGATTTAGTGATGAGATGTTTGGAATAAAGGGCTCTGGCCAAGATCACGCATCGGAAGCCAAAACGAGCTAATGATATGTTAAGATCAGACATGAGGGGGAAAAAATCAAATGTACCACTTTTTGCGGCAATCATTTTCTCTCGAAAATAGTCTGCTGGGAAATCGAATATTTAGACCTAATACGTGGTCTTGTTAAAATCTAATTTCTTCATTTTAAACTACTAAATAATTCATGATTAAAACCTAGGGTGATATGTTCTTGTGCATGTTTTTGCTAAATTACGGATGTTTCTGTTGTGAAATCCAGATGGGCAAGGAAATGAGTTGCACAAGATTCAAAGCTAACAAAGAGTTTTAAACTCAAATTATTTCAACAGTATACTTCTTCAAAACCACGGGAAAACAGTAGCATGGAGGTCAACAATCATCAAAAACTCATTAAATTTTATATCAGTTATTACTAAATTGTTCTGTAGTTTCGGTGTCAAAATATTTCACTCACTACGGATCACCTTTGCTTATATACATATATATATATATATATATATATATATATATATATATATATATATATATATATATATATATATATATATATATATACGAATACGACATAATAAGAAGCGTAAGATATATGTAATGATTCATTTCATAAATATTCAAAGCAATGCTGCCAAACACGAAAACGGATATAACAATACATGTTTGCACAAATCAAGTTTTATTGAGAGATTTATTGAATTGTGCAGAATGAAAAAGATACAGTTTAGATTGATGTTGTTTATTCGCCGTATCTTCATCAAATAGATTTTATTTAATGAAAATCAAGTCCAATAATTTATTATCTGGACTAATAATTAATTACGAAAGTTTAAATTACTCAAATATATTTTAAACGTAATGTTATATAGTAATTTTCTTAACGTCCGCTTTTAGCATGAGCAAAAAACAACATACCTGTCAAAGCTGCACCAAATCAACTTATATATAATCAGAAACATTTTCTTGAATGGTTTTTTCATAGATTTTCCTTAAAATACTAACTTCAAAATTGCTAAAATTGAAAATATGCTATAGAATAATCCGATTTTACCCGGTGGTCCAGAAAAGCTTATCCAATCTAGAACGAGTGTCATCAGGTGAGCATGTTTTTCTCGTTGTTGGTGGTTGGTTGGGCTTAACGACATTTTTCAGCACACGATAGGCTGTTCGTGGCGGCCAGTATTAATGGTGGAGGAATAAACCGGGAAATCACCGGAAAGAACCACCGACCCACGAGCAGCTACTGGCAAGCTTTCTCACATATCCACATTCGCCGAATTCTAGACTCGAACTCACGCAAATATAGGTGAGATGGCTGTGATCCGTAACGGACAGCGCTTTAGACCACTCGGCCACTCGGGTCCCCTGTTTTTCTCGTGAAAAAACAAAACAATTATTCTTTAAGAAGAAGGTTGTAGCTAATCTGACAATGTTTAAAATTTTATCATAGTTCAAAAAAAAACCCAATGACCGGAGGAATTTTATTTTATTTTTGTATATTGATCAAGAACAGCCGTTTATTTTATTATTCACATTGATGCCAGTTTTTATTTTGTACTTAAATTAAATTAGATAACTATCATTAACTTCAGGAGACGTTTGGTTTATGATGACAATCGTCCTGTTGTATTTGTTGTAGTGCAATTGTTACCACTCTATGGTCTCATACTAAAAGAAGTAAAACCCACAAGTTTATTAAAATCAACAAATAAAGTGAAAATATACAATGAACTTACAGTATTGTGTTTCAAATCCAAAATGATACTATTAGTTCTAACCCAAGTAATAAAAAAGTACATAGTGTTCCAAATTAATTCCAAAATTGAATTTGCTGATGTAGCAATACTTTTGAATGAGCTGATGTGCCAGCAGTCTTGGTGACTCACAATGATATAATCATATCTAAACATTAAACAAATAAATGAATCCAGAGACTTAACTTAAAGGATGACTGGATTATTTAGATAACAGCCTGATATAAAAATATAAGATACAATTGAAAAAAATTAAATATTGCTAATCTTGAATTCAAACATCAGTAAACAAGCATTTTAAAATAGTAGTAAAAGTCTGGTACGTCATTTCTATTCTAACCTCAATCACGGACAAAGGTCAAGCGCACAAAATAAATTAAATATACACAAAATTATAAATTACTTCTCCTTATTCCATCATGAGAAAATGACGTATGACATCGCATGCTTTTTATTACTGCTAATATAATAATATAGAATTGCTTCAAAGTTTTTCTCTATAGAAGTCTGCATGCCATGTAAAAAAGAAATAAATATTAACACTTTGATTGAAACGATGCTTAATAATGTATGCTTCATTTATTATGTAGACTGAATTTCTTTTTTACCTTAGGTTCCATCAATGCATGCAAGATTGCTGGCAAAATAATATTAATGTTGAATTTTAGAGCTGAGATAGATTGTATCCAACAACAATACACCAACTTATAACTGAAAATCATATTTAATGTTTCATCAAGTTTACGTGGCTTGAAAACTAAAGGCCAAGTTAATGATCGGTTTCGTTAAGTACCTTTGTCTTGAAATTTAAAGGTGTTAAACATTGCCAGTTGAAGCCCTAACCAATGACCGGTTGAATGTCTAACCAATGACCGGTTGAAGGCTTAACCTGTTACTTAGTTCGATGCACTTGTGGCAAAGAAATGGGGAAGCGGTCAATTTGCGAAGCGTTTTTAGACAGTCAATAAAAAAGGAACAATAATTCAGCAGAATGGTGCCTAATACCCCTAGGAAAATTCCAGATACTTAGAAAATTTATTTAAGTTACTTCAAAAGTTCGACCATCACTTCTGCAGATAGAGAATTGCTGTCACTGCCACCGCATAAACTACATTATCCGTCGTTTTAACTACACTGCAAACGTCAGTTGTGACCATTACATCGCTTGAACTGGTCCATGTCACCCTCACAATGGTACAAAGGCATATCCGCCCTCCTCCGAGTTCAAACAACAAGCTGATCGAAAATCTATTTTCAGATCAATTTCCTAACCTCCTGGAATATGGAAATTTGATAAAGAGTTGTCTAGTTGTTCTTCGATATTGCAACACATCAAAGCCTTTAGTTTAGGTTCACGTTTTCAATTATTATTTGGTCAACCCGTCCATAAGCATGGTCACATTTTAGACTGACCTCTTCAAAAATGGTATTATAAAATTCTTCAGTCTTCATTAGTATTGGTATATTGGTATTGGTATTGGATATTGGAATCTCACGAACTTGCATCAGTTTACATATGCGTTACACGCAGTCTTGAGGTATCAGTCCCTAATCACCCATCTTTAATTGCTACTTAGTGAAGTCTCCGTATGATAAGTATAACCCATCTAATGCAATACATTAATGCAAACCAACAACAGTTTTACATCCCACAGCTGAACAACGTCATTAGCGCTTGCTTTAATTGTCTGACAAATATGGCACATGAATTAAGTACTAAGTATCCTTTCAGAAGTGTTCATCGTGTTGTTCTTGTAATGTTAGGAACCAGTTTCTGGCTGCTAAAATAGAACGTCGTACGGCTCGGGGCTTTGGGGTTCATCCGGTCTTGCCTATAATAAGCAAATATTTGGAGCCGTTAAGAAGAATGATACATACTTCACCCAACAACATACACCTACATCGGTACTTTCATCAGTACTTATATCACTGAAAGTTCCAACTGCAGAGAGTTCTACTATACTACTATGATTAACAAGCTAATGTCAAGGTGTCAAGAAATAAATGAAATAAACTCCAACGACTTCCAACCGATCGACCTTCCGATTGTTTTTGCAAATTTAAAGTGCAAAAAATTTTAAATCAACTTGACAGTTCGATTTCAATCGACTCATCGTCACCATATAGTAGTGAAACAAAATTTCAAAGGATACCTTTAAGAGCAACTGAGTATGTTTCAATGGACTTCTTATGTTCTGTCTTGATGAAGATCGTTCCGAAGTTTTTTGAACTTGACCCGATTCCGAAATTGCTATATTGCCTTCACCAACCTATATTATTAATGATTTTCTCTTGTTAGGAATGTGCCCAACATTTTCATAACCACTATTGTGAAGCAGCTGTTGAAGACACAGGGTCACTTGACCCTAACGATTTAAAAACTTGTAGCCCTGTTTTTAACCTTTTATTCATTTAAACAAATCTTGAAAAGGTTGTTTTGTTCCATCTTGTATCTCATCTGTATTTAGATAGTCTTTTTCAGCAATTTACACTCTGCATATCACACTCTTCAGAGTATGGTAACAGACCTTCCGAAATCTATTAAGGACTTATTTGCTTTGGGTTGCAGAAAGATAACAGTCCTCGCCCTCCTTGACTTATCTACATTATTTGATAAAATAGACCGTGATATATTACATTAACATGTATTTGGCCTTTCGCTATACAACTTTACTATGATTCAAGTCATTTAGGTCGAAAGAATACGAATTGTGTCCGTAAATGGAAAACGTTCCATACTATTTCATCTATGTTTTGCTGTTCAACAGGGTTCTGTTTTTGGACCAGTTCTCTTCATTCTAAATTTCTTAGCCCCTCTAGAATGACATAATGTCATAAGGTGTCGCACTAACTGTACGCTCATTAGACCCAGATATACAAATATAGTCATCCAAGAGAATACAAGGCTAACCATCCGAGGTACATTTCCGATGTGATGTCATGGATGACATGTAAAACGCTGAAGGTAAATGATTATAAACCTTTAGCCATTCTGATCACATACATCCTTCACCTCAATATATAGGTATCAGCAGTACCAACAATAAATTCACATAATAAGTAATCAATTTGTGTGTTAATCTCGACAGTAATCTCCCATTACACCAACATGTCATGAACTAATCCAAGGCTATATATTTTTACATCTTTATGTCATAAACAAAGTAACTGAAAGAAGCAAAACTAAAACGCTTTGGAAAATTTAACGAGCAATTTAACTAAATAATTTAATTATCAATGTTATAAAAGAAAATTTAAGAGGAACTTACAGTTTTATGAATTGATTCCATATAATCCATATAATCCTGAAAAATTTATATTAAAGTCGGAAAGGATAAACGGTTCCGTATATATTTCATATCTACAAATCTACTTTTCTGCTAACAGCTGTTGCGTTGTCAAAAAGACCTTGTCCAGAACTCCTTTGAATAATTCACAACGGTTCCAAAATCATGCAATAGTCAAATGAGCACCTTCTAATTCCACTGAATAATCCAAAAACAGATTCTTTTCTTCTCAAATATTTTTTTAATACAACATAGCAAAATGCCTCGAGTTATTTAATCCATCCAATGAGAAGTAACTTATAATTGTTCTAAGATAGCACCTGACCAACCTTCCAATGGAGAAAAGCCTGAAGCTTGTAAAAGTATTTACAAAAAATTTTATTATTAGAAACTGTCAACACGTTCGCTATAATCGATTTATAGATCGTATGCAATTTTACGTTTTTTAATATCTCAAAATAGAACCTATGCACGTACAACATTTTAACTAAATATATACACTACGATATAGAGCCAAGAATAAAAGTTACACAAACTAATGATATACATTACATATATTTTGAGTTTTGAAGCATCAGGTCCATTCGAATTTTTTATCTGTTGATTGCACTATAATAGTCGTGTCTTATTCAGTACTTCCTAGGCTATTATTATTGTCAATATCGGGGGCCCCGAGTGGACGAGTGGTCTAAAGCGTTCTTCGTTACGGATCACTGCCATATCACCTCTGTCTGCGTGGGTTCGAGTCTAAGACTCGGCTAATGTAGATATGTGAGAAAGCTTGCCAGTAGCTTCTCTTGGGTCGGTGGTTCTTTCCGCGGATTTCCCGGTTTCTTCCCCCACCATTAATACTGGCCGCCATGTATAGCCTATCGTGTGCTGAAAAATGGTGTTAAGCCCCAGAACAACAACAACATTGTCAATATCGTTAGTCTCAACATAAAACAACAGAAACTTTAAAACGTTACAACACAGTTGCTTGCATCCTCCTTAGAATACCAAGAACAGAGCACTCGTGAGTGCCACAGCCCACTATTGCTCTGTGCTCTCAACTGGTTACCTGTTCGCTTCAAAGTCGAACACAAAATCCGATCTCAGTGCTGCATTTCGTTGACTGTCTCTAGACCAAAATACATGTCTGACTTCACCCTTTCTACATCTTTACTTTCCTCTTCCAAAACCCATATTCTTATTATTCCCACTATAAAAAGTAAGTCCTATGGAACATTTTGCCCAGCTACATGGAACAAACCGACTGTTGGACAGACAATGACAATGCGATCTCATTCAAGAGTGTAGGTAGTGGATGTCGGTTTGCGTATGCGTCCTTACTGTATCGCTTACGTCAAAATAACAAAATCACAAAAGAGACGCAAATATCACCCGATTGCTTGAAAGCACCTGCCATTCACGCATGACGTTACAAGAGAGAGAGAGAGAGAGGAAACAGACAGACAGAAGAAAGACAGAAAGAAATAAGAATGCAAGAATGATAGTGTTGACACGAGGTTTATAGGCGCCCGTAAGGAATATTATTTGTTGTCTCCCTTGTTCGCTAGAGAGAACAATTTATGTCAGTAGCGAACACCCCTTCTCGCCCCTTTCCTTCCAAAAAATGTTTTTCAAGAATTTCTCCTGTTACAATAAACTAAACGTGCCAATAAACTAAACGTGCAATATAATGAATATTTCAAATGAAAGTACAAGCTTATGATGTCGTCCCTTCACCTGGCATCTGGGAGCAGTTGCCTCCTTCCACCCACATCTCGCCGCCACTATAGATTGAAACCCAACAATGATCGACGCAATCCCAGCATCAAGAGGTGTAGAGAGCCAAATGTTACGGCAAATCACTTTCTATAAGCTAAACCAATCCTGTAACATCTTTATGCTTTCAGCAGAATAAGAATAAATTTACGTCGTACAGCCTGACATTACTGGCCGAGTCATTTTCAAGGTGCTTTGTCGACTACGCTGACAACATGCAAAAGGAGCTAGCGCGGTCAGCGATGTTTTTGTATGCACATAACGCATATTTAAACGCCTTTAAAACCACGCAAAAAGCCAGTAACTGACTTGCACAAAAATTGTATCTTGTTTTTCATATCGTAACATAACGGTCAAGCATGTGAGAGTGACTGAGTAAACGCTGCGTTTCTGATTCAAGAGGTCAAGACAGTATAATACTTTGTTACACTCAGGTTACAAGGTTTACAACATGTGACATATATAAGAAACAGAACATAAATAAAGCGTGTGTTGTTTTCTCACAATGTTTACAAGGAATTAGAATTTTTTTTAATAACTCAGTCCAAGAACCTGCAAATACATGAAAACATTCATGTACCTTTCTGAGAATGGATCCTATTCATGTACCTTTCTGAGAATGGATCCTAAGTATCACAGAATATTATGTATCACAGAGCATTTGTATCAGAGAACAGTTATATAACTAAGGCTGCCAGGAGTCTTTCTGAGAATGGATATTTTGAGAGGTCTTCGTGTATCAACGAACATTTATATAACTAATTCTGCCCAGCGAGTTTTTCTTAGAATGGATGTTTTAATAGGCAATCGTCTATCACAGATCATATGTGTAGATTAGGTTTAGAGGCGAATTTTTATGAAAAGGAATATGTTGACAGGCTATCATGACAGTAGTGAATGAGGGCTATATATGGACAAGATGGATTCCATGTTTAAAAGTGATGCGGCCCTATACAGATAAAATGTATACGAATAATGGGACTCCCATGTTAAAAGGTACCGCGGCTTTATACGAACAAGAAAAGGAGTCGAGTAATATACGGACAAGGGAAAATAAATAATGGAATGTAGAGTGATAATGGAAAGGGTCTGTTTACAGACAACATGAATTTGGAGAGGGGTGACGTCACGGTGCTGGACTCTGGATAAACAATGGCAACAATATTGCAAGGGTCTGACCTATTTGGGCGGGACAGTGTGGCAAGGGACTGGCCTGAATACGCGCTACTCTAGTGAAAAATAGAGACAGACATAGAGACATAGACACAAAGATATGATTAGAGACAGGGTTAGAGACATAGACATAAATAGATTTATCGACATAAATATATCACACAAAAAGATCGACAAAAAAATAGGCAAGAGAGAAAAGGCATCTTATTGAGACTGGTGAAGGGCCTTGAAATGGGCCTTTGACATTTTTGTTAACACCATTCAGTTCACATAGAGTGCGTATCACGGATCTTCTTTTCTTCCTCAAATTTTGTCTGACATCTGTACTATAGAAGACTCCCTTCAGACAGCCTTGTCTCTCCACATAGATGCTTCGTTTCCAAAAGGCCGTCTCGGTTATGTTCGTAATTGCCATTGATGATATGACATATATGGGATATTCCAGGTTGTACAGCATCGACTATAGGAGGGTAGGCGACTCTATTTTAGTCCAAATCTTTTGACGAGAACAGATGAATGGAATAATGTGAAAAGCGGTTATTTATAGTGGAAGAGCCGATCGAAACGAAAAGGTTCTTTCACCAATCCTAACACGCATTATAAAATTCAGTCAGAGTGTGGAATCTGTCTTCCAATCCTAGGATAGCTGCCTGTGACGTCAATTTCCCGATATATGTTCGCTAGTTTCTGTGAGTGATGGCATATCAGCGGCTACTAAACAAGCAGTCCTACTTTCAAAAGAGAACGATTTTAATTGGGATTTAGTGGATTTTCTCTCTTCACAAGAATCTTTTCCGGTACCAGTACCTTCGCTGTTTTCTCCTTCCTTACCGTACGTCGAGGATTTTAAACACAGGCAGAAAGAAGAATTGGGGAAAGTTTTGCAAAAGCAGCAAAAGCAGAAAAAAGCAGAACAAGCTCTCTCATTCAACAGCAACAACGAGAATAAAAAGAAGCAAGAAGAAATGACAGGAAGAAGAAGCAGAGAAAACAAGCTCCAGGAGAGGATGAGGACAGTGAAAGTCATACGGTCACGGTACTCTTAGACATTTTGGCAAAGTTAAGGAGTTAGAAACAAATATATCAGACTTCTTTAATACGACCCAAGAGAAGAATAAAAAAACCTTCACGGGCCAAACATTCCAATCCTTTTAACATTTCCACTACGCATGAGAGAGAGAGAGAGAGAGAGAGAGAGAGAGAGAGAGAGAGAGAGAGAGAGAGAGAGAGAGAGACCAACGCTAGTGATTTCTTCCAAATCATCGACACTAGCAGATCCAGACGTATTTCTTTGCCATGGCAAAGAGATAAGGCAGTTTAAGTGCATTACCTCCCGTTCGTGCGTTTGCATTTTAAAAGAAAGCAAACAAACAATGGTCCTTTCCAGGGCCACCCATCTCTCTTAAAAAGAGACTACTCAATGCTTGCCAAAATCAAATAACATTTAAATCTTCTTTTCCCCACGATGTACATGTGTCAGTGCATGAGTGTAGGCCTTTATTGTGATTATAAAAGTCAAAACCAAACAAATCATACGTTTTTATTTCTGGTATATTCTTGTAAAAATTTACAATCAAATTTCACATCACTTTAAAAATTTCATTAACTTCTTTGTCTTTTCATTCTCTCCTTTTTTAATTTCTACAGTCACAGGTTTTTCCTCTTCTTCCTCACATCTCGTCTTCTTTCCTTCTCCTTCTGGGTTCTTCCTTTTCGGAGGGCACCTCTTCCCTCTGTTTGGAAACCCTCTCTTCATCCTACTCCTGTTGTTTCTTAGGGCACTCTGAAGACCAATGTCCTTTCTTGTGACAATGATAACAGGTATCTTGAATTTTGTCTCTTTTGGCACCTGTCTTGCTTTGACATTGTGGGCATTCTGAAGAACAATGTCCCTTCTTTTGATAGATATAGGAAGTATCTTGACTTTTATCTAGAAAGGAGGGGGAGTAGTCCGTTGGCTTCTCTGAAGAAAACCTTCGTATCACACATCGCAAAGCTCTTATCAGAAGTTCGATCTGTGTTGCCTCTTCCATCTTTCTGGTAGGATTGAGAGTGAATTGATACTTTGAGGGAGGATACTAACCCTTTTTATATGGAAGCCGCTGACTTTGCTTTTATATATAGGGGACTATAGCGTTTAAAATGTAGTCATTTGACCTTTTGCAAACAAGATGAAGCGATCGAAAAAAATTCATGAAGAATGGAGACGAAAGTAAGAGGCCGAAACGTGAACTATCGCCTCGCATAGTAGATAAAGTCTTAGGATGTTTGGACTCTAAACCCTGTCTTGGCGAAGGACAAAAACGAGAGCATTATCCAGCTTGTCAGCGAACATTTGTCAGTTCAACGTGTTACCAACAGCATCTGAAGACGCAAGATTCACAGCAGAAAGTGCTTGTCAACTCCTGAGATTGTGCTCGACTTGTAGACAAGGCATACGTATCAATAGTACCAAGTCGCACGTACGCTCAGGAAAGAAACGATGTCACATTTGTAACCAAATCGTGGACTTCAAACATGAATGCTTCATTCAAAAATGCCAACTCCAACAGGAGGTAGAAGATGACCACAAAAAGGAAGGCAATTTTATCTTCGATTTCAAATGCATGAAAGAGATTGACATTCACATTTATAATTTCTGCATGACTCATCGAGCGTGCAAGAAGTGCATCTAAGAACCTATATATAGTCATTGCCCTCACTGTAGTACGTGAACAAATCTGTAGCAAGATTCATGGAGGAAGTGAAAAAAACTTTCAGGAATCGAACACGCTGTCGGATTTTGCCCAATTAATCTTAGACCCTATCGATGAAACGTGGAGTAAAGAGGACATCAAACGTTCCGGAAATTGCCATCGCTATGCCACGATGATAGCTCACACAATCTCGGGATACGATGAACAATTTCTTCTGAAATGCAAAACGAAACAAAGTACCGAATGTTCTAAAGTTATTTTGAACGGAGCCAAGTGCAGTTTAAACATTCGATGAGTTACTTGATTGTGCCTTTGAGTAGAATGCCTAAAACATTTGGAATGACGGAAATGATTAAAGGTGATTTTTTCCGCATTTTATCAATACCAAAGTCAATCAACATGCTGTTCTTCCCATTCTGCCTGATAATCACTTCTAAGACCCCGACAACACGCGCACCGAACAACCAGAAGATTTCCACGCTTGTTATCACACTCACGCCTCGGACCCCTTCAACTTTGAGTAAGAAATGTTAAAGTATTGTCGTTCCAACGTGGGCATTTTACGACGTTTACGAAAATATCGAGAACTGTTTATCTGGCACAGAGGGATCGATACTTTGGAAAAAGCCTGTACCATTGTCAAAGTGCATTGCTTAGTGCATCTCAAAAGATTAATTCCCCAGAAGACCCTGACTGTCCTTTGTCCTCAAGCGACGAACTTTGTCAAACGTCAATATTCGGTCAAAGTTCTATGCTGGCTACATTACTTGTGTGACAAGGAAGACAAATGGATCCAACATGCTCGAAACGGAGGAGGTGAAAACACCATCGTATTGTATTCAGTGGATTATTGGGACTTAGAAAACCCTGATATCGTATACGATTGTAACGGTTGCTTATTTCGCGACTGTCCGATCTGCTACCCTGAATCAATTTTACAATATACCATGGAAGACTTGTATGAGGTCACTTTTCATCGACGCTTAAAGTTAGAACAGCAAGGATACCAAGTGGTAGAAATGTGGTAACACCAGTAAGATCACCCTTTGACAACAGATGCCGAATTTAAGAGCATCGTGGAAAGTTACAAGTTGGTGGACCCTATGAACCCACTGTAAAGTTTGTGTGGAGGACGAACGAATTCCACCAGTTTGCTGCACCACGCCGACGAGGAGAAAGGAGAAGAAATCAAATACTTCAACGTGTGGTAGCTGTATCCTTATGTGTGCAAATATCGTCACTTTTCCGCAAGGCACCTACAATTGCTGACGGAACACATTGACAATACGAAGAATTGATTAAATGTAAAGTATTTCCTCCTACGGACTTGTACCATCCTGTTTAACTCACTATTGCCAAGGAAAACTGATGTTTCCCTTGTGTCGTATTTGTGCCGAAAAATGAAATCAAGACCAACCTTATCATCACACTCACATGACACATAGGTAGCTAAGGCTCCTAGAAAGGCTCTTTCGTCAGGCATTCGTAAATCACAGGACACAGAGGTAACTAAAGCTACGACCGAATCTCTCATAGAAAGGCTCTTTCGTCAGGCATTCGTAAATCACAGGACACAGAGGTAACTAAAGCTACGACCGAATCTCTCATAGAAAGGCTCTTTCGTCAGGCATTCGTAAATCACAGGACACAGAGGTAACTAAAGCTACGACCGAATCTCTCATAGAAAGGCTCTTTCGTCAGGCATTCGTAAATCACAGGACACAGAGGTAACTACGGCTACGACCGAATCTCTCATAGAAAGGCTCTATCACAGGATCATGAACGGCTTTAGCAAACGTGTAGTCCGATTTGGGGCCCTGGATTTACGCGCTGGGCGCCCTGTGAGCACGGCATTTGGAAATAAATTTTCAAACAAGTTTTATATGATATTGAACTTAATATCATGATATTGAACTCAATATCATGTTCAATCAATTTAAACTCTCTCTCTCTCTCTCTCTCTCTCTCTCTCTCTCTCTCTCTCTCTCTCTCTCTCTCTCTCTCTCTCTCTCTCTCTCTCTCTCTCTCTCTCTCTCTCTCTCTCTCTCTCTCTCTCTCTCTCTCTCTCTCTGCTGGCACTTCACAGGACACAAAGGTAAATATGTCTGTCCACCTAATCACTCCGACGTTGGACATTTAAAAATAACGATCATAAGAAAAAGAATAAAGTAACTCCAGGTTGAATTAAGACAGCACATGGGTCTTAACTGATCGATCATAAATCCAAAGAATGAGGTCTTTTGCGCCAGACACAAACTATTTCTTCAGACCATATATATATATATATATATATATATATATATATATATATATATATATATATATATATATTCATTTTCTGATTGTTTTGAACTGTAGACATAGTAATGAAGTATACCAATTTTAGACAAACTCACAATCCCCTGGTAACCACCTGCCTACAAATGATAAATTTAGATTCAATCGGTTGGCACATGCAGTAGCTTTTTTTTTAAATTATTTAAATTATTTGTTTTCTCAAAGTTGTTGACCTAAGGCAGCAGCGTGTTTTTTTCCGGGGGGGGTATGTAACTTCATGTATAATTGATCAGTTTGCGGAAATTACTATACGATTTACATCGATATATTCTTTTTCCTACATTCCGGTTTTATGACTGCTACTTGCAAGCAAGAAAACATTCGATCAAATGAGAATTTCACATTCTTAATTGCTAGTTTTAATAACTGCAATTTCCTAACACTGTGCGCACTACACTTGTATTCCATTTGCGTTTTCGTCTTGATACTTTAGATTCTTTCTAGATAAAATCTATTTTGCTTGTTCTATATAAGTGTACCGTTATTCCATATTATCACGCGAAGGCAGATTGGCTCAGTTGATAAGAATGCCTTATGTAATAGTGTGCATGGAATAGATAAAACCTAAAAGGTAGAAACAATTGTTTAGCTCTGTACCGTGATATTCATCTTACACGTGTTTTGAAATATATTATTCATCTCTCCATGAATCATGCACTTCCAGATCATAAATTGAACGGTCAGATTTGATTTCTTCGTCTGTACAAACAATGACGTCTAATATCCATCATCACTTCCAGTGATAATCATATTTATCACCGAGTCTCTTTCAGTCTGCCTGCCCTGTAGAAATTTACAACCGAACTGTATAAGATCAATGCGATTCATCCCCGAACCTATGATCGATGATCCCAAAATTGCTTGTGAATTTTCTTACTCAATTTAAACATTACTACTTGCAAAGTCCATTCAACCCTACCACTAAGTTAATGTAGCCTAGAACGCAACACGCCTGATTTAATTTGACAAAATTCTTGCAATAGAGGACACAAATCATCGAAAGATACAATCTGCGCAAACCGTGTGTGTCGAAATTCTTCCGCATACTTTAAATATCAGAAATATTATGATTAAAGCAAGTAATCCGAGGCAAAATTGAATTACGATGCAAAGAACGAGTATTGCATAATACGAAGAGCAGATGAGTTATTTATGACTCATTTATATTGCGTGATTGTCCTTTGTCCTTGATTGAGGGTAAACGAGCTATAACCTATATGAGTTTCGTATTTTTTTAAACGATCTTTACTTCTATATGATTTCAATATATTACCGAATATTTTAGAAGCCTGACCTTATTTAAAAGTTGACGAAGTTATGAGAAAAAATATTGTGTTATGCTATATATATATATATATATATATATATATATATATATATATATATATATATATATATATATATATGGATGTTCAACTCAACTATCCTTCTTTTTGACACCGACACAAAGTTTTTCATCATTTAGGCAAATAAATGTACGAGGTTCACTGAAGGGAATTTGTACATATCTGTTTGCTAAAAACTAATTCATTCCTGCAAAATGTCGAATGCGTATTTCTTCTCATATCCTATCAAACGTTTACAAACGTTCATTATCATTATAAATTTAACTGCCATGCGAAAAAATTAGATACTTCCTTAAAGTATGTAAAGTTGCGGCATTCGGCTACTAAACTCAAACGACAGGTAAAAATTTCCAGCCATGATAGGCCAAAATATGCCATGCTACTCAAGAAAAGTTTAAGCAAAATTTATGCCGTTCAACTTTGACCCTGTCCACTCATAATGCCATCCCAAAGCAAGGAAAGTACAGTGCATAAATAATATTACAAATTACTGGCTAAAATATTGACTGAATACAGCACATCAATAAGCTTGCAGCAGTACTAGAAGATTGTCGTTTCGTCCAGCCAGGCGTTTTTTTTTATAGTCTCAAATAATGCAAGAAGTCATATATTCATTTGCCAAAAAACAATGAAATCTTTTATCATATTATATCTTTTATGTACGTTTGGAGTCATTGTTGAGTACTTAAGTAAAGATTTCTGTCGTGTTAATTAGTATAAAATCCGCTGGCTCCGTTCTAGAATACCAACTTGAAAATGTCTTTATCGCCATTCTTATTATGCTGTAATTCAAATGTTTACCAGCTATTTATAATGGTATGAGTGCCGTGCGTGACCATTGTCCTTTTTAACAATGGTATGAGTGCTGTGCGTGACGATTGTTGTCATTCTTTACAATGGTATGAGTGCCGTGCGTGACCATTGTCTTTTTTTACAATGGTATGAGTGCCGTGCGTGACCATTGTCCATTTTTTACAATGGTGTGAGTGCTGTGCGTGACCATTGATGTCCTTCTTTACAATGGTATGAGTGCCGTGCGTGACCATTGTTGTCATTCCTTACAATAGTGTGAGTGCAGTGCGTGACCTTTGTTGTCCTTCTTTATAATGGTGTGAGTGCCGTGCATGATCATTGTTGTCATTCTTTACAATGGTGTGAGTGCCGTGGGTGACCATTGTTTTCATTCTTTACAATGGTGTGAGTGCTGTGCGTGACCATTGTTGTCCTTGTTTACAATATGAGTGCCGTGCGTAACCATTGTCCTTTTTGACAATGGTATGAGTGCCTTGCGTGACCATTGTCCTTTTTTACAATGGTGTGAGTGCTGTGCGTCACCATTGTTGTCCTTCTTTACAATAGTATGAGTGCCGTGCGCGACCATTGTCCTTTTTTACAATGGTGTGAGTGCTGTGAGTGACCATTAATGTCCTTCCTTACAATGGTATGAGTGCCGTGCGTGACCATTGTCCTTTTTTACAATCGTATAAGTGCCGTGCGTGACCGTTGTCCCTTTTTACAATGGTGGGAGCGCCGTGCGTAACCGTTGTTGTCCTTCTTTACAATGGTATGAGTGCCGTGCGTGATCATTGTTGTCATTTTTTACAATGGTGTGAGTGCCGTGGGTGACCATTGTTGTCATTCTATACAATGGTGTGAGTGCCGTGCGTGACCGTTGTTGTCCTTCTTTACAACGGTGTGAGTGCCGTGCGTGATCATTGTTGTCATTCTTTACAATGGTGTGAGTGCCGCGGGTGAACATTGTTGTCATTCTATACAATTGTGTGAGTGCCGTGCGTGACCTTTGTCCTTTTTTCCAATGGTGTGAGTGTCGTGCGTGACCATTGTTGTCATTCTTTACAATAGTGTGAGTGCCATGCGTGACCGTTGTTGTCCTTCTTTACAATTGTGTGACTGACGTGCGTGATCATTGTTGTCATTCTTTACAATGGTGTGAGTGCCGTGGATAACCATTGTGGTCATTCTTTACAATGCTGTGAGTGCCGTGCTTGACCATTGTTTTCCTTCTTTACAATGGTGTGAGTGCCGTGCGTGACCATTATTTTCATTCTTTACAATGGTGTGAGTGCCGTGGGTGACCATTGTTGCCCTTTTTACAATAGTATAAGTGCCGTGCATGACCATTGTTGTCATTCTTTACAATAGTGTGAGTGCTGTGCGTGACCATTGTTGTCTTTTTATACAATGGTAGGAGTGCCGTGCGTGACCATTGTCTTTTTTTACAATGGTGTGAGTGCCGTGCGTGACCGTTGTTGTCCTTCTTTACAATGGTATGAGTGTCGGGCGTGGCCATTGTCCATTTTTACAATGGTGTGAGTGCCGTGCGTGACCATTGTTGTCATTCTTTACAATGGTGTGAGTGCCGTGCGTGACCATTGTTGTCATTATTTACAATGGTGTGAGTGCCGTGCGTGACCGTTGTTGTCCTTCTTTACAATGGTATGAGTGCTGTGCGTGGCCATCGTTGTCATTCTTTAAAATGGTATGAGTGCCGTGCGTGACCATTGTTGTCCTTCTTTACAATAGTATGAGTGCCGTGCGTGACCATTTTTGTCCTTCTTCACAATGGTATAAGTGCCGTGCGTGACGATTATTGTCCTTCATTACAATGGTGTGAGTGCCTTGCGACACAATTGTTGTCATTCTTTACAATAGTGTGAATGCCGTGCGTGACCATTGATGTCCTTCTTTACAAAGGTGAGAATGCAGTGCGTGACCATTGTTGTCCTTCTTTACAATGGCATAAGTGCCGTGCGTGAACATTTTTGCCCTTCTTTACATTGGTGTGAGTGCCGTGCGTCACCATTGTTGTCATTCTTTACAATGGTATGAATTCCGTGCGTGACCTTTGCTGTGCTTCTTTACAATGGTGTGAGTGCTCTACCTGACCACTGTTGTCATTCTTTACAATGGTGTGAGTGCCGTGCGTTACCATTGTTGTCATTCTTTACAATGGTGTGAGTGCCGTGCTTGACCATTGTTGTCCTACTTTACAATGGTGTGAGTACCGTGCGTGACCATTGTTGTCTTTCTTTACAATAGTGTGAGTGCCGTGCGTGACCATTGATATCCTTCTTTACAATGATATAAGTGCCGTGCGTAACGATTGTTGTCCTTCATTAAAATGGTGTGAGTGCCTTGCGAGACCATTGTTGTCATTCTTTCAATAGTGTGAGTGCCGTGCGTGACCATTGATGTCCTTCTTTACAATGATATAAGTGCCGTGCGTAACGATTGTTGTCCTTCATTAAAATGGTGTGAGTGCCTTGCGAGACCATTGTTGTCATTCTTTACAATAGTGTGAGTGTCGTGCGTGACCATTGATGTCCTTCTTTACAATGATATAAGTGCCGTACGTAACGATTGTTGTCCTTCATTACAATGGTGTGAGTGCCTTGCGAGACCATTGATGTCCTTCTTTACAATGCTGTGAATGCAGTGCGTGACCATTGTTGTCCTTTTTTACAATGGCATAAGTGCCGTGCGTGACCATGTTTGTCCTTCTTTACAATGGTGTGAGTGCCGTGCCTGACCATTGTTGTCATTCTTTACAATGGTATGAATTCCGTGCGTGATCTTTGTTGTCCATCTTTACAATGGTGTGAGTGCTGTACGTGACCATTGTTGTCATTCTTTACAATGGTGTTAGTGCCATGCGTTACCATTGTTGTCATTCTTTACAATGGTGTGAGTGCCGTGCTTGACCATTATTGTCCTTCTTTACAATGGTGTGAGTGCTGTACGTGACCATTGTTGTCATTCTTTACAATGGTGTTAGTGCCATGCGTTACCATTGTTGTCATTCTTTACAATGGTGTGAGTGCCGTGCTTGACCATTATTGTCCTTCTTTACAATGGTGTGAGTGCCGTGCGTGACCATTGTTGTCTTTCTTTACAATGGTGTGTGCCATGTGTAACCATTGCTGTCCTTCTTTACAGTGCCATGCGTGACAATTGTTGTCCTTCTTTTCAGTGCCGTGCGTGACCATTGTTGTCCTTTTGTACAATGGTGTGAGTGTTTTGCGTGAACATTGTTGTCTTTCTTTACAATGGTATGAGTGCCAAGCGTGAGCATTGTTCTTTTTTACAATGGTATGAGTGCCGTGCGTGACCATTGTCCCTTTTTACAATGGTGTGAGTGCTGTGCTTGACCATTGTTGTCCTTCTTTACAATGGTATGAGTACCGTGCGTGACCATTGTCCTTTTTTACAATGGTATTAGTGCCATGCGTGACCATTGTCCTTTTATACAATGGTATGAGTGCCGTGCGTGACCATTGTCCTTTTTTACAATGGTGTGAATGCCGTGTGTGACCGTTGTTGTCCTTCTTTACAATTGTATGAGTTCCGTGCATGACCATTGTCCTTTTTTACAATGATGAGAGTGTCGTGCGTGACCATTGTTGTCATTCTTTACAATGGTGTGAGTGCTGTGCGTGATCATAGTTGTCATTCTTTACAATGGTATGAGTGCCGTGCGTGACCATTGTTGTCCGTCTTTACAATAGTATGAGTGCCGTGCGTGAACATTGTTGTCCTTCTTTACAATGGTATAAGTGCCGTGCGTGACGATTGTTGTCCTTCATTACAATGGTGTGAGTGCCTTGCGAGACCATTGTTGTCATTCTTTACAATAGTGTGAGTGCCGTGCTTGACCATTGATTTCCTTCTTTACAATGGTGTGAATGCAGTGCGTGACCATTGTTGTCCTTCTTTACAATGGCATAAGTGCCGTGCGTGACCATTGTTGTCATGCTTTACAATGGTATGAATGCCGTACGTGACCTGTGTTGTCCTATTTTACAATGGTGTGAGTGCCGTACGTGACCATTGTTGTCATTCTTTACAATGGTGTGAGTGCCGTGCGTGACCATTGTTGTCATTCTTTACAATGGCGTGAGTGCCGTGCTTGACCAATGTTGTCATTCTTTACAAAAGGCGACCTGTTAGTATCGTTGTACGTAACCATTGCTACCCTAATTACATTCGGCATTCGTTGTACAATGTAATGTACCTCACAAAGTTTATTCTTCATTTCACTTCCGTTCTAATTTATGTACATCTCTTAAATTGTTTTCACTCCATAATACATTTTCTTTTGATTTTTTTTATCAATTGTACTTTAAGTCTAGCATATACAACATCTGTACTGCCATTGTTTCATTTCTATTATTCGACCTCAGATGGTCATTTCAAAGAGTTGAAAACTTTACATTTCTCTAGTAATGCTTGGTTAAGTCCTTGACGCTCAGTTTTCCTCGTAATAACCTTTATTTCGTCGCAAGTTTCTAAACTTAAAACGAACAAATGGAGTATGTCCATTCACTAGCTTATTTTTCTACTAATGTATCTTGTTTAGTAGATTCTGCTAGGATTCATTGATCGCAAAGTTCATTGTCATTTGTTCATTTCAAATTAATGCGAATTGCAAAAATTTTATTAAAATAACCAAACACAATGGGCTTTTATTCATTTTCCGCGGACCTAATTTGTCTTTTGCAAAGTCAATACGGCTATAAATATGCGTATAAAAATGTCAAAATGATATAGTAGCTGTATTCACTTTAAAAAAAAGAGTCTGGTTTTCTAATTCAGATCTGGAACAAATGCAATCGTATGGCAGCAAACCTCAAATAACCTTGTCATATTTCTGAGCAAAACAGATATTAATTCGTTCCACAGATTGCAAACCGCATAATTTTTATTGATTTCTCTCTTGCCTCTTCTAGGCAAAATGCTTATCATGTAAGATTATCGTCACGGATTGCTGGTTGTCACGAAATAGTCGCATTGCAATATGTACCGTTTTATATTAGGAGTACATTTTAGCACGAAAGAGGCGAAAGAAGTCTCCAAAAACTATTAGGTTTGATCCTAGCGCAAGAAACCTACAGCTGTATATGTTACGATGCGATAAAGTTTTCTGACCAATAAATTCCCTCCCTTCATTTTATACATAAAGTTATTGAACATCCATAAGTCGTTTTGTGGAGGAAAGGCGTATACTATCCCTTATCTTTGTGTCTACTGTTGCCACATTTGTCCCGTATGTTTCCTTCCTAAAGGTCTTCCCTATATCACATTAGGAACATTATCTTCATTGTGACGTCAGATAATGAAGTAATTACAAAAAAAATAATTGAAATAATTACAAAAATTTCATTGTCGACTTTAAACTCCAGTGTCGCATGTGAGGTTACACGAAGAAAAGTAGTTTGAATTTTGGACTTGAAGCAGACTAGTTAAGAAAGAAAAACAAACGGCTTATAATTGATAGATTCAATTAAAAATTTCAGGAAGTGTTTATGTATACAAAAGTAAACCATAACATGCTGCCAGTTTTAGACATTTCGCCATTATATCTTGAAATCAAATCAGATGGTATCAGGTTTCATAAAGTATAGAGGCCACGCTCTCTTTTTCAATCCGGCAACATGGTGATACCTTTACAGATAATCCAGTAATGCAAGAAAGCCAATTCCTTTGCCAGTTCTGTCTGCAAGGCTTCACGTTTATAACTTGTCCGTAACTTTACAATTATTATCGAGATGTTTACTCGATTAAATATGGTAAGGACTTTGCTAAATTAGGACAGACTGCGGAATGATCATATGAATAGAGCTATATTAAGCAATTAATTCAAAATCGAAGGTTAAGGTTGTTTAGTGATAACTTACACTTGACAAAATAAGACTCGTGAAAAATCAATATTTTTATTTGCATGTAAAAGTTTTGCAAATAGTTGATTACTCTTACACATAAGAGGAAGGTGATCGATTGTCATAGACAGAAATGATTCAGCAAACATCAAACCAACATCGGATATGAAATGCATTAGAGACATCGCTTCTAGTATCTCCATTACAGTGCCACTGTTAGTGTTCTTCGGGATAACGAAAAGCATACACTTTTTGCATGTCAGCACTGAAGATCGAAAAAATCCCTATTCATCTTTTTTTCAAACTATACCAATTATTCACGAATTATTTATCCAATGCTGGTCACCTTTGACTTGACATACGGCTAAACTTCTTTATGCCCAAAATAAGTTGAGGTATCATCTCTGATACACTTATAAATTGCGTGTCTTGAATGAACTGGAATGTGAAATATATCCGATCATTTATAGCCAGCATTGCACTCTGTGAATAATTTATCTGGTGTGGGTTTTACAATTTATTTTTGTTCTTGTTCTTGTTTTTCACCTTTGTTCATGAATGTTATAACGAAAAAATACGTGACTTAAGTGCAAGCCCCACTTTTAAAAATTACACGAAGAAATTTATCATTTATTACGCAATGCCTGTATTGCACAATAATGGCATAGCAAATTTGTTTCGACACAAGAAGACGAAGTTAGAACTTTAGTATTTTATTTTTATTAGATAAAAACGTTTTCCAGATCATCATTAAGAAAGTTCGTTGCTGAGTAAAGATGAATGAACGTTGTTCTGGCAATTACAAACTCTTAACTAAATTTGGTCCTCAGCGATGGTATTTACCATATAAAGTGTCGAACAGAATCAATTATTAAAGTAATCAAAAAGATAATAGATTACTTGTAATATAAAATTGTACTTGCAATCAATTCCTGCACAGAAAAAAGAATCAGTATTTGTAATTAATTACTCATTCTGGAAACGTTATGCAAAATTATTTCTATTTCTTATAGTTACAGTTAGCAATTTACAACAACAGCACGATTAGAATACCGAAGATTAAACAAGAGGACGAAAACAATGCTGCTTACAAAGTTTGTGAAATTGGTTCGTAAATATTGAATTCATTGTGCTACGTTGAACTCTTAGAACATTATTATGCGAAACGTGAACAAACCAATGAGAGCTGTGAGTTGTTACACTGAACAGAGGTAATGTAATTGTACTCAAATTGCCCGGATAAGTAATTTTAATTAATTTCTTCATTGTGACAGACTAATTGTGATTGTCATTAACTTCTATTAATTGTAATTTTTGTTCTTTACCTTTACAGCAGTAATCTATACAACACGGACTATATAAAAAAAATACAAGGTTCTGTTTAATTTAACTAAATATCATATTCTTTTATTTTACTTAGGCAGCTAAAGAACAGAACTAATCAATTATCAAAATGAAACTGTGTCAGCCTGATACGAAAAAGTACAACGATTATAAATCCATGATATGTCTTGTTTATCAAATATGTAACTAATGAAGTAAACATGTAGATGGAGTACAGTCCATGCCATAGTGAAAAATTTATAAAAAGCACTTAAAGTAAAATAATGCCATTAAATTAAAATGGCATTAAATTAAAATTAAATGTCATTCAGTGAACCATATATATATATATATATATATATATAAAAATATATATATATATATATATATATATATATATATATATATATATATATATATATATATATTTATATATATATATATATATATATATCTATATATATATATATATATATATATTTATATATATATATATATATATATATATATATATATATATATATATATATATATAAAAGGAAAGTGGTTATTAAATGGTGTCCTTGCTGGGCAAGTGTCCATTATTTAGTTGTCAGCTGGATTATATTTCACTTTATAGGTACATAAACCTTGGTAATATTTTTAATAACAGATTAAATTTGAAAATAGACATAATACTTCAATGTTTTGAGTTGGGAACAACCGAACGACGCCAGCATGCGGCTGTTGACTTCCACGCTGGAGGTTCTTTATTATTTTGGGGTATCTTTCCTTCAAATGACTTTCTGTAAGTCGTATGGTATGCACCCTTTTTGCCGCAATCTTCAATATTCTAACCTTTTAGATACATACGTAGAGCCAAGAGCTTTCTGGTATGCACTACAACGTATTTTCATGATAATTCGGAATCAAACAAGAAAACATTATTTTAGGTTTATGTTTCTGAACGGATGACGCTTCTATACCTATATTTTTGCTGATTTATTCTCACAAAAAGGAATTAAAGCAGCAGTCTTTTTAAAATTTAGAAAATTATATATATATATATATATATATATATATATATATATATATATATATATATATATATATATATATATATATATATAATAAAACTTTAAACCGGTCGTTTATCTCTGTTTTCTAATTTTAAAAAACTAAGTAACCCTTAAATCTGCGTTATATTTATTCGTTCACCTTTTGCTTGAGAAATCTTAATTATATTTCACTATCGAAAAAACGGGAACGAGTTAGTGGAGGATCGTGATATCTGAATGAAATAGAACCACACATACATGGAGCCAAAACCATAAAAAAATACGTGCTTACAAATGCATTTTACCGCCAAAAGTGACGATGTTGACATAGCCAGGCTATGTATACTATGCGATGTAAGATGCTCTCAATCCTGGCTGTAGATCTTCCAAACGCCGAGTTTTCAGACAGATGGGACAAATTGCATCCAGCAAAGTGAGCACTGAATGTCGAACAGTACTATATACATATCTGTATACCAAATTAAGATTTATAGGCCGTGTTACCTTGATACCAGTCCATTTTCGGTGATAAAATAATTTGACGACTCGCGGCAACTGAATAACTCTCGTGGCACACGCTGGAGCGAAATCAATTAACCCTGTCTGTCATGTGCACATGTGTGCAAATACGATTATTGTAAACTGAGCCGCGTCAGCCTAAATTTATTTTCTATTATTTCATCCTACAGACTTACATTGCAAGGAATATTCTCTTCGTCGATCTCTAAATGTCTCTCTTGTCGCTGTGTAGTTATACCCAACCACTCCGCTGCTAACTGATTGGTGAGACAATTTCCTGGACATAAATATAAATATATAACTTCACAAGTAGTTGAAAGTAATTTCGTATTAACACGCTAGCTCTACAGCTACCCAACTGTAGCTTCTCGTAGGTCGGTGGTTCTTTCCGCGGTTTTCCCGGTTTCTTCTTCTACCATTAATACTGGCAGTCATGTATAGCCTATAGTGTGCCGAAAAATGGCGTTAAGCCCAACAACAACAACAACAACAACAAATACTCAACTACTGCAATCAGTTTTACGCACCTCATTCAGTTTGTTCTTGTTGTTGTTGTTGTTGTTGTTGTTGTAGGATTTAACGCCATTTTTCAGCACAAGATAGGCTATATATGGCATCCAGTATAAATGGTGGAGGAAGAACCCGGGAAAACCCCAGAAAGAACCATCGAACCACGAGAAGCAACTGGCAAGCTTTCTCAAATACCCACACTGGCCAAGCCTGAGGCTCGAACCCACGCAGACAGAAGTGAGATGTCAATGATCAGTAACGGTGAGAGCTTGATACCACTGAGCCACTAGGGGCCCCTCATTCCGTTTGTCAAAGAATGAACTGGTGAAATATAATGCCATATTAAATACTACACTATGTACTTTTTAAATTTCGTGTCTCGGGACAGCTTCGTACGATTTAAATTTATCTTCTTGTCTCTATTCAAATTGTACATGGCATTGTTAATACGTAAAGGGAATAGTGTACACAAACTGGCATTGTTCCCATTCAGTTCTTAGGTTTACTTTGACATTCTCCGTTAGCTTGTCCATTAAATTTCCAAATTTAGGTTATCAAAATGTTTGTGAAACATTATGTTGGAATACATTGAAATGAAT
This sequence comes from Potamilus streckersoni, assembly GCA_016746295.1. NCBI lineage: Eukaryota > Metazoa > Mollusca > Bivalvia > Unionida > Unionidae > Potamilus > Potamilus streckersoni. Next base: position 1,307,794 of record JAEAOA010000455.1, read on the forward strand.
GTCTGCATGTTGCTTGCAATAACTCTATAGTCCTAAAACACACGAGGCAGTCAAGAATTGGCCACAAACGTCAAACGTATTAAAAGGAATGAAAATCTTGTTAATCACATATCTAAAGGCCCCGACAGCTGATTCTGAGTGGTTTTTAATCTCAGTGTTGAAATAAGAATACAAATATGGATTGGGAGCCAGTCCGTTGATATTAAAAGGTAAGATTGATCGAAATTACGTTCACTAAGCTTTTTGAAAACCTTATTGTATAAAAACAGCATCTTGAACACTACGGCCGATTTAAATTAAAACAGTATAAATGCATACGTGCAAGTAAAAATCAATAATACTTTATTTCGATCATTTAAACATTATCTATGCTTTAAATTTGCATCCCTGATCCATGAGTAATTGTCTTAACAAAGTGGTCATTATCCAAAGTTAGCAAATTATTTTTATCAACACGAACAAAGGGCCAACCACCGATTGTCATTTGTTCATCAAGTTAAAATTGGATAGGTTTGCGCGACTTTCTACAGTTCATCAAGGGAAGTAACGTACAGCTCGTAGCTGCGTGACTTTATACAATTCATCGTGAAAAACTATCTTGTAGTTCGTAGCTTTAAATTCTAGTTTCAAATAAATGTCTCGCCATCAGAAGTGGCATGATGTGAAGCAGTAGAGTGTTCAAAACTAAATTAACGTGTTGTAAATGTACTTTATTTAGAAGATGCAATGGGCTTGAATTGAAAAACGGCACGATAAGAAATAATTATATATTGCGTCATCAAAAGCTTCAACCCTCTCCCCAGACCTCATAGACTTTCCTTTGATATAAACCATCACGTACAAAATTTTCTTTCGAAGCACTACACAAAGTGCAGGTCTGTGCGGTCAATATTTGAACTTAACGTAAATATCATTCAAATTATGTTTCATTCAGTTTAATGACTTTAGTCGCTTATATGTAATGTAGTTGCTATTTTGAGAACGTACAAAAATTATTAAATTTAATATCTGAGGCAGCACGACCTCCACATGATTTCCAAGGAACTTCACATCCATCATTCTCTCCACAGATGAAGCGCTCCGATGGCTTAAGTAGTTACAGCTTCCGCCTAGGACCTAGGAGGTCTCGGATTCAAACCAAACCCGAGTCATGACTTTCAGCATTCGGCATTAAGAGGTTAGTGTTAGGATTGGTCGGCCTGGGGTTAGTATAATTTGACTTGGTGGGACATGATGATACAAGTCTACGTTGGTAACAAAATCAACAGGAAGTTAAAATGATTGGTCAGCATCACGGACATACTTTCTTCGCGTGATCAATATTTGTAAACAGCCTTTTTATGACTGGTTTTTTAAGTTGGTCTATACTGGCGGATATGTCATAAATAACGTAATAAGAGACCACATGACCAATCTCACGATAATTGAAGTGATGTTTTGAGTTTAAATACGCATTCTTAATATTGGTTTAGGCAGAGTCAATCAAAACCTTGAAGGAACAAGGTGTATGTATGTTTTAATTTGTTGCCAGACTATTTAATTCTTCGTCTGATTTTTGGATTGAATAATTTATTCTTCTGGACACTCAACAAATTGACTTTTATTTTAAAAAGATTCTGAAAGATACTCATAGAAGTTTATTTTGGAATTATTCGGAAACAAAGAGTGTGATTCAAGTGAGGAATTGTTGATATTCATACATTGGACTACATCTGACGTCATCGCCCTCCATATTGGTACGTCGTCGGGACTCAAACCTGGATTCTTATAAGACTATTTAGTGACAGGACTTGTGTTTTTATTCTTAGAATCTTATTTGGATTATATTCACCAACTGTAAGTCCTATTTACCTATGTTTTACATTGTTGTCTAGGAAAATAAATTGTGTTGTTAAACTAAACAAATCTTGTTGGCTTTCACTCTTTTCTTTGTTTCTGAGTACAAGCCCTTTCACGTAAATATATATATATATATATATATATATATATATATATATATATATATATATATATATATATATATATATATATATATATATATATATATATATATATGTGTGTGTGTGTGTGTGTGTGTGTGTGTAACCAATTTTTAATTGCAATATTTCTTTTTTTTATAAATTTGTGGATTTAGCGTACAGGAAAGGTATGAACTCTGATATGAACTGATTTTTGGGTTGAATTCTGCTGGAACGATGAAAAGGTTTGAAACTATTGGTCATGCTTGATTCAGTTAGATCTCATTTAATTTCTGTATTCATAATTATTGCATTTCTCTAGGGATTACATAGTTATGTATTATAGCGCTTGCTTGTCCTTCTTTGGGTCTTGAGACGGTTATAAAATCACTTAAACTAAAACTGGATCGTGCAAACATTAGTTCAAATACTGAATTTTTGAAAATCGCGCAACATGCAGACCTTGTAAACTTTAATCTGATGTGCAAACTGTAATTAACGACTAGCGATTGGCGAGATATGTGTTGCAAGATAGCTTAGAGAACATAATTCCTGTAAAAAAAAATGACAATTGTTTTTATAATAAAAGGGTTTGGAGGCCGTATTAGGTTTTTATGATTTTCTTCCTTATCCGTCATTTCCTTCTTAAGAATTTCCTAATTGATATGTTGCTGCTTTGGGAAACCAAGCACACCAAGTTATTACCAAGAGAAATCAATAAAAATGATCAACAAAAGAAACTATTAAACTAAAGTGAACTCGTACCTTTGAATCTGGGATTATATTTCCCTCTGGCAAAAGACGCAGGCTATGTTATTTTATATGGTTCACTTTTCTCTTGCCAAGATTCGTTACCGTTGCTCAAATAAACAATTTTGAACGGTACTTATGGATTGACGTCAAGTTGGTTACTTATTCCTTATTCCTTATTCCCGATTGAATAAGGAATAAGTAACTGGTTGAATAAGTAACCAGTTACTTATTCCCGATTCAACTATTTATACATACATTTGTATTATTCATGGTCATTGTTTTCCTGATTTAATATTTGACACATATTTTAACCAGTTTATAAAAGGTATAAAACATCGTTTATTTAATCCTGTGGTGAGTTGCTTATATGAAAAAGATATCAAACGAAATAGCAGAGGACACGAGAAAAAAAATATTATTTTGATCCATCTACCTTTTACCTAAAATCTAATAAGATAAGGAAGGATACTAACAACTAAAATGTGTCGAGATTACCGTATTAACTAGCTTATAAGTCGAGTCAAACTATAAAAAAAACAAAGACCGTCATCTGCCGTAGCAGATCAGGATATCGTTTGGGCCGCTGATCATTCATAGCAAACTGCACAGGCCCAGATCTGCCGGCGCATTAGATAAGGGCAGATCTGTGTCTACACTTTACAGTTGGGCTTGTATTATAAGCGAGTATATGCGGTAAGAATTTCCCATCAATCATCGGAAAGCAGATCCGTATCAACGTTAACTATCTTATAAAAAGTTACGTTAGAAAAAATACACGATGGAATACCAGTCTTTTGTTTGAAACAAGGAGAAATGTCAACATACTTGTTCACGTGACGACTTGGCTGGCACTAAATTGGAAATGCAGTATACATTAAGGAAAACTTACTGACTCACACAATGTCCAAATTCATGTCCGTAATGAATGGTGTCCTTATTGTTTAACATAGCTGTGTGTGGAATACTTCCTTTCTTGGTGTGGTACACGTCTTATATTTAGTGGGACACTCCATTCCTTCAGTTCTGTGATCTCTCTCTCTCTCTCTCTCTCTCTCTCTCTCTCTCTCTCTCTCTCTCTCTCTCTCTCTCTCTCTCTCTCTCTCTCTCTCTCTCTCTCTCTCTCTCTCACATATGTACCAGTCTCTTTTTGCGTTGGACTCTTTCTATTCTGTGATTGACTTTTTCAATACTGTGCTTGATTCTTTTTATACTGTATTTGACTCTTTCTATTCTGTGATTGACTTTTTTTTATTACTGTGCTTGATTCTTTTTATACTGTATTTGACTCATTCTATTCCGTGATTGACTTTTCCATACTGTGTTTGATTCTTTTTATACTGTTTGACTCTTTCTATTCCGTGTTTGACACAATGAGGGCCAGTAGCTCCTATCACGTTCCATTTCTTTCTAAGTTATACGCAACATGGAGACATGATAGGTTGCACGACACAGTCATGATATACTTTTCGTTTGGTATTTTGGGGTGGTGGTTGTTTTTTTTTGTTTTTTTGCTCCTTCGAATTCATTTATATTTCTATCTTTTCGTGGTTTTTTTTCTGCAATGATTACTTTTTTAAATCGTGAAAATTTTTATCTATGTATTCATTTAAAGTGAGAAATAAGTGGATATCGTGAAGAGCAACATAAAAAAGCTCAAAGAAAGGAAATGTCGAGTGAGATATGCCATGAAAAGGAAATCAAATGTGAAAGACCCAGGACTCTCGTTGAAGTTTTACGATAATTGTTTTGCACACGCGTGCAAATGACATTCTACTTGAAATTAATTTCTATCTGACCCTGCTCGTGCCCATATTAAATTCATTAAGAACGGTCGAGACAAGAATTCTTTTATCACCGCCAGCTCGTATAAATAAAGTGCACAAAACCGATAAATTTTAACTTTAAACATCTGTATAAATGAGAAGTTAAATTTAATAGCTTTGGATATTGATTTCTTAAGTTTATCTGTCGTCCTTTTCTATTCCTAAAGAAGAAAAAAAATATTCTTAAAGAAGAAAATTTACACTCAACGAGGAAATTAAAATAAAAACCAAACTTGTATCAGCTCATTACTTGCAACAGCAATCGGCTTATCTGTCAAGTCACAGGAGTCTGACGTTTTATCAGTAAAGTACGACTAAATCTGTGACAATATGAAATCACCATATCGGTATTATAACTTTATAAAAGGAGTGCAAGCGTGACCACAACCCTCCGCTCGATTCAACGTTTCTCACGCATTTTTTTTTCGTTTCAGAATCGCAAGAAGGCTGAAAACTATACATATCCATTCAAAAGACAGTAAAGTACTAATGCATAACTCTTAGACGACCACCGCATGAATCCAATCGGGCGAATAAACAATTATTTACACCATTACGGTCACAAACCCTTTTTAGCAAAATCCATCAAACGGAAGTAGTCAAGTCCACAATTTAACAGATCTCAAGACAAGAAAAAGACAAGAAAAAGACAAGAGACATCCCGTAAGATATTATTATACTTTGATTCTGATGCGTGGTAGCTCAGGGGGCAAAGCGTCGGACTTGTACTTCAGTTCGATATTCGCCCAGGCCAACCATATTCTACTGTCTCTGTACTACCTCCTTGGGGAAGACGCTCTGCTTCTATATGTCATGTATTTTATAGTCAATAATGTGTTAAGCTGCGCAGAGATCATCGCGTTTGCATAGGGGTCATCGCGTTTGACTATTTTGAAGATTTGCGTCACTCTTTTTCAAGGTAATGTGTTAAGTTGCATAGAGATCATCGCGTTTGACTATTTTGGAGATTTGCGTCACTCTTTTTCAAGGTAATGTGTTAAGTTGCATAGAGGTCATCGCGTTTGACTATTTTGGAGATTAGCATCACTCTTTTTCAAGGTAATGTGTTAAGATGCATAGGATACATCGCGTTTGAATATTTTGGAGATTTGCGTCACTCTTTTTCAAGGTAATGTGTTAAGTTGCATAGGTACATCGCGTTTGACTATTTTGGAGATTATCATCACTCTTTTTCAAGGTAATGTGTCAAGTTTCATAGGGTACATCGCGTTTGACTATTTTGGAGATTTGCGTCACTCTTTTTCAAGGTAATGTGTTAAGTTGCATAGAGATCATCGCGTTTGACTATTTTGGAGATTTGCATCACTCTTTTTCAAGGTAATGTGTTAAGTTGCGTAGTGATCATCGCGTTTGACTATTTTGGAGATTTGCGTCACTCTTTTTCAAGGTAATGTGTTAAGTTGCATAGGGTACATCGCGTTTGAATATTTTAGAGATTAGCATCACTCTTTTTCAAGGTAATGTGTTAAGTTGCATAAGGTACATCGCGTTTGACTATTTTGGAGATTTGCGTCACTCTTTTTCAAGGTAATGTGTTAAGTTGCATAGAGATCATCGCGTTTGACTATTTAGGAGATTTGCATAACTCCTTTTCAAGGTAATGTGTTAAGTTGTATATAGATCATCTCGTTTGGCTATTTTGAAGATTTGCGTCACTCTTTTTCAAGGTAATGTGTTAAGTTGCATAGTGATCATCGCGTTTGACTATTTTGGAGATTTGCATAACTCCTTTTCAAGGTAATGTGTTAAGTTGCATAGGGAACATCGCGTTTGACTATTTTGAAGATTTGCATTCACTCTTTTTCAAGCTAATGTGTTAAGTTGCATAGAGATCATCGCGTTTGACTATTTTGGAGATTTGCATAACTCCTTTTCAAGGTAATGTGTTAAGTTGCATAGGGATCATCGCGTTTGACTTTTTTGGAAATTTACATGACTTGTTTTGAATGTAACGTGTTAAGCTGCCTAATGATCATCACGTTTGACTATATTGGAAATTTGCATGACTCGTTTTGAATGTAATGTGTTAAGCTGCATAATGATCATCGCGTTTGACTATTTTGGAAATTTACATGACTCGTTTTGAATGTAACATGTTAAGCTGCGTAAGAATCATCGCGTTTGACTATTTATATTTTGCACTACTCCCTTTGAAGGTAAGTCGAAGTTTGCACTGAATAACTAACCATATGTTATCTGTATATGACAAAGATGCAACAAACAGCAGAAAAAAAAGCTTTCGCTTTCGCTTATGATATGATCTAAATTGCCGCTGGTTTTACAAAATGAGATTTAGCGTTAGGAATTATAATACAGGAAAACAAATATTGATATCTTCGCAAGAAGTCTGAGCATTCAATTGATATTCACCACCAAAAAAAAAAATCAAAAATAGACGAGAATATTCCCTGCTCCTTTTCTACTGCAACTTGCCTTATTGAAATCTTATAAATAATGGTAGAGTTCGTCTTCTGGGCAAACTGGGTGATTTTTTAAATAAAAAAGTGGGATAAACATTCCTATAAAATAGTAGGTATAATACACAGTAGAGTCATTTTGCCTAGGAGTTAAAATCAAGGAAAGAAAACGAATATTGCATTTTCCCTCTTCTCTGGTTATCCTCTCATTTACTATTTCATAAGGCTACTATCTGCCATCGCAACGAGCAACTTCGGATGGCAGATGTCGTAATGCTACTCAACTTTAACTCTGCTCTGATGCGTTGAAGGGGAAGCCGACTTGTTTGGAAGTACCCATTCAAATTACGCCAAAGATGTGTCACCCAACAATTAAATTAACACCCGAATAACAGAAAGCTGAGGTTAGGTTGTTGCGAAAATATCACACGCTAAAATTCTTGAGGTATGGAGTCGACTGGAATACTAAGAAATCATCTAAAATACAATAAATATTACCCAAGAGTAAAATATAATAGCAAAAGCGAAAACAATTTTGCAAACTGTGATAGGTTTCCGTTTCCAAGTCAATCAATTATTATCTGCTTAATCCATTGGTATTATGTAGCTCGTTCAAAGAAAAATATTGAGTTAGCTGAATCGCTCCTTACCTATCAATAAACGACACAGATAATTCAGTTTTATACATATATCTGATACCAACCCCATTTGTCTGAGAATTTTCAGTTTTCACGAATCCTACACTGTAGGAACTTTAACAGCGAAGCCAAGTAGCTTCTCGGTGAATTCTCCTTTGAAAGTTATCTGTTATTTATTCAGAAATCTGGATATATTATTCAGCAGGTGGTGAAGAAGGAACTCTACTTCAGATAAATCATTTGTCTCTTTATTTTTTTAAACAAAACGTTTGACTTCTTAAGATTTTGGGAAATGTGGAAGCGTTTTTACGAAATTGCACTTTTTGTCAACTATGAGACATAACAATTTTGTCATAAGCTACGATATAAAATATTTTTGTCATAGGCAAAACATTGTCATAGACTGAACTACGAGGCAAAATATTGTTGCCATTGACTGAACTACGATGCACAATATTTTCGTAAGAGACTGAAATGAGAAGCAAAATATTTTTTGTAATTGACTAAAGTACGAGGCAAAACATTTTGTCATGTACTGAACTGCGAGGAAAAATAATCAATAAGCAAACACTGAGCCACCCTGGCTTCCAGGCAGTTTCTAAATAAATATTTATGGCGTACATTCGAGACACAGAAGAACATATTATGAGCCATTTCCACCAAACGATGTTCAAAAGAGGTAATCTTTCCCAATGAAACGGCTTTATAAATCTGATTTTAATATATAATCTACACTGAAAATTGATCTATGACAGATTTGTAAGGAATGGCCACTATTGAATCCATAGCATGTTGGATAAGCAACATTCGTTGTCTTAAGTACTGACCATTCTTAATAGTAAATGAATCGTAGCATGTCCAATGAGGCAAATATCAGAGCGTTAAACTTTAAAGCATTTTGTGGCATATGCTGCTTGACTCTTTTGACTGACTAGTTCCAAATCTCGCGTGACTCCGCGAGAGCATCACCAAACGTGGACCTGGTGCAAATAATTATATTGATGTCTATTACCGAAAAAAGGCAAAAGTATAAAACTTTATATAAGTGAAACTTCAAAGACAACTTTCTCTTTTTCGATTTTTCTACGCACAGCATGTGCAATAATTGCAATCAGAATAATACTGACAACTTAAGAAAGATAAAATTTAACATCACTACCGATACATTATGTGTGTCACAACTATTCAACAAAATCCTACTTGTATGACGCTATGTTATCGTTACTTTGACTTAAGACATCCACTCATCTAATCAGCCAATAAAATATTTTCCAATTTTTTTGAAAAGTCTCGTTCAGGTATTTTGCTGAACATTAAGCCCAAGATGATAGTTTTTGAAACAACTTTATTATTTGGAACAAATTATCAACACTGCATTTTTTTTCGAACATTTTTACAACGCTCAACAATTTTTGTACATTTGTGCAGAGACAGCTGAAATTCAATAACATAGTTTATCAGGTGTAATATTAAAAAAAAAAAAAACTATTGTACCATATTTCTGCAGCAATGACTTCACTTGTAAAGCTACAAGTTACTGATGTTGATATTGTTTTGCTGCTATAATTTAATCAAATGGTATTTAAAACCTGGAAGTTGTTTTTTTTTTTAATTTTACATTTTTTTCTATTAAAATTTCTCTCAAAATAGACAAAAACATAAGCTTGACAAGCAAAAATCTACTTTCCATGGCACCTTTTAGAGGCTTGAAAAATGAAAGGGGTTGTTGAGTAGGCGCATTAGTTGAAGATTACCGACTTTGAATTTCATTTACCCACAAATTTTCTGTGCAAGGAACTCGACCATTCACCACAGCAATTGGAAGTCTTACAGTCACGTTAGTCATTTACAGCCTTAAGGTAACAACAGCTGACAAACATAGCAGATTTGAAAATGTGTAAAGCCATCTGCAAACAAATTTTTGCCTACGTAGTGACCCACACAGGAGGCACATTCCTAAACAACACCCACCCTCAAACCCACCAGGTGAACAAGAACAGTGATTGCTTTACATTCCAAATTTTCAAGGTAAAATCAACAAATACAAATTATGACTCCAAAATTTGAATAAATCATCTACAAATATAGGAATAAGACAGCTTAAAACACTTATTAAGGAGCTAATTCAGGTGCACAGAGAAGAGTGTCACTGACTGAAAACTGTGCCAATCACAACCAATGTAAACAAATATCATTAAAAATATTTAATTTTATACAAATAAAGTCAATATCAAGAAAATAGATTATGATGTTCTTTCTTTAAATAATATTTTTAATTTCTTTAAAATTATATATATATATATATATATATATATATATATATATATATATATATATATATATATATATATATATATATATATCAATATCTCATTTTAAAATATGAATTTCTATAAACTGAGCATTCTCCATGGCCATTGATATCATGAATAAGCCATTATTTTTTTTCTCTTTCTATCTACCATTTTCTCCCTCCACCCTAATACATGCCTTAGTTTGGATAATTTTATTGTCAAAAAACTCAACAGTCAATGCACATTGAGGAACAAATTAGAAATTGATCTGGATTTTCTCATCTCAAATGCTTTTAAAAAAAGCAGAGAAAATGAAAACTATCCTAATTTTGTTTTTTGACTGACAGATGTAAAAGACTTCAAAGGTTTATCGATAGGAGTCAATGTAACTAATGCTGGCAAGTAAAATTTTGTTCTCATTAATATGGAAGAAATTCACCAAATTTGCCTTTTTTCCAGAATAATGTCTATTTCTACACATCTACCTGTTCACACTGGACTCATTTAAATAAAAGAAATGCATCTCTTTAAATTGTAATTCACTTCATTCAAGGCAAAATTTATTTACTCTTGATTTCTAACATGCAAACATTTTGAAGAAACAAGCATCTGAGATGCTTTTAAACATAATTAAATTTTGCACACTGCAAATAAGTTGAAATTTAAAAAATACTTCTAACATGTCTGATACTTCTAACTTGTCTCATACTTCTAATTTGTCTCATATTTCTAACTTGTCTCATACTTGTAATTTGTCTCATATTTCTAACTTGTCTCATACTTGTAATTTGTCTCATATTTCTAACATGTCTTATACTTCTAACTTGTCTCATACTTCTAATTTGTCCCATATTTCTAACTTGTCTCATACTTGTAATTTGTCTCATATTTCTAACATGTCTCATACTTCTAATTTGTTTCAATCCCACTTTCACTCATAATGAAACCTCTAAAACATCTTTCAAAATGAAAAGGTATTGCAAAAGGAATCCATTTTAACATCTGCTACCATGCAATATGTATTACCAGTGATTCATTTTTTCTAATGATCAGAATGAAATCAACTTGTAAAAAAAATGTATTAATGGCACATACAGCTGATGTTGCCAGAAATACTCACTCAGACTTTGATAGTGAGATGGCTTTTAGTCAAATCTCAATCATATGATTGGAAACCAAATCTGTTATTGTAATAAATATTAATGTTAACAGATGTTAGTATGTCTTTCTTTTTAACTTTAGAAAAAAACAATGACATGTTATAGAAAAACATTAGTAAACAATAAAGTTCAGTGAAGTTTTGTCCCCTGCCTATCATGTTGAGGTCATCATCCATTAATATCAAAAGGATGGGAAATTAAGGACTGGAGGATAAATTAAGGAGTGGAGGAGAAAGTAAGGAGTCGAGGAGAAATTAAGGAGTGCAGGAGAAATTAAGGAGTGCAGGATAAACTAAGATAAAAAAATCTTAGCCATAACAATAACTTAAAGGAGAGTATTCCCACTGTGGCACATGAGACACCTTCCATTGATGATGTTCAAGTTGACCATATTTAATCCCTTAATCTAAAATAACTTTAAAGTTATTGAGCAATGGATAAAAATAATGAAAATGTAAAATGTTCAACTGTAACCTTGACCTTTGAGATTGGACTGTGTTATGGAGTGATATGGAAAAAGTGTTATGAAAATGTAAAATATTTAGCTGTGACCTTGACCTTTAAGATAGGACTCACTGTATTATGGAGCAGTAGGGAAAAGTGTGATGATAATGTGATGTGACCTTGACCTTTAAGATAGGACTCACAGTATTATGGAGCAGTAGGGTAAAATGTGATGAAAATGTGATGTGATCTTGACCTTCCTATTAAGATAGGACTCACAATTCCCAATATGGTACATGATATTCCTTCTAGTTATGATGTACAAGTATACCATGTTTCATCCCTTAAATGAAAGCAGCAATAAAGTCATAAAGCAAAATGGGTCAGGTCATAGAAAACAGAACATACTGTGTCATGACATTGCTGTGTCATGACCTTGACCTTTATGATCAAGGTAATGTGTTAAGTTGTATATAGATCATCGCGTTTGGCTATTTTGAAGATTTGCGTCACTCTTTTTCAAGGTAATGTGTTAAGTTGCATAGTGATCATCGCGTTTGACTATTTTGGAGATTTGCATAACTCCTTTTCAAGGTAATGTGTTAAGTTGCATAGGGAACATCGCGTTTGACTATTTTGAAGATTTGCATTCACTCTTTTTCAAGCTAATGTGTTAAGTTGCATAGAGATCATCGCGTTTGACTATTTTGGAGATTTGCATAACTCCTTTTCAAGGTAATGTGTTAAGTTGCATAGGGATCATCGCGTTTGACTTTTTTGGAAATTTACATGACTTGTTTTGAATGTAACGTGTTAAGCTGCCTAATGATCATCACGTTTGACTATATTGGAAATTTGCATGACTCGTTTTGAATGTAATGTGTTAAGCTGCATAATGATCATCGCGTTTGACTATTTTGGAAATTTACATGACTCGTTTTGAATGTAACATGTTAAGCTGCGTAAGAATCATCGCGTTTGACTATTTATATTTTGCACTACTCCCTTTGAAGGTAAGTCGAAGTTTGCACTGAATAACTAACCATATGTTATCTGTATATGACAAAGATGCAACAAACAGCAGAAAAAAAAGCTTTCGCTTTCGCTTATGATATGATCTAAATTGCCGCTGGTTTTACAAAATGAGATTTAGCGTTAGGAATTATAATACAGGAAAACAAATATTGATATCTTCGCAAGAAGTCTGAGCATTCAATTGATATTCACCACCAAAAAAAAATTCAAAAATAGACGAGAATATTCCCTGCTCCTTTTCTGCTGCAACTTGCCTTATTGAAATCTTATAAATAATGGTAGAGTTCGTCTTCTGGGCAAACTGGGTGATTTTTTAAATAAAAAAGTGGGATAAACATTCCTATAAAATAGTAGGTATAATACACAGTAGAGTCATTTTGCCTAGGAGTTAAAATCAAGGAAAGAAAACGAATATTGCATTTTCCCTCTTCTCTGGTTATCCTCTCATTTACTATTTCATAAGGCTACTATCTGCCATCGCAACGAGCAACTTCGGATGGCAGATGTCGTAATGCTACTCAACTTTAACTCTGCTCTGATGCGTTGAAGGGGAAGCCGACTTGTTTGGAAGTACCCATTCAAATTACGCCAAAGATGTGTCACCCAACAATTAAATTAACACCCGAATAACAGAAAGCTGAGGTTAGGTTGTTGCGAAAATATCACACGCTAAAATTCTTGAGGTATGGAGTCGACTGGAATACTAAGAAATCATCTAAAATACAATAAATATTACCCAAGAGTAAAATATAATAGCAAAAGCGAAAACAATTTTGCAAACTGTGATAGGTTTCCGTTTCCAAGTCAATCAATTATTATCTGCTTAATCCATTGGTATTATGTAGCTCGTTCAAAGAAAAATATTGAGTTAGCTGAATCGCTCCTTACCTATCAATAAACGACACAGATAATTCAGTTTTATACATATATCTGATACCAACCCCATTTGTCTGAGAATTTTCAGTTTTCACGAATCCTACACTGTAGGAACTTTAACAGCGAAGCCAAGTAGCTTCTCGGTGAATTCTCCTTTGAAAGTTATCTGTTATTTATTCAGAAATCTGGATATATTATTCAGCAGGTGGTGAAGAAGGAACTCTACTTCAGATAAATCATTTGTCTCTTTATTTTTTTAAACAAAACGTTTGACTTCTTAAGATTTTGGGAAATGTGGAAGCGTTTTTACGAAATTGCACTTTTTGTCAACTATGAGACATAACAATTTTGTCATAAGCTACGATATAAAATATTTTTGTCATAGGCAAAACATTGTCATAGACTGAACTACGAGGCAAAATATTGTTGCCATTGACTGAACTACGATGCACAATATTTTCGTAAGAGACTGAAATGAGAAGCAAAATATTTTTTTGTAATTGACTAAAGTACGAGGCAAAACATTTTGTCATGTACTGAACTGCGAGGAAAAATAATCAATAAGCAAACACTGAGCCACCCTGGCTTCCAGGCAGTTTCTAAATAAATATTTATGGCGTACATTCGAGACACAGAAGAACATATTATGAGCCATTTCCACCAAACGATGTTCAAAAGAGGTAATCTTTCCCAATGAAATGGCTTTATAAATCTGATTTTAATATATAATCTACACTGAAAATTGATCTATGACAGATTTGTAAGGAATGGCCACTATTGAATCCATAGCATGTTGGATAAGCAACATTCGTTGTCTTAAGTACTGACCATTCTTAATAGTAAATGAATCGTAGCATGTCCAATGAGGCAAATATCAGAGCTTTAAACTTTAAAGCATTTTGTGGCATATGCTGCTTGACTCTTTTGACTGACTAGTTCCAAATCTCGCGTGACTCCGCGAGAGCATCACCAAACGTGGACCTGGTGCAAATAATTATATTGATGTCTGTTACCGAAAAAAGGCAAAAGTATAAAACTTTATATAAGTGAAACTTCAAAGACAACTTTCTCTTTTTCGATTTTTCTACGCACAGCATGTGCAATAATTGCAATCAGAATAATACTGACAACTTAAGAAAGATAAAATTTAACATCACTACCGATACATTATGTGTGTCTCAACTATTCAACAAAATCCTACTTGTATGACGCCATGTTATCGTTACTGTGACTTAAGACATCCACTCATCTAATCAGCCAATAAAATATTTTCCAATTTTTTTGAAAAGTCTCGTTCAGGTGTTATGAGGAAAAACTCAGTTACTTTGTTAGTTTGTTTTCTACAAGACCCTTATATTGTGAAAATCCCACAAAGTCTCTTAAAAACTAATCACCGGATGATTTTGTGTTAAAAGGTAAAACTAATTAGAAAAAAAATATTTTGCAATAAATTAGTAATCAGTTGCGCATTTTAACTGCTAGAACAGTTTTAGTCCTTAATTTATTCTTTCAGTAAACTTGCATGGTGCCCCTGCAGTCTGGTATCGTCTCAGTTGGAGAACAGTTAAAAATGTTGCCGTAATAAAAGCCGTCATGTGATGGACATTGTTGAACACGTTTTAAACAAACAGCATATAATGGTGCTTTGTGTACTACGAACACACATACTTTGGTTTTGCCTCTCCTAAAGTACTGGCGACATTTACTTGAATCTGGTATTTCCAATTGACTAAACCCATGCCGCTTTGAGTATGTGAACTGAAAATATCTAGTTCATATCACCGTAGAATAGCTTTGGAAATCCTTATAGTATTGGTTAGAAATCATTGTTGCTTACGATGTCTCATTTGCTCGGATCAGGTGCGATTTTTGGAATCAGGAACAGTTACGCCTTAATTCTGGAAATCTGAATGAATCAAGTTGTGTCCATGCTTAACTTCAATATTCTGGGACTACAGCTTTAAGACAAATTACAGAATTTGAGGCGTATCACCCGAAGCTATTAAGGAAGTATGTTGCCACTGTGTTCTTTTTTTTTCCTGGTAAGGTTGGTACTGTCTTCACAAAAATAAAATAAGAGTCTCGGTCACCAGATCTGATCAATTTTGTTATCTTCTGATTTGATTTCGATTCTGTCTGAGAAAATTCCTCGTGCAAGACTTTGGATTAGACTGTCAGTCCTCCCGACATAGAAACCTGATGAAAGTTTAAAAAGATCAGTCGATTGTGATTTGTTGGTGTTGTTCCATTCTAATTCAAAAAAAAAATTCAAATTACTCTTATTCCTGTAGAAACATCTCAGTTTGCGAATAGTGTCTAATGTCAAAAATGAAATTTGTCATAATCTTGTAGTATCTTGTGGTACTCAGATAAACGTCATTCTCGATCTTTAAATATTATCTAGCCAAACATTTCTGTTAACTACTGCATTATCTACAACCTTTTCTGTACTTTTTCTGTCATAAAGATAAAGGAGAAAAAAATGCCCCATGCGAGAAAGATGTGACACAATAATCATAGCATACAAGGAACTAATTTCACATTTTCAGATGTAGCAGATAAGTTAAATGCACAGATGATCTGTTATCAGCAGAACATGATATCAAAAGAAGAAATTTCAACCGCAAAGACCTAATTTGTCTCCGTTCTCGTCATGCGAACAGCTGAAATATTCGGCATCCACGAGTCTTTTCCAAATTTAGAGGTCTGCTGCAAGAGATTCGGCTGTTGTTCATGTTCATATGTCTGGCCTCTTTTTCCAGATCGTCTCCAGGTTTCTTTCGGCCGTCCTCTTCCCAGTTTCCTTTATAAGAGGTCAATATCTGTAAATAGCACGATTTTGTGGGAAGAAAAAGTGAAACCACAAACATCTAATAGTTTCGTCACAAATAATGCCGAGTGGCATTATCCGAATCTACTTGGATGCCAAGTGGCGTATTTTGAGCCAAATTGGATGTCAAATGGCGTTATCCAAGTCTATTTGAATGCCAAGTGACGTTGTCTGAGTCTATTTGAATGCCAAGTGGCATTATCCCAGTCTACTTACATGTCATGTCATTGATTTTATATTTTTGCTTGGAACTTGTGAATACTTCCAATTGTTTGGATTCCAGCAGGGTTCATTTTGTTTGGAATCTTGTATTCATTTCCTGTATCTAAATGGACATCAACAGCAGGCGTGCTAAATATAACAGCAACATATTTAAAATTGTATAGCTGTTTCATTGGGCAAATTAGGTCTCAGGGAGACGGCTAATTCAATCAAAACTGTACCATTTCTCAGAATGCTATTTTCCGAAGAAAGATAGTAGCGGGTCAATCGGTATAATTCATTTCCGTGTTTTCAGTTCAAAGGACGGGTGATGAATTAAACATAGAATTATTAAAGGGTTGAAATCAAACTTTTATTGGCATGTGCTTAATTCTGTTTCATCTTCTTTTTGTAACATCCATTTAAAATGATCTGAATATATATATTTAAACAAATGACGCATTGACGTGTTATATTACCTGTATTAACGAGAATTTTGAAAATTAATTAAAACAATAAAACGGTTTTGAAAGCGACAGTCTAGTGCGTTATTCACACACATCGATATAATGCTGAAAAGTAAATTAGTTTTCAATAATTTAATTTAAATGTTTCCTATCCATAGTTTAATGTGTTTTATTTTTCAACAACAAGCAGCATATATTTCGTTTTGTGGGGATAAATGTATCAATATTATTTTGAAATCTTATTTTTCGTTTAGTTTTCTGATCTCTGAAAATGCCAATTCTACAATAACTCTATCTATATTTCTAGATATTTAAAAGACCGATCTCTCGGTATTGTGTTAGTTATCCGTTTCTATCTTTACTATATTTTGTACATTTCGAAAAGCTCAATTTGAGCCTCATACCATGCAGTGTTTGTTTTGGATTTATACCACTATATTATCTTTCAATCTTTGACCTCTAAATTAAACATCATTTTCATGTACAGTCGATATCGTTGCCTCTTTTGATCGTTGTCTTTAAGCATTGCCTTAAGGTATCTATATTAGTGTTATCTTCGTCCTCCACTTTCTTCGTAAGCCAACTTGTATAATTTTTATTTAATAAAGTCTTTTACAGAAAGGATAATATTATATCAATGTGGAAAACATTAGTAATTTTCAATGACTGATCTCTTGTTATTTAGTAGACATGATGAGAATCATATTTTTAAAATTAAAAAACGAATTGGATTATTAAATCTGAAACAAAAATAACAATATTCGTAAAATGTAATCAATGCTGGCTTTTCAATATCGGCCGGCTTTTAAAAAAGAGAAATTGGCACACTAAATAGAATTTAAAGAAACCAAAGTTGGCTTCCTTATGTCGGTCGACTTAAAAAAAAAAACAAAATCGACACACTTATAAGAATCCAAAATTAGTGTCCGGGGTTGGCTTGTTGTCTAATAAAATAACTGTTGTAGTAGTTAATATACTTTCGGTGAGTTTAAGCTATGCGTTTATTGCTCGCTGCCAGTTATTTTTATCACCACCCGGGCTTATATTTGTTTGCCAAACGTAATCATAATTGATTGAAACGTTCATTGGTGTTCGTAGGGTAAATAATATACACAGCAATAACTTGCTGTAATAATACTTTTGAAACTATGCTAGCGAAAAGATTATCACATGCACTCACAGTGAATGTATTTTCAAATAATAATTTTCATTTGCCGTAGTATAGTTAACTTTGATACAATAGTCTTTGTCGTTTTGTACTTTATAACATACCATACGTGAAGCAGTTGAGTGATATTCCCGTCTCATTTACGTTTTTGTTATCTGACATAAGCCATACACACTACAGAAAGGATTTTTCGCCAGCCGGCACCTGCTACATATACGCAGTTCGTGGATATATAATTAATTTTTAAAAATAAATTTCGCATGATGAAAAAGAAAGAATATATGATAGCAATGCAAAGCTAGTTTGATTCAATTTATAAGTGCTTTGTTTATCTATTTTATTGTACCATTAGTGGGGGGGGGACAAATTCAACACAAAATTATTTCGTTTCTTAAGTCTTGGGATATATAAACCTTGTAGAAAAAAGTTTCACCATAAGTTCTGAGACAGGAAAAAAAAGAATTATTTTATCGTGCCCCGATATAAACGGTAATTAAAGTTTATATTTGTTAAAAAAAGAGTTTGATCAAAGTCTGCACTCTGGACGTTCAAAAAGTTTTATGATCATTCTAAACATTAACATTTTACATCTGCAGTAACATTACTGTCCTGTAATCATTTATCTGATATATTTAACTTCCGCTCTTTCCAGCATTTTTCTCATATGCACCACGGAGCTTTCTACGGGATTTAGGATAAATTAGTACTAACCCATCCCTCACCTTATTAGATCTCTCCCTCAGCTTCAATCCACCTTTTGGGGGTTGGGGTTGGGGTTGGGGGGGGTAAAACAGGGTCTTTTGGAAAATGAAAGAACCGTTTTCGTCCTATCGACCATCTTTTTGGTAACATCCATATGCAACTTAGTGCACCATATTTCCTGCACAAAAGCGCGATCGAAATATACATCACATAGACATTTACGGTTTACGTGGGGAAATAAAACACTTCAATGGCTAGGTTTAATAGAAGGGATAATTGTACGTCATATCTGTTTATGGCACACGGAAAGTTTCGATTGCTTGCGGTGATTGCCGAATAATTTTTCATTTAAGGACGCGGATTTTTAAGTCTAATTAAACATTTTTATGGTGTGCATGCATAACAAATGTGTTTTTGTAACTATAATAATATAACACGTTTGTACAATATATGTGGCCAGTGACCCTGAAGCGAAATCATTTGATTAACAATTTGGAATACCTTGGAAAACTTTCCCGGTTAATAAGAAATTGATAATCAGGATTATTGGAATTGCATTGTATAATTTCATATACCTTATGTTACTTTTAATTCTTTCACTTTTTTGATTTTATATTATATTTCAGTAAGTTTAAATTTTGGAACTTGAATGCATTTTTGGGCTTACCCTTGTCTCTTTAATAAAGTCTTTGTCTCGTTAATAAAGTCTAGACCCCTAAACTTGTGTGTGTGTGTGTGTGTGTGTGTGTGTGTGTGTGTGTGTGAGAGAGAGAGAGAGAGAGAGAGAGAGAGAGAGAGAGAGAGAGAGAGAGAGAGAGAGAGAGAGAGAGAGAGACTTCTCGATTGCAATAAAATTTTCCGTTTCTGTCTGCCATAAATGTTTACGCCCGAAGATAATTGGCTGTCCCGAATTATATCCGCCATTTAGAGATGGCAGTATTTCAGCACAGATAAATTTTGCACAAATGATACCAAAAGGCGCCCGATTGATTCTCTCTGGTATATTCTGGGACAAAGAGCATCGACTTGCGAAATCAGGCACGAGACTTTGTTGCCTGCATTCTGCCTCAGTTAAAGTGGAATATGAAAGTAATTAATTTAAAACGTGAGCTTTAAGATGGGAATAAAATTTCAGAAATATTTTCGTTTACGCCATTATCAATCATATTTAGGGAATTACTGGTGATGCTCTTTTCAGGTTCTAGAGCAACATTGTTACAGGTTGTTACAGGTTGGATCCACCCCTAATTCATTGACGGATACTCCTAATTTTCTTTGCAATGATCCCCTGTGATAGCGGCCAGTATATTTGGAGGAGAAATAAACTCCAGTGAGGAACCGCAAACCCACAGATATATATTGGCAAACTTTCTCATATACCCACGTTGTTCGGGCTGAGACTCAAACTCGCGTGAGGTGAGATGTGTGAGTGATCTTATACAACTCAGCCAGCTGGGGCTTCACGGTGGAATTGGAACAATATTGCTCTTAATTGCTTTAGAGACGTCTATATGACTTCTTCCATTATATTAAGAAATGTAAATGCCATATCAGATAATATTATCTGTTAAACTCAGCAATCACCACAGGCAGCTGTAAAAAAAACCCCACAAAAACATGTATTTTAAGAAGATTACAAATTACTCTTAACAAGTCGATGATACTTCTCTAAGAAGTCCGCAATATTTTTCTAGAAAAAAATGTACAAGTTTAATGCAAAAAAAGCTTGCAATTTGTGTATAATGTTTCGCATTTTAACTGACATAAATGAAGTACCCACAACACGATTAGGATCTAATCGACTTTAAAAGATAGTCCAAATAGAATATATATATCGTGTGTAATTCAAGACAGTCTAACAAATAATCAGTTCTCAACAGTTCCCAGAACCACTCGTTGGGTTGCTATAGTTGTTAACATGTAAATTGGTCAATTCTTTTTTACTGCAGCTTTTGCATCAGTATTTTTCTTTTTTCGATCTGATACCTCTCATTATTATCTCTTTTTCAGAATCTTCTTTTTTCTTGACAGTACACATTTTTAATCTTTGTATAAGCATAGTTGGATAATTGTTGCCCATGTGAACGAGTAAATACAGACAATTATTTGAAAAGATACAATTTTTGTTAATTAAAATCGAAATATAAATAATAAGAAAATGTGCATATTTATTTTATTGAAATATTAAGTCTCAGATGACAAAGTAGAACATTCCACCTTAACAGGGCGTCAATAATACAAAAAAAAAAGCAGATGCAGCGCTGGTAGGAATCGGTTTCATGACAGCTGTATCTTTTTTGTTTGCACCGGATGTTTAATCAGCCGACATTACGTTGTACTTCCTTATACAGAGTATTACGATGCAAATAGGGACAAGGATCTCAAAGAGAATACAGTTTCAACTATGTTCAAAACCACAATTGTGACCATGAAGAGAAAGATTACAGGTACGGCATTTTCTTCCTGCACGTTAGGGGTGGGGGTCGGGGCAAGCGTGTTGTGGATAATAAATGAAAGTGACTTGGAATTATCTGATTTTGTTTTAGGTTTAAAGCCATTCTTGAGCACATGATAGGCTCTATATAGTGGACAGTATCGCAAATCCCATTATTCAATGTGACAATGGCACTTAAACATTCAACATTAACCAAAATTGTGTGACTCCATTTCTAAATCAAAGTCGCGTTTGACATGTGCCGTAGTTTTCCCTTAATGTTTATATTTTAAATGTTTTATACCAAATTAAAAACAGTGCAATCGTTATGCATTTACTAATCGATAAACGTAATGCTGACAGTAAAATAAAGCAGTTTTGTTTCTTAGATATGTATTTGTATTCAGTCAAATTTAAATAGCAAAGGGAGATAATTTTGGTTGAAACTATTGATTCAGATGTTTGTCGCAGCGAATATGACGCAGTCTTGCTCTTGGAAACGTGACCTTGACGTTGGAAATAGAGACACGTTTAATTTTGGTCATGTTGTGTTTACAATGATTGTTTGTGGATTATTTGGAACCACCGTTCTTACAGTCATGCTACCATGGTAGACGGATGACTATCATTCTATTGGGCAAGGTCTGATTTTTAAAAAAATAATTTGAGTATCACCAAGTATCAACGGCAAAAATTTACTTATCTTTATATTGCATCCATACATACCTAGAGACCAACCTTGCCTTATGTGTAGGATTATTTTTCTCCTTCTGCCAGATTCACATAGTGATATTCAGTAGTCAAAACAAAACACCTGAGAGCTGTGACATTATTGTATTTGTCCCTCATAAGTCACAATAGGAAACTTAGCACATTTATATGGGATCTTCAGTAAAAATTATTGCTTAAATGAATCTTTTCAAAAAGAAATATAATTTCACATAATATCATTGTGTTGTCCATCGCGGTCTTTGCAGAAAAACAGTGCCCTCGTCCTTTGAGAGTACGGCTGTGCTCCAAATTTAACATGTACAATTTTTTTTAATGCGATTGGATACCAACGATTACAATCACGTGAATAATTTATACTGACTGGAATCTTTCGTGTAGTAATATGCAACGATTTTCCGACGGAAAAAAAAACTTGCAATGATATACAACAATTGGAAAGAAAGACCGTGGCAAACAATACATGGTACAATGTTCTCTCGTGTGATACCAGTGATATTGCATAGTGGACGATTTGAAGGATATTGCAAAGAAATGTTGATTTCCATACCTATGTCTTTCTGTTGTCCCACCTTGCAATATGTTTGGTACTCCAATCCCGCATATGGTCTAACAATATGGCCCACCTTGTTTCCTTTCAGGTTGGAAACGCCTAGATTGGAGTAACGTCACGTACTTAAGCCACCAAATTTCGCCAACAGCTGCTTTCTCTAAGGGGCGAAATACGACATAATACAATTCGATCAAAAAACTGTCTTTTAAAATCATTATTTGAAAGCATTTCCTCGTTTTCAGCCATTTTTCTTATTGATTCTCTGTGTTATTATCTGCCATTTTCTTCACTCTATACATCCCGATCTTGTCGTTGTTTGCTATAACGCCTAAATGCATACCAAATTTGTTTTTAATTCCACGGAAATAGACAACCATGACTTTATTTGTTTTTGACGAGTTCTTGCATATCTTTAAAACCTATATGTTTTTAAACCTGGACTTAAAAATTGTATGCCAAAACCAGTTCTTTTTTTTTTTTTGTTTTTGATTTTGAGTCTAATGCACCGGCATATTTTGGTCTCTGATGTTTGTTAGGTGTAACCAACAGAGCAAACAGTATAGATCCTAATTTGCCGGCTCATCATGCGACATGTCAGGATCTATGTTGTTTGGAATTGAATTGGACTTTTTACAGTATTAAAAGTTTAGAAATTTACGAAAATTGTAAGCGTTGACGTTGTATAAAGATATGGATTATGAGCGATGACGTTGTAAAAAGATACGATTGTAAGCGTTGACGTTGTATAAAGATACGGATTGTGAGAGTTGGCGTTGTAAAAAGATACGGATTGTAAGCGTTGACATTGTCAAAAGCTATCGATTGTAAGCGTTAACGTTGTAAAAAGATACTGATTGTAAGCGTTGAAGTTATAAAATGATACGGATTGCAAGAATTGACGTTGTAACAAGATATCGATTGTAAGCGTTGACGACGTAAAAAGATATGTATTTTAACTTTGACATGTAAAAAGATGCATATCAAATCATCTTAGCTTGATTATCTTTGGTTAAGACATACCAACTCTATGATTACAAGAATAATGTTTGGAATCAGATTGTTTTGTTGAAGACGACTTCTGTCGCATATTTAAAAAAAAAGTTTGAAGAAATCAGAATCTTATGTACCCTTTCAACAAGAAATGAAGACTCCAACAGCAAAAGTTCTTAAAATGGAACATATAGTTGAACTACAAGCATGTATCGATTATTCACATGCACTATAAAAGTGTTCGTGGTATGCTCGCAATGTCATAACAAATATGTGTATGTGTATGTCAGTGTGTGTGTGTGTGTTAACTTTAAATTTCAAATGTTACATCGGATACGGTGGTATGTTCCATCATCGCTTACCTTTTTCGTTCGATTTTCACTTCGTTTTAAACGTTGATTTAGAGGGGTGACAATAAAAGACATTTTTAAAATTAGTTTCATGTTGTAACCAGAATCAGCATTTCAAGATAGGTCTTATCATTGTTGATGTACTCTGAATTAAGTGTAGCTAAATTTACTTTGGCCAGAACTAATTCATTAGTTCCACTAAATCAATCAGATCTTCCATATTTTATGATCGTAATTCTGGCTGTTTACAATGTCAAAGTCCATAACTCGGACAAGAACTAATTGCATTCGATATTCTGAGGTGAAGTAGCAGACCGGACTCATATCAGATTTACGGATGAAACTGGGACCTTCATGGCGATAACAAAAATCTTTTAGATAAACAATAAACACTGTAAAGATGTCATTACTTTTGGGAGTTATGATCGAATCAATACAAGAATGAATGTACGGAAGGCATGTCATGTCTAGAAGCCCTAAAAGAGTTTTTAGCATGGAAAATCAGTCTAGGATATAACAATTATAATCACATTTTACGTAAGCAAAGCCTTGCATTTCATGCTCAAATTTTGCAATGACCTGTGTGCTCTTTGACAGTGGTCCCCAACCTTTTAGTCGTCGCGGACCGGTCAACGTTTGATAATTTTTCCGCGGCCCGCTGAGAAAGGGGGGGGGGCATTTATTGTTTTTATTTTAGATTGTTCTGATTTAATTATTTTATTTAATTGCATTTAAACATGCCTTTAAAATAAAATACAGTTACACCAAAAATGAATATACATAAATATAAATATAAATGAATATAAAGTGAATATAAAACCATGAAAAATACACAACAGTAAATAAAATGGAACTAATATAATATATCTTGGGCGGCCCGGTACCATTTGATCCACGGACCGGTACCGGTCCGAGGCCCGGGGATTGAGGACCACTGCTCTATGATACTATTATTAATAGTAGTAGCAGTAGTATTGTTATTACACCATCCCCATATAATGAAACTGTTGCAAGAGGTTGGACAAGTGAACCAGCGCATTTCTTTTACTTTTATTTCTCAAATAATGACATAAAATCGTAGGATAGTCCATATTCTATTTTTAGAAACAAATGGATGATCCTAATCTTTCCAAATCACACATTTCCGAAATCGAAGGAGAAGGGGCATAATGGTCAGTGACAACGCCTGGATTGCACAGCATACTTGGAAGATACAGATCAAAGCATAGATACTCTGTAGCAGTAATGTTATCAATGACAAAGACGACGACGGCCATGATGATAATTCGTATGCTGCATTCTTTCGCAGAGAGATTTTAGGACGACACTGACGTGTGCATGCGGCATCCAGGTTTCGAACTTTTAAACTATCACCTTGTACATCAAATATAAATATTTATAATCCACTGCATACGCAGTTGGGAGAAAAAGTAAAATAAATCGAACTAATCAGATACGATTTACCTTGCACGAAGTGCTAAATTGTTTATCCATAAAACTATCGGGAAAATATTTTTTGAACGTATTCCAATAACATAAAAGATATTACCATTTATCGCAATAATTTTTTTTTACATTACTTTATTCCGTTACCATTCCATTTTGTATTACAGTATTGATTTTTGTACTGACCACAGACTGTCAGTTATAAAACAATATTTATTGGACTGATTTTCAACTTAAAATAACTATACGTCTAACTGCAACTAAACGTACATGTGATACGTTCATTTCAATCTGAAAATTAGAACTGCATATAATATATAATAAGTCATACAATAATTCAGTGTCGTATTGAAGTTATAGGTATCATTGCAAACAAAAAAATAAATAAAATTGCTCTCAGACCCTTTTGACAATACGAAGACTTGTTTTGTCTCCGAATTTTGAAGAATGAGACCGACATTCTGCGAAATTTGAAGGAGTATACGTTTATGATATAATATAATATAATATAATATAATATAATATAATATAATATAATATAATATAATATAATATGAAACTGTTGAATTCAAGTAGTTGTTTAAAAAGAAAAAGAACCCAACAAAAACCCATGACTAACATGGCATTTTTGTTTCTTGCTGATGAACTAAGAATATAATTGCTGTCCAACAAAACTCTTTATATAGGCAACTCTGGAATAAAGGGCATACAACTGGAACTCAGTTCCAGGAACATTTCAGTGCACATTTTTGACATTATATAATCTTTTATATGTTAGACTTTCTTATATATTCAGTCCGTGGTACTCGAAATGATTTTCACGTGGTAAGGGTTAAAAACGAAGACAGACAGACAGATAGCCAGATAGATAAATAGTCTTGGTATGACCCTCTTTTAATAAATGTATAAATGTAGTTCATTGTGAGAATACTATATATTGCAGAGGCATAGCTATGATATTTTGCGCCCGGGGGTGAACTATAAAATTGGCGCCCCAGCCCCTCCCCGTTTAATCACATTTTTCTATTTTACTTATTATAATGTAACGTTGTAAGCCTCATTTTGGCGCCCTGTACATTGGCGCCCGGGGACATATGTACCCCCCTATCCCACCCTAGCTACGCCTCTGATTCTGATATATTGTCTATTAATAAGCTGGTTAGATGAGACACCTATGTGGAGATAAATAGTTCCCGCCACACTAACAACAGCAAAAAGATGTCACAGCAACCCCTTTGGAAAGTTTGGAAAATATCCCATTGAAACCGGTCGACTCCTTAGATACTAGAACGAATGAAATAAAAATAATTTTTTTTTAATTCTTCTTCTTTTCTTTCCTTTACACAGCAAGGTGCTATAGATGCGTTTGCGTTATATCACCACTAGTCGACAAACCTAACTAGAGGGAAATAGCTTTGGTGGAAATCATCATTCATCCAGTACAAATATTTAATGTCACTGGGAATGAGACGAAAAAAATACTAGAAGAACAGGTACAAGAGCACTTTGACAGAAAATATTCTGGTCTTTACGAGAAGACAACACGACACTGGCAACATGCGCAGAACTGAATGCGTACAATGTGAAAATTACCTTAAAGAAACTATTTTTAATGTTCGATATCTGGTCGATAATATATCCTTAATGTTCAATGAACCGTTTAATGACATTTTCACAAAAGCCTATAAACGGGTGAATATCAACTACTAGACAGTCTTCCCGTCTATGCATGGATTTTCTCTACAGGAAAACCCTGTCGATTGAGATAGCCGACCTGAGTTTATCTCAAGGTAGGGTTCGAACTTGCAACCTTTTGGCCGTGAGTCAGTCATGCTAACCAATAAACAACCATAAATCCTAGCACACAAATAATTACTAGAGAAACTTCTATTTTTATAAAGAAGAAAAAAAATTAAAAAGTAAAATATTTTTTTTTAAGTTCGTGCGTTAGTAATTTAATACCAGCATGGAAATTCGAATAGAAGCATCGCACATGTATGTTATTCTGGGAAATGGGAAAACTTCAAGATCAAGTTTTACATAACTGCATAATACACAAAGACATGTGAGCCGACAATTAATCCTTACGGCAGAATAATGTAGAGAACTCAATCTTTTTCGCACCACTACCCCAAGACAATGCTTTTCTTCGCTAACAAGTCGTATGTATATATAATTTACAAAGATTCTACAGAACAACGGCGGGAGTGGGAGAGAGTGGATGTGACCGAGTAGTTTAAAGAGCTCGCCTTTACCGATCACTGCCATCTCACCTCCGTTCGCGTGGATTCGAGTCTCGGGCTTGGCCAAATCGGGTAACTAAGAATCCTTGCCTGTAGCTTCGCGTAGATCTGTGGTTCTTCCTTGGATTTTGCCCAAGTTCTTCCTCCATCTGTTTTACTGGCTGCCATGTATAACCAATCGTGAGCTCAAAAATGGCGTTGAACTCAAAACAATTTGATACTTTTGTTAGTGATAACGAAATCAACCATTTCGCGTATTCTACACTTCCATAAATTTTCATAATTTGAGCATCAAAAAACAGCAAATTTATAAACAGTAAGAAAGATATTAACACTCGTAAAATTGATCTAGTCATGGTAACTTTCTGAAAACGCAGAGTTACCACATCATAAGTATAAATTGACGACAATGACACCTGGTTCTGGTCTTTCGATTCGTGTCTTCAATATGGCAAGCTGGAATTTATGTGTACACGATATTGTCTGCTTTCCAATTAGGTTAGCAAATGAGACACAGATTGAACCGGGCTCTGATATTAAAGATTTTCATCCAATTCCATCAACAAATTTTTTTTCGATTAGCCGTCAGACTTCGCAAAAAATGGTTTTAATCACATTACTCTAGGAAACTTGCAGCTGTAACGTTAATAATACGGTCCCGATAAAACATCAAGAAAGAAAACAAAAAAAAGTCAAATTAGATTAGGGTCGTAATCTCAAAATTAATTAACTTATTATACATTAAGATTGGTGCTTCATATAGCTTAAGTTTCACCTTTGGGAATATTTACAAATATTATAACCTACACGTGAATTGATTTTTTTTTTCAAAAAGGAAGTAAAGAAACGTGTTTGTGAAATACGAATACCCCACCAGAATACATGAAATTATATAAAAGTGAACCTTAAATAAGGTGTGTTACGAACGGACAGACAAATGCACAAGGGTACCACTGCATGTCATGTGATGATGCAACAACAAAAATCCATAAAGCTGAACGCTCATGGGCAAAAAGTCCCACAATCATTGTAATTAGTGATATTAGCGTTATGTAATGAATAATTCAGTGCACAATCTGCATAGATAAGCAGTTATTACACCATGCTGCACACAATGAAAGTTGGCTTCAGTTAGAATTGTGTTGTACCCAAGCGCCTAAACGCAACAAATTAATAACTAAAGCTAATGAAACTGTTTTATCAAGCAGAGTAAAGTTTTCGAAACAAGCACTGTTTCGATGTAAAAGAAAATTTCGTGGCTTTTTTTTTAGAACTTCCCGCCAGGAGGTCAATAACATTTTACACCAAATTTGATCTGGAGGTTAATGCTCGACCAGTCCGGATATAAATCATGTAACATCATTGTTTTATTGACTTCGGAAAAATCTCCGCTTCAGATTCAAGTTCAATGTTTGATGCATGCTCCTTAAAGTTGGTCCTGCGTGAGAGCGCTAGCTGCCATTTGTTTCATTATGAATCTTGACTATAATTTCGTATGCTGCCATTTAATAAAATGTAGGTAAGTGTAGATATGGGTTTGTGTCCGGTTTTATCTTCTATTTATTACTATACTCTTGTGTAGTTCAAAAGACCATATATTCAAAACTTTATATATATATATATATATATATATATATATATATATATATATATATATATATATGTGTGTGTGTGTGTGTGTGTATGATCTTGTGCTCAGTCAAATGGATTGTTTAGGTTCATTAATAAAGCAACTGTTTGGTTTTTACTGCCAGTAGCTCCAGACTGTATCGAACGAATTGCATGTAAGTTTTTCTTCGTTCGCAATACATAGACCAGTCGACATGGTAATAACATCCAACAGATTTTGTTTATGTTCAAATGTGCCTTCCTGATTTACTCCCCCATAAGACCAATATATATATCAATAATCAAAGTCAAATTGATATAAACAATTCAATCAAAATAGATCATCAGTGTCTCTTAGTGTCCACCTTTAATTATCAAAATTACTTAATTATTATTCATCGCATAATTCAATAATTCGTTTGTGAAAATCCGATCATTAAAAGTTTCTTTAGTCATTTGGCGCCATTTAGTCGATCGACGGGGATAGAAAATCAAAATGTGAACCATAGTTTGTAAAAAGTACAACTGCATAACAAAATATTATAAATGACATTAGAAACTACTTTTGCGCCTGAGGGCGAAACTGAAAATTAGGATCATGACAACGATAACGAAGTTGACAGTGGCAACAACGAGGAAGATGAATAAATAAATATAAGGCTAGCAAGTCCGTTGAGGTCTTCAATGATGCAGTTGCTTGTGGTATGTGGTCATGTGTGTGTGAGA
Source organism: Potamilus streckersoni (assembly GCA_016746295.1). Lineage (NCBI taxonomy): Eukaryota > Metazoa > Mollusca > Bivalvia > Unionida > Unionidae > Potamilus > Potamilus streckersoni. The sequence continues at coordinate 1,337,660 of JAEAOA010000455.1, forward strand.
GAGAGAGAGAGAGAGAGAGAGAGAGAGAGAGAGAGAGAGAGAGAGAGAGAGAGAGAGAGAGAGAGAGAGGGGGGGGACAGGGGTATTTGTGGGTCTAACTTGCCGCTTGATGCATTCATTTTAATAAATAAATAAATTTTAAAAAATATGTAAATTTAGCATGAAGTAGATACAACAGATGAAAACATTCAAGGGCATTTGTCAGGTTATTATTTACAAACATAATCTTTTACTCGATTCAAAAATTAATTTAACAAAGAAATCACCAATAGTGGTATGACAGAATATCAAATCTGTTTGGTCTAAAGAGTAGTACTTACGTGTATTATGATGGATACAATATATTATAATTACAGCACTGCATTAACAGCATCAAAAGAAAAGGAACCAGTTGCAAAGGTTAATGCAGATCACTGGACTGGACTGTGAAATATAGATCACAGTTGCTTAGTTTTGATTTTTAAAACTCTACATATAATTATGCATCTACATCATAATGTACAATAACTACATGGAGTAGTGCTTGAGAAACTGATCATAACACGAACATTAATGCAGGCCTTAGGATTGTGAAAAATGGGACAGGGTGACCTAGTTTTGAAAAGAGGTGTAGTACTCTTAATGTCAAATCAACATAACAAGTCACAAGACTCTGCAGGCAATTGCATTTGAGACTCTAAGCTAAATATAAAGATTAGTGCCCATCACTTTGATGGTAAATAAAGGTCACAATGACTCAAAAGACAGATCAAGAGACCTTTAAATGGAGTCTGTCAATTCTGGCATGCCACTGAATGGGAAACATAATTTACTCAACAAGACTGGTATCTTCTGGTTTAAGATTGATAAATATAATGAGCTTTCATCAAATCGTTGGTAAACATCTTCATTCCTGTCGAGGTTTTCTTTGAAATAATTGCATTACTAAATATTTCTCCAAAGATGTGATAAAAAAACAATCTTTGTTCAGCCAACAAAGTTCGATAAATCTCCATAGAACACCATCTCAGAAAAGTTAACTTATAGACACATTCTGTTTTTGTTTATATTCCAAATATAATGTTCACATTGTAAGTTCATACAGTACATATGAGGACCTTGTGAATGTAAGTCTTGGGTTACTATAAAGGTTATGACGCCTCAAATTATTTTTTAAAGAGCCTTTTCTTCATGGTCTGTAAAAGTCAGACGACAGAAATATCATAGTAACTTCATGTCGTGGACACCTTAAAATCTTTTGTCTTCATGTGTTACTGATCAACATAGGGTATCCATTGTAACTTTATCAAACACTCCACCCGCCTTAAAATGATCTTTTAGTCTTTATGGGATTTCCCATATTCCTTAATAGATGGAATGGTTATAATTAAGTCAGTTTAAATTGCTTGATAAATAAAAAAAATATATATAATTTTCATATTTCTTCATGTCATTTCTGATTAAAATATTTACTTGGACATGGCCAAGTATTATCACAAATGATGTACCAGTGTTAAAAATAATTTTTTTTCTTTAATATATATGCTTTATATGTATTCCATTTAAAACATTTAAAGACACCAGTAATTACTGTTTTTTACCCTTAAAATCTAAATACTGAACTATCTAAAAAGTACTACTAACATAATGAAAATAGTGTCAAGGTGTGATTCTATGCTCACGTTAGCTAACTTTGAGTATTTTACAATGTCATCCATAGGAATGCTGAAAATGTAAACTTGCTTTGCATTAAGCACATCTCCTGGTTCTGAATTGTAGGCTCCAATGCACTAAACCTAATTAATATCAATAAAAACAATGAACTAAACTTAATTATTGTCAATAAAAACAATGCACTAAATTTAATTGATGTCAGTAAAAAAAAAATGCATTAAACTTAAATAATGTCAATAAAAACAATAAAGATGTCACAGAACTAATAATTTGAAATTTTTTGCAATAACAATGCAGTAATGGTTTATTTTGGTTCAAGTGTCCTTATTTATGTACTTTGGTATAGTAATTATACATGTATTAATAAGTGTCAAGGGTACATTCAAACTACTAGTACTGCACCAGCGATGGCTACAAATTCAGTATATGATAGTCCAGTGTACATTGGAAATACCAATATTATACCAGTAATGGTTACAAAATCAGGATATGAGAGTCCAGTGTACATTGGAAGTACTAGTACAATGCCAGCAATGGTTACAAAATCAGGATATGAGAGTCCAGTGTACATTGGAAGTACTAGTACAATGCCAGCAATGGTTACAAAATCAGGATATGAGAGTCCAGTGTACATTGGAAGTACTAGTACAATGCCAGCAATGGTTACAAAATCAGGATATGAGAGTCCAGTGTACATTGGAAGTACTAGTACAATGCCAGCAATGGTTACAAAATCAGGATATGAGAGTCCAGTGTACATTGGAAGTACTAGTACAATGCCAGCAATGGTTACAAAATCAGGATATGAGAGTCCAGTGTACATTGGAAATACCAATATTATGCCAGTAATGGTTACAAAATCAGGATACCAGAGTCCAGTGTACATTGGAAGTACTAGTAATATGCCAGCAATGGTTACAAAATCAGGATATGAGAGTCCAGTGTACATTGGAAGTACTAGTACAATGCCAGCAATGGTTACAAAATCAGGATATGAGAGTCCAGTGTACATTGGAAGTACTAGTACAATGCCAGCAATGGTTACAAAATCAGGATATGAGAGTCCAGTGTACATTGGAAGTACTAGTACAATGCCAGCAATGGTTACAAAATCAGGATATGAGAGTCCAGTGTACATTGGAAGTACTAGTACAATGCCAGCAATGGTTACAAAATCAGGATATGAGAGTCCAGTGTACATTGGAAGTACTAGTATAATGCCAGCAATGGTTACAAAATCAGGATATGAGAGTCCAGTGTACATTGGAAGTACTAGTACAATGCCAGCAATGGTTACAAAATCAGGATATGAGAGTCCAGTGTACATTGGAAGTACTAGTACAATGCCAGCAATGGTTACAAAATCAGGATATGAGAGTCCAGTGTACATTGGAAGTACTAGTACAATGCCAGCAATGGTTACAAAATCAGGATATGAGAGTCCAGTGTACATTGGAAGTACTAGTACAATGCCAGCAATGGTTACAAAATCAGGATATGAGAGTCCAGTGTACATTGGAAGTACTAGTACAATGCCAGCAATGGTTACAAAATCAGGATATGAGAGTCCAGTGTACATTGGAAGTACTAGTACAATGCCAGCAATGGTTACAAAATCAGGATATGAGAGTCCAGTGTACATTGGAAGTACTAGTACAATGCCAGCAATGGTTACAAAATCAGGATATGAGAGTCCAGTGTACATTCAAACTATTGATACTATGCCTATGATAGCTACAAATTTAGTATTTCACAAAGAAAATACAGAATTATGAAATTCAAGAAAAATTTTGAAAGTTGATGGTGTATGTATTGTTTCTACATGAATTTATGTCTGACTGCTTGTGTGTGTGTGTGTGTGTGTGTGTGTGTGTGAGAGAGAGAGAGAGAGAGAGAGAGAGAGAGAGAGAGAGAGAGAGAGAGAGAGAGAGAGAGAGAGAGAGAGAGAGAGAGAGAGAGAGAGAGAGCAAAGAAGGCTGGGTTATGTTTTAATTGGTTTAGATTAATGTTGCAGAACAATAAGGTTATAACATTTAACAATGTTCTCTCTTCAACCAAGATAATTTCTAGGTTTAAAACATTTACCTGACTTGGATTGCTGCCGAAAAAAAAAAGATGTGTTACTCCATGACTATCACAGCAATTATTATCAAAGGGAGACAATCAGCATATCAAACTCAACAGTAGAATGAATTGTTGAAATTACAATGTTTCAGGCCAAAATACAACACTAAAATGGATCATTCATAATCTAGTCAGATCTTTCTTCAGAATTGTATTATGGTAATTATGGTAATAATTGTATTATGGTAATTCTTCAATTATGGTAATTCTTTAATGAATTATTTCAGTCATGTGACCATAAAATAATTATGTGCTTAATAATTGTATAAAATACTAAAAATATAAATACTGATTGTGCAATTGCATCTTTCTGTATGGATTATATCACTCTGTAGGGCCACTTACATCAATGAAAAAAGGTATTTATGAAGCACATGAAATAAAGCAATAAAGTAGTAAATGAATCGTGGCTAAAATAAAATTTGAAATATTTTAGAAAAATCCAGAATATAGCAAAAAAAATCTGTTCATATTATTTTTTAGCAACGTAAGAAGGATACAAGTGTTGCCAAGTACTTCAAACTATATGTCTGTTTTTGGTCTCATGTTAATAATAAGTCGACCATGAAATGTGAAGTCTTTCATTAAATTTGCTTTAATTTCATTTTAGCAAAATAAGAAAATATGCACATAAAACAATTAGCATAAAACAAATTGTAGTAATGTATAACAATTTATTGACATGGTAATAGAACAAGAGATGGTTACTGCAGTGTAACATGTGGCAATGTTGCCAATTAGGCCTCAAAATTTTAAGCACTGGAAAAATAAATTGGTAATACTAATATACGTATAAGTCTTTGGACATAAATAAAATAATAATACATTTTTACCATCCCAAGATTTGTATTTCTTATGTGTAGGATTATTTCTGTTCTCTCTATTTCAACTTTTTCTATTCCTGAACAATTAATCAAGAAATCTTTATTCTACTGACTGTATGTTTTGCTCACCAATAGTTGGTTCTCCCTGTAACAAATAACAGTAGATTTTCTTTGTAGCATATAGCATCTTATCTATTCCTGTGTTTTGATATATATATATATATATATATATATATATATATATATATATATATATATATATATATATATACACACACACACATACACACACAACACACACACAACACACAAATTCTGTTCAATTTACCATCTGAATTTATAATTGTGGTTACTGTAGTAATGTAAATTTTTATACCCTTAACTTTTCCATTCACAATAAATTTTATACCTTCTTACATTTCATGTACCATAATTTTTCATACATCCTAATTTTTCTAACTTAATTATTCATACACCCTAAATTTTCAACCTTTTAATATTTCATATTTCATCACTGTGTAAAATTAAGTTATTTTTCATCTTTTAATTTTTGATATAGGGAATTATGAATTTTTTTCCCGATTTTGACCTTTTTTTAGGTACATAAGAAAATTATAATAAATTTTTCTGCATCATATATCAGTACACCTGAAAAATTAACTGAAAAATACACCAATATTGTTTGTACTATGGGGTCTTAGTAAATTGATATGTAAGCAAACATTTTGTACTCATCTCCTGAATTGATCAGATGTAAAAATTCATTCTTCTTATAGTATTTAAAACTGCATGGCAGAGAATTTGACCGACCTGACTAATGATGAGTACTTATACTAAAGAAATATTGTGCTTTCTCGATAATTGGGTTACCAAAGATTATAATGACACTTTTTATGACATAAATTTTCAGTTAGCCTTGATACATAAAGTTACTTTTAACTATATTAATAATAATGAGTTATTTTTATTTGATGAAGTGCAGCAATATGTTCGTATTATCAATTAAAACTCAAAGTCATTGAAGAAAGCAGGAAGTATAAGCATACACTGCAAATACTTCACAGAAATGTTTCTAATTCAGGGCTCATTATAAAAAGGAAAGGTCAACTTTAATTAGAGTGAAACACAAATAAGATTTTGTAAATTTCTTCTTTAAAATAAATAAAGCCCTAAAAATGGATGCAATGTATTGTACATGCTAAATATTATTCAAGGTAGAAACAAATTGACAAAATATATATTTTTGGTATTTTTGACAAAATATTTCCAACTCTGCGCCAAAGAAAGAAAATCAGCAGACTGATTTAAGTAACAATCACATCTATTTTCTGGCCAATGACAAAATGAAAGTAATTAAAACAAAAGAATTTGTATGTATTGGAGTTCATATTTGGAATACCTTCCAATATCTTCCTGTAAATACCAATGGTCAAATATGTCTTTAAAAAATTTCAAAGTAATAAAACGAACTCAGTTTATGAACTCTTTAATTTTGGTGACAAACTGTCGATATAAAAAATTAGTTTTATCTCAATAATGACAGACTTTATTAAACTAAAAAATAGGCATGATGAAGGGTGTCTAGTACAGAAAACAAAATAATAATTTTCTTTTCAAATCTTCTGATACGTGACAGCTTCAGGAGAATCTGTTCTCATCAGTCGGCCAGGTTCATGAATCAAGTCAACTAAATATGCCCTTGGTGGAAACTTGGGAGCTCCAGGCTGAAATCATTACAGAAACAAATAAGATTGTGTTTGATTTATATCGTGTAAGAATGAATTCAAGAAGATACTAGAATGGGTTATTGCAATTCTGCATGTAAATTAGTCAACCCTTTTGGCCAACAAAGGCTACTAAATTAGTCAACCCTTTGGGCCCTTTTCTCAACAAAGGCTACTAAATTAGTCAACCCTTTGAGCCCTTTTCTCAACAAAGGCTACTAAATTAGTCAACCCTTTGAGCCCTTTTCTCAACAAAGGCTACTAAATTAGTCAACCCTATGGGCCTTCTTCTCAACAAAGGCTACTAAATTAGTCAACCCTTTGGGCCCTCTTCTCAACAAAGGCTACTAAATTAGTCAACCCTATGGGCCCTCTTCTCAACAAAGGCTACTAAATTAGTCAACCCTATGGGCCCTCTTCTCAACAAAGGCTACTAAATTAGTCAATCCTTTGGGTTCTCTTCTCAACAAAGGCTACTAAATTAGTCAACCCTATGGGCCCTCTTCTCAACAAAGGCTACTAAATTAGTCAACCCTATGGGTTCTCTTCTCAACAAAGGCTACTAAATTAGCCAACCCTTCGGGACTTCTTCTCAACAAAGGCTACTAAATTAGTCAACCCTTTGGGCCCTCTTCTCAACAAAGGCTACTTACTTCCTCCACTTTAGCAGTTTATTGTTACAATTTTTACCCCTCATCAGAAGCCACTCCAGTTATACAGCCATCAATTACGTATATTCTGACAGTGTCAGACTGCTTATTATGTTGTGTTTATGTTAACTGATATCACAAGATGCCTTCAGGAACATCACAATTTCAAAGATACTTTAGCTCAAACTTTATTTTTCTTTGAACCAATGCCTATGGCAGATGTCATGTTTTTCACATTTTTGAAATATTATTACATATATCTGTCATATGCATTCTCATTTAATTGTTGTTCTTTCTTCTATTAGGAAGTTTTATATGGGTTGACCTTAAATACGTGGAACCAATTTTATGGATTTCCTGCTTGCCACACAAAATATTCCATCTATGAAATATATCTAAGAATGGATGAATGTATCACTTCAATCTAAATTATGACAAGAGTTCCCTGAACAGTACATTATACACCCACCCCATGTTTAACAGTCATTTGTGTTGGCACAAATAGACATGGTAGACTGTAGATTATTGACTAATATGTGTCAATGACCTTGACCTCTGACCTTGAATTAAATTTTATGGTGCAAAAAAAGTTATTTTCTTATTAACTTATCACGATCATATCAGACCTCTAGACTCCAGGATTTTGTGCTTTTTTTATTACCATGGGCATAAGCCATTCACAAAATTTGGTCAAAGAATTTACTTTAGACCAAAGGTTATTCTTCAAAACTAAGTTTCCTTTGAGTGACAATAGTCTTTACCTTTGACCTTTCATTTCTCACAACTTCTTTCCAAATCTTAAGTGCAAGCCATCCACAAACTTTGGCCAAGGTATGTTGTAATCAACTAAAATTATTATCCAGAAAGACATTTGTTCAGTCTATTACAGTGAACTGTTCCTTGCATCATTCTCAAAAAGATTTCCATTATTCAATAAGAAAAATACAGAAAAATGAAGAGTCTCAGTCTGTGTTTTTTGTATCAAGTTACTGCTTATATGAATAATATCCTTGGTCTCATTGCTTTACTGGGTGTTAAGGGCACCTGCACACATGAAAGGTTATAGTGTGTCATGACGATGAGAGTAAAGTGTCTTGTCCAGAGACAAACGATGGCAGCTGGCGAGCCATCGGTAGGCACCTTCTGGAACAAAGTCTGGCATGCTCACTACTTTGCCACCATTACACTTCACAATTACATGCAGAAGCTGCTCCTATATGCTTCATGTTAAACATGACTAATAATGAACACAAAAATTCTTGGTATCAGATTAAATAGATAAATAAAATATGCCAACACTCATCCTGAAAACAAATAGAAACATTTTAAAATCCTGTACAACTGACTATTTTATATAATTATTCATAAGGAAAATGCAAAATAAGCAAATATTTTGCTGAACATTAAGCCCAAGATGATAGTTTTTGAAACAACTTTATTATTTGGAACAAATTATCAACACTGCATTTTTTTTCGAACATTTTTACAACGCTCAACAATTTTTGTACATTTGTGCAGAGACAGCTGAAATTCAATAACATAGTTTATCAGGTGTAATATTAAAAAAAAAAAAAACTATTGTACCATATTTCTGCAGCAATGACTTCACTTGTAAAGCTACAAGTTACTGATGTTGATATTGTTTTGCTGCTATAATTTAATCAAATGGTATTTAAAACCTGGAAGTTGTTTTTTTTTTTAATTTTACATTTTTTTCTATTAAAATTTCTCTCAAAATAGACAAAAACATAAGCTTGACAAGCAAAAATCTACTTTCCATGGCACCTTTTAGAGGCTTGAAAAATGAAAGGGGTTGTTGAGTAGGCGCATTAGTTGAAGATTACCGACTTTGAATTTCATTTACCCACAAATTTTCTGTGCAAGGAACTCGACCATTCACCACAGCAATTGGAAGTCTTACAGTCACGTTAGTCATTTACAGCCTTAAGGTAACAACAGCTGACAAACATAGCAGATTTGAAAATGTGTAAAGCCATCTGCAAACAAATTTTTGCCTACGTAGTGACCCACACAGGAGGCACATTCCTAAACAACACCCACCCTCAAACCCACCAGGTGAACAAGAACAGTGATTGCTTTACATTCCAAATTTTCAAGGTAAAATCAACAAATACAAATTATGACTCCAAAATTTGAATAAATCATCTACAAATATAGGAATAAGACAGCTTAAAACACTTATTAAGGAGCTAATTCAGGTGCACAGAGAAGAGTGTCACTGACTGAAAACTGTGCCAATCACAACCAATGTAAACAAATATCATTAAAAATATTTAATTTTATACAAATAAAGTCAATATCAAGAAAATAGATTATGATGTTCTTTCTTTAAATAATATTTTTAATTTCTTTAAAATTATATATATATATATATATATATATATATATATATATATATATATATATATATATATATATATATATATATATATATCAATATCTCATTTTAAAATATAAATTTCTATACACTGAGCATTCTCCATGGCCATTGATATCATGAATAAGCCATTATTTTTTTCTCTTTCTATCTACCATTTTCTCCCTCCACCCTAATACATGCCTTAGTTTGGATAATTTTATTGTCAAAAAACTCAACAGTCAATGCACATTGAGGAACAAATTAGAAATTGATCTGGATTTTCTCATCTCAAATGCTTTTAAAAAAGCAGAGAAAATGAAAACTATCCTAATTTTGTTTTTTGACTGACAGATGTAAAAGACTTCAAAGGTTTATTGATAGGAGTCAATGTAACTAATGCTGGCAAGTAAAATTTTGTTCTCATTAATATGGAAGAAATTCACCAAATTTGCCTTTTTTCCAGAATAATGTCTATTTCTACACATCTACCTGTTCACACTGGACTCATTTAAATAAAAGAAATGCATCTCTTTAAATTGTAATTCACTTCATTCAAGGCAAAATTTATTTACTCTTGATTTCTAACATGCAAACATTTTGAAGAAACAAGCATCTGAGATGCTTTTAAACATAATTAAATTTTGCACACTGCAAATAAGTTGAAATTTAAAAAATACTTCTAACATGTCTGATACTTCTAACTTGTCTCATACTTCTAATTTGTCTCATATTTCTAACTTGTCTCATATTTCTAACTTGTCTCATACTTGTAATTTGTCTCATATTTCTAACTTGTCTCATACTTGTAATTTGTCTCATATTTCTAACATGTCTTATACTTCTAACTTGTCTCATACTTCTAATTTGTCCCATATTTCTAACTTGTCTCATACTTGTAATTTGTCTCATATTTCTAACATGTCTCATACTTCTAATTTGTTTCAATCCCACTTTCACTCATAATGAAACCTCTAAAACATCTTTCAAAATGAAAAGGTATTGCAAAAGGAATCCATTTTAACATCTGCTACCATGCAATATGTATTACCAGTGATTCATTTTTTCTAATGATCAGAATGAAATCAACTTGTAAAAAAAATGTATTAATGGCACATACAGCTGATGTTGCCAGAAATACTCACTCAGACTTTGATAGTGAGATGGCTTTTAGTCAAATCTCAATCATATGATTGGAAACCAAATCTGTTATTGTAATAAATATTAATGTTAACAGATGTTAGTATGTCTTTCTTTTTAACTTTAGAAAAAAACAATGACATGTTATAGAAAAACATTAGTAAACAATAAAGTTCAGTGAAGTTTTGTCCCCTGCCTATCATGTTGAGGTCATCATCCATTAATATCAAAAGGATGGGAAATTAAGGACTGGAGGATAAATTAAGGAGTGGAGGAGAAAGTAAGGAGTCGAGGAGAAATTAAGGAGTGCAGGAGAAATTAAGGAGTGCAGGAGAAACTAAGATAAAAAAATCTTAGCCATAACAATAACTTAAAGGAGAGTATTCCCACTGTGGCACATGAGACACCTTCCATTGATGATGTTCAAGTTGACCATATTTAATCCCTTAATCTAAAATAACTTTAAAGTTATTGAGCAATGGATAAAAATAATGAAAATGTAAAATGTTCAACTGTAACCTTGACCTTTGAGATTGGACTGTGTTATGGAGTGATATGGAAAAAGTGTTATGAAAATGTAAAATATTTAGCTGTGACCTTGACCTTTAAGATAGGACTCACTGTATTATGGAGCAGTAGGGAAAAGTGTGATGATAATGTGATGTGACCTTGACCTTTAAGATAGGACTCACAGTATTATGGAGCAGTAGGGTAAAATGTGATGAAAATGTGATGTGATCTTGACCTTCCTATTAAGATAGGACTCACAATTCCCAATATGGTACATGATATTCCTTCTAGTTATGATGTACAAGTATACCATGTTTCATCCCTTAAATGAAAGCAGCAATAAAGTCATAAAGCAAAATGGGTCAGGTCATAGAAAACAGAACATACTGTGTCATGACATTGCTGTGTCATGACCTTGACCTTTATGATCGAACCACCAAAGTGGTATGAAACTGAAACACACCCTGAAAAGATGATATATAAGTATACCAAAAGTTCCATTTCTTGATCTTGAGTGGCTTTATTATTGTTACAATGCAGGAAAAAAATGTGTGATGGACAGACTGAAACATTATACTATGTTGAAAAGGCATGGGACAAAATTACCAACACAACAGCAACATAAAAATTCATATCACCGGCCAGATTTTGTCCTGAAACACGTTTAGGAATAAATTATAGGAAATAAATGTTAATTATCTAAAGCTGCTAGACAAAAATTCAACTCGAGGTATTTCCTAATAGATCAAGTGTAGAGCGAGTATCAAAAGACCAAGCTGAACTTTACTTATTTCTTTTATGCTTAACAGGAAGGCAGCCTAACTGACTTGTCAGAAGAATAGGGTAAGCTTATACTCAAATTTATCCTTAGTAAACATTTGCCAAAATTTCAAAATATGGGCTTGGGTTTATCATTAAGTACAGGCTTATCATCAAGTATGGGCCTATCACTGGATAAATATGGTAATAGGCATTTATCCAAAAAGAGTGTTTCCCTTTATCTTCATTTATGCTTCAGAGACCCCCAAAATTTTAATTGGACCCCCAGTATAGGCTTATAATCCAGCATGGGCCTATCATTGAAAAAATATGGTAATAGGCATTTATCCCAAAAGATGCTGGTTTATAACGCTAAATATTTCATTTTAAAAAGATATACTCAGGGTATTTTGAACAAATGGCTGCAGAATTTTCAAAATATTTCAAAAAAGTGAGACTGCATTTTTGACTTGAATTCAAAAAATGCACAGAATAAATCCTCTTGTTGAGTTTTATTTCTTGTTGGAGAATTTTCAGATCCTTAAAATATTTCACCCTGCTGCACACATGAATATTTCCCTTATAATCATGTACTTTCATTTTAGATATAAATTACAATGGTATTTTGTTGTCCTTTACATGAAAAAGCTACTAAAAAAATATGACTGGAAACCAAAAATGTTTTTAAATAACAATTCATCAATTGCTCACTGCACCATATAATTGGATTAGCACAGTGGATCAAATGAAAGGATAAAATATTTATACATCTAGTTCATATACTTTCATTTTCGTTTTTTTTTTTACCTATCACAAAACTGTTTTTCTTAGAAAAATAAATCACCACTGGTATTTTGGTATCAAATTAGGCTTCAAATGGTATAGTAGCCATTTTGTCTTAATGTCTGAAAATACAATATGGATATAGTCAAATATCTCATTTCTGCAGGTGATTCCTAAGTCAAGTAAAGAGCATAACATACTCAAATTAAATATTAATTGTTTTTCTAAAATTAAATACTTACATAGTTGAAACAAAGTCTATTTATTCCTGATTATCAAATGCTTTACACCATAACTGACATCAAGAAACTTCAGGATGAAATTTTTTTTATTGCTCTGGACTTTTAAAATGGTGGCCAAGTACAAATCCAGGTAAAGGTGGCGCTCACCAGTTATTATGTACTTTTGAGAGAGTGATGTATGTAAGGTGAAGTTGTTTGCATTTTAAACATGCACAGTGCAAAGAATGTTGGCATACCTATATACTACTTTCATGTAATGTGGATGAAATTTCTTTGGATATTGTACTTTTGGAAATTTTAAATGATCTTGGGACACTGCTAACTAAAATGACTGCTCCCTTGTGCTCCAAAAATCAACCTAAATTTGTCTAAAGTACACTATTCTTGGCAGCTATTAAAATATGGAAAATGAATTTTGCCAAACTAGATAATACCAGCTTCTAAAAGTGCAATGACTGAATTACCAAATACATAAAATGTAAAAAAAGTTATCGGCTCTTTTTTTTACAATTTACCTCTGAAGTTCGAGAAGTGAAAATGAGCAAGTAGAGCTAGCACGTTTTTGAAAGATGCACATCTGGAGTAAGGCCAAGCTGTATATTCTCTAACCCATATTACACCCATCAATCATACATCAAAATAAAGGGAATTAAAGGTTCTTTGAACAACACCTAAGATATACAAAGTCTCTTTTAAATAACCAGTATAACTAGTGAGGCAACCCGGGGAAACTCTTTTTCTTTAAAATTTAAACCCTATGCTAAATACGAAACTGTAGAGCGCCACCTTAAAAACAAATATAAACATTTATGAAATTATTTTTCTTATTTTCATATTATTATGTATGATATTCTGAGTAAAATGGTACATTAACAATGATTTTATTCATGAAAATAAGCTAATTATGCTTATTTTTGCTCTAGCATACATAATTTGATATGAGGCATGTTTGGGTGAGTAGTGACCTTCATTATGGGGAAATTAGAAGTCTTAGAATATAGGAATAAAGTCAACTTAAATTGAAAAATGTTGCATTAAGTAAAAGAAATCCATAGTGAAAATGTTTTTATTTCATTTATTTGCAATGAAATTAAAAAATAAATGATAACAAAGCAAATTTGCTTTCTTCCATATCAAAGAATTAGTTAATATTTACCCTTTGACCTTTGACCTTTATGAACCTCACCTGTTATATCCCTTTTATAACTGTAAAATTTATTGTTGACATCTCAGGAATAAATATGGCTAGTTTCATGTTCCTGTCTATCAGCATAACACTGGTTGCTATGTTGACAAAATGCAATGCGCATTTTTAAAATAGTTCACTTTTTATCATAAGGAGGGGGGGCTGTACCAGTTTAAGACTCTGACTCTAATAAATGCTGTTCTGAGGGGGGAAATACATGACAATTATTATAAAGGACTGTTTTGATGCTTGCGACTTAAATATTTCAGTCGTACAATCAAAATTAAATCATACAATAATAATACCTATATTCTCTTTATGGTGGCGCTCACCAGTTATTATGTACTTTTGAGAGAGTGATGTATGTAAGGTGAAGTTGTTTGCATTTTAAACATGCACAGTGCAAAGAATGTTGGCATACCTATATACTACTTTCATGTAATGTGGATGAAATTTCTTTGGATATTGTACTTTTGGAAATTTTAAATGATCTTGGGACACTGCTAACTAAAATGACTGCTCCCTTGTGCTCCAAAAATCAACCTAAATTTGTCTAAAGTACACTATTCTTGGCAGCTATTAAAATATGGAAAATGAATTTTGCCAAACTAGATAATACCAGCTTCTAAAAGTGCAATGACTGAATTACCAAATACATAAAATGTAAAAAAAGTTATCGGCTCTTTTTTTTACAATTTACCTCTGAAGTTCGAGAAGTGAAAATGAGCAAGTAGAGCTAGCACTTTTTTGAAAGATGCACATCTGGAGTAAGGCCAAGCTGTATATTCTCTAACCCATATTACACCCATCAATCATACATCAAAATAAAGGGAATTAAAGGTTCTTTGAACAACACCTAAGATATACAAAGTCTCTTTTAAATAACCAGTATAACTAGTGAGGCAACCCGGGGAAACTCTTTTTCTTTAAAATTTAAACCCTATGCTAAATATGAAACTGTAGAGCGCCACCTAAAGGAAACAGCATGTTGGGTGAAATTATCACCATATAGAGAAGTACAAATTTAATTTCCAACATGTGTAATTAACTTTGTGCCAAGACAGCATGTGATATTCAATCCAAGTTGGTAATGGATCACACCTTTAGGCTAACATCATCCAAATATATCTACTATGTTTTGCATTATTTGTTTACTGGGGCATGTAAATAATGATATTCCAAACAAATATGGATGTAGGAAGATCCAAATAAAGTGAAAAACCACCTATTAAAGTTAAGTGTAATCAAATTTTAAAAACTGACACCCATTACTGACATAGTACTGACTGAATACATGACCTGTATGACTTTTACAATAGGCACAAATGACTATCCACCATAACCACATAATGACTATCCATGACTCCATTGCACTAAGACAACATAATGACTATCAATGACTCCATTGCACTAGGACTACATAATAACTATTCATGACTCCATTGCACAAAGACTACATAATAACTATCCATGACTCAACTGCACAATGACCACATAATGACTATACATGACTCTATTGCACAAAGACTACATAATAACTATCCATGACTCAACTGCACAATGACCACATAAGGACTATACATGACTCCATTGCACTAAGACAACATAATGACTATCCATGACTTAACTGCACAATGACCACATAAGGACTATACATGACTCTATTGCACAAAGGCTACATAATAATTATCCATGACTCTACTGCACCATGACCACATAATGAGTATACATAACTATTGAACAAAGACTACATAATAACTATCCATGACTCAACTGCACAATGACCATAAAATGACTATCTACAACTCTATTGCACCATGACCACATAATAACTATCTACGACTCTATTGCACCAAGACTACATAATAACTATCCATGACTCTACTGCACAATGACAACATAATGACTATCTACAACTCTATTGCACCATGACCACATAATAACTATCTACGACTCTATTACACCAAGACTACATAATAACTATTTATGACTCTACTGCACAATGACAACATAATGGTTATCCTTGACTCCACTGCACCATGACTACATGACTATCCATGACTATTGCATCATGACAGTATAATGACTATCCATAACTTTTTTACACCATGGCAACATAATGACTATCCATGAATCGATGGTACCATGACACTATTGCACCATAACCACATAATAAAATGCAACAATTAATATACCACCTTTATTTAAATTTAGACAGCTGATTAATTTGTCATGGGATATGTGAAATCTTCTTATGATGCATAATTTGGAGAATAACTGGAATATTTTGTATTTCTTATGCGCTATATGAATCATTTTCATATTATAATGACTTAGACATTTACATTCCAAGGTCAATATGCCTTTTCTATACCCTAAGAGCAATCCCACCACAATATTTGGTCAATGGACATCGTTTAGAACTAGAGTTGTTATGTAAAAAATGTTTCAGTCACTGCAAGCTTGATAGTCTGCCTACAATGTAGAGGGTAAAAACATAAAAAACCAATCCATCCCCACCCCCCAAAAAGCCATCTGTCATACAGTCCAAAAAGATCCTTTCCAGTTGGGAAAAGAACTCTGGGGTACCACCTCAACCAGACTTCTTACATCTCCCCCATTCCAGTATGATTGATAAAATATCAGGGATGTTTTCACAAGGCCAAAATGTTGCTCAACAACAAAGAGGGTGGTCTTTTCTTCCCTCTATGTTGAGACCCCTGATCTCTTCTTCCGGCTGCTGGGTAAATTGCCCAAAGTGGTCTATTAAACCTCCTCCTTTGGACCCTTATGCAGCCAAAGTGGGTATTTCTTTGGTATCCTGGGCATGCCTTACCATCAACTTATGATGCCATGTAAAAAAAAAACCTGGTTATTTGTAACTATAGTCTTGCATGCTAAACTTTTCTCAGCTACTTCCCCTAATATGCTGAGAGAGGCCTCCCTAAATCCAGCCTCATTTCATGTGCTGGAGGCTGTGGCCAAAATATTTTGGCATGCATCATCTGTTGCCATGGCATTGTTGGTTGAATTTCTGTACATCCGCCGTGGTCAGTGCTGGATTTATACAAAGTGAGACCCTAAGGTATGGGAAGCTATAGAGGCCATATTTGGTATAAAATAAATTTGAGGGGTCCCTTCAGACTGAGTTCAGACTTTAGGGCCCTAAGCTGTAGCTTGTTTAGCTTATGCCTAAATCTGGTATTGGCCATGGTACTGTATTGGACTCATCAAAGGTCTTGCTTAAGGACAGTAACGACCTTCTAAGGGCTGCTCCTCTGGAAGCCAAGACCCTCTTTGGGGGACTTATTCTTATAGCGGCTTTTCAAGACTTGATCTCTTTTGTCTTCACTCCTGGTCCATTGCAATCGACCAGAAATGAAGCCAGGCAAATTATTGTCAGGAACCATCTGCCAAATTTTTCAAGTAGACACAACTCCAGTCAAATCCACAATTCTTGGTAGACCACCTCCTCACTCATCAGGTCTATGGTGCCCTGGTTGCCGCAGATTCAAGAGAAAGTTTTCTAACCCACCTTCGTTTCTTAAAACTGGGCAGAAAAGGGGAGAGGGAGTAGCCCTACCAAATCACCCCATCTCCTGCTGTGCATCCCCTTCCCAAACTTTTCACTAGGTGTTCGCCTAGGCCTTTTCTCTGAGGCCTGTTCAAGCATCATAGACAATAGTTGAGTAATCTCCATTGTAAACAAGGGTTATTGACTCCAGTTTTGGAACATCCCCTACTATCAAGGACCCTCATTTTTCTCATCAATCCAATCTGGTGGACTTAAGGGAAGAGGTGCACACCCTTTTGCAGAATGCTGAGAGGGTTTTTACTGATGAGTCTCCCACTTTTTATCCTGAATCTTCCTGGTCACCATGAAACACAGGAAATTTCAAATCATTATCTATCTCTCTCTGCTTAACCAGTTTCTGTCGAACGAAACCTTCACAATGGAGACAACCTCCTCAATCCAGAATACTCTTTGTCCGTTTGATTGGGAAGAGTCCAATGACTTTCAGGATGTCTATTTACACATGCCTCCTCCACACCACAATATTTTCATTTTTGCCTAGAACAGGAACTTTTTCAATGGCCTACCTCCGAATACAGAGAAACACTCATTCTCCAGTATTTTGACAACTGGATGATTGGCCATGTTCATGTTCAGTTCCTTTATCAGGATTTGTTCCGTGCTCTTGGTCCACCATAATTCAACTGGGTCTCCTACCCAACCTCGAGAAGTCAAACTCATTCCATCACAGGACACTGTTTACATGGGTATGAACTTCCTCAATAAACAAAACTTGGTCCAAGTTCCCTTGGATTGGGTAGATCAAATCCTGGCTCTCCTAGAGATGCTACAAATGAAAACCATTGTATCTGCTTGCCTTTATCTGTCCCTACTTACTACCTTGAATGCCTCTGTCAAATTGGTTTCCTTTAAGACGTCTTCACATGCGTCCTCTACATTACCCTCTTTTGGGAAGGTGGAAACCTCACAGAGATTCTCTATCAACCTCGATCCCTCTAGGGCCAGTTTTTTTTTAGCACCTTTTGCTTAGCTGGATGAATAGAGACAGATTCCTGATGGGGATCCACATGCATGCACCTGATCCCCATTCCTATCTGTTCACAGATGCATCTGATTCAGGGTGGGGAACCCATTTAGAGCCGAAGGGCATAATTCTTTATAGTTCCTGGACTCAGGCTGAATGGTCTCTCCTCATCAATAACATAGAAATGAAAGCAGTATATCTAGCATTGCAAGGGTGCATTGACCTAACAAGGGTCTGATTTTTCATAGTCTCCTCAGACAACATGTCTGTCTTAGCCTACCTACAACATCAAGGAGGTCTGGAACCTTACCCTCTCGGCAACCTCAGAAAATGTCACAATCTGAGTTTGCCACATTCTAGGCAAGATCAACATATTAATGAACAGCCTGTCCAGAACAGGCTAAGCTGTCCTCAAAGAATGGACTCTTCAACACTCGGTAACAGAGTCCCTGTTTTCCCTTCGGGGAAGACCTCTAGTGGACCTGTTTAAGATGAAGCTCAACAACAAACTTCCCTTTTACATGTCTCCTATCCCAGAACTGAAAGCATGGACAGATGATGCATTCAGCATTCCAGCTTTTAGCTTATGTCTTCCCACCTTTCCAACTGCTAGCATAAGTTTTGCAAAAAGGCTGAACTTCCATAGCTCGGATCATTCTCATTGCCCCATTGTGGCCCCAGCAACCATGGTTCATTAATCTCCTAGACTTCTTGATAGCCTGACCCAGGTAACTACCACACAGGAGGGAACTTCTGTCACAAAACTGGGGATTCCTTTCTCCACATCAGCCCAGACATTCTCCACCTTCACGCCTGGCTCATCTCAAATAATCTCTCCACCAGAATAAGTTTTCTGACACATTCACCAACTGCATCATTCAAGCCAGGAGAACTTCTGCATCCAAAGTTTATGATGCCAGATGTGATTAGCGCAGTAGGAAACACATTGATCCTATCTGCCATCCTGTAATTTCCATTGCTGATTTCCTTTTGTTACTCTTTGAGACCAAAAGATGTTCAGTGTCCACTATCGAAGGCTATTGAGCTGCCATCTCCAACACACTTAAATTCTTGCAAAGCACGTTCTAATCTGCATCTCACCTATCTTATAAAGTTTTGTGAGCTTCAGAGACTTGTCTCTTGCTCAGTTGTGCACAAATGGAATCTTTCCTGTGTTTTTTGGTCATTAACCATTGAGTGAAGATTTCTTTCTGGATCACACACTCAGAATTGTTCCCTCTCACCCTTGCCTCTGCAAGCTGAAGAAGTGAAATTCATACCTTGTCCATTGACTCTGACTGTCTTATCCTCTTATCCACAGAGATTCCCAGTCTCAGTAAAATGTGTGCAGGGGATGATCAAGATAGAGTTTTATGCTCTTGGCTTCTATCTTCATGTCTCCAAAGCATAAGGAAAAGGTACATAATGTCTCTCTCTCCCTATTAAGGGCACTGTAGACATATCCGATTCCACTATCTTCTGGTGGATTGTCATTGCAATTAAACGAGGAGTCTTTCACCAACTGAGACCTCACCTTTATGAAACTTAAATCCTACTATAATCATTGCTCTATGGAGGACATTATGAAAGCAACTTTATGGCTCTTCCATAATTCCTTCTCTTCTTTTAACCACCACTCATCAGTACAACAGATTGCAGGCATTGTTTCTCTGGGTCCTAATGTTATGGTATAGCATGTTACTCAGGGAGACATGAACATTCTACAGAAGTGTACCTCTCCCTCTATGGTGAGTACATTTAATTTCTGTTTTTGATCAGTTTCACATCTTACTGACAATAGTGACAGGATAAGTAATTGCTGCTATTAAAATGTATTTTTTTTTAGTGGATAAAACTAGTTTTAATTATGCAATACTTACCTCACACTGTTGCTGAAAATCAATAAGAGTCTTTCTTACATAATTTTCAAGTTATCTACCAACTCTGACAAGAAGGCATGGTAAAGAACTGAAATTTGTGTGCAGAAAACTTTTTCTTCTCTCATTCACAGCAGGGGAAAGTTTTTAACCTAAGCATGGCAGAGTTTAATCATTATGTTTCAACTTTTTTAAAAGAAAACAACCGTGCTGCTAAAAGCAAATGCAGTACATTTTTAAAAACTGATATAAAGACATATATATCTAATCATGCTATTTAAATATGCAAACAAACACACATTAAAAATTTAAATAAGTTTTACTTATCTGGAAAACATGCTTTTTGCCAAAAATGTCAAAGCCAAAAGGAAAACAATCACAACAGTAGACAGTTACAAAAAGTTATTTTTCTTATCATGATCTGAAATTTCATCTATGTCATGTAGTTTTTGTTTTATCATCTTGAAATGGCAAACCTAAATCTCAGCTAAAAAATCGGCTAAAAATAGTTGAGAAATCAAATATAATCGCCTAAAAATTCAATGTATTTATTTGCATATGAATACAAATATGCCCAAATACAAATATGCCCATAAAATTTCATTTGTCTACATCATATAGCTTTTGCTGAACTGTGTTAACAAATTTCTTTCAAGTATGTCCAAGGAGATTTTTTAAGTACAACAATGACCAAACAGCTAAAAATTCACCCTACTGACCTAAAATTCTAAAAATGTCCTTATTATTATAAATTGTTTAAAATTGTATAGCTCCAAGTTAAAAATATTTGTGATACCATGTTAATACAGATAAGAGATAGATGTTCAGATGTATGGATGTGCAGACATACAGACAACAGGCAAAAAAAGTCCCCCTGTTCTGCTATTACAGTGAGTATATATAAAATCCTACTGTTTCAATACATACTGTACAACAACAACAACAACAAAATCCTAAGACTATGTATCAATACATACTGTACAACAACAACAAAATCCTAAGACTATGTATCAATACATACTGTACAACAACAACAACAACATAATCCTAAGACTATGTATCAATATATACTGTACAACAACAACAACAAAATCCTAAGGCTATGTATCAATACATACTGTACAACGACAACAAAATCCCAAGACTATGTATCAATACATACTGTTGTTGTTGTTGTTGTTGGGTTTAACGCCATTTTTCAGCACACAATAGGCTATTCATGGCGGCCAGTATTATTGGTGGAGGAAGAAACCGGGAAAACACCGGAAAGAACCACCGACCCACGAGAAGTTACTAGCAAGCTTTCTCACATATCCACATTTGCCGAATCATAGACTCGAACCCACGCAAACAGAGGTGAGATGGCAGTGATCTGTAACGGACAGCACTTTAGATCACTCGGGGCCCCCAATACATACAGTACAACAACAACAACAACAAAATCCCAAGACTATGTATCAATACATACTGTACAACAACAACAAAATCCTAAGACTATGTATCAATACATACTGTACAACAACAACAACAACAACAAAATTCTAAGGCTATGTATCAATACATACTGTACAACAACAACAACAAAATCCTAAGACTATGTATCAATACATACTGTACGGTCCTCCTCTGGTAACATGACTTCATTCCATGCTCTGTTATATTCCCCTCTTGTAAGTGTGCAACTCACAGCTATCTTGTCAGCTAGGGTCTGAAAAGAAAAGATTCAAATAGTAAAAAATTATAGTCAATAATTTAAAATTAAATTTAAGTTAATTGTTATGTATTTCTATATTTTTGGCAACTCCTGGCACAGGATTTTATATCAGTTCCATAATTTTTATTCATGGCTGTAAACTGTATAGGATATCTTTTGTTATAAATTTTATGTAACCTGGCTCTGTTAAGAATGCAAATTGCATATGATCTATAAATGTTTACATACATGGTGACAATTATTAATAATAATCTTAATAATAAGACTTAATTTCTCAGTGACTGATGAGATTTTGAGACTTGGATGTTAAACAAGAATAATTCTGTAACTTCACATTGGTTTTGCTTGGTCACTTGAATAGACCCAATTCAATGTAAAATAAGTAGTGTATGCTGTCACGTGGGGACTACAGTTAAATAAGTAATGGAGTTAATTGAGTTACCCTCTTTAAATAAAGTAATAATAATAATAATAATAATAATAATAATAATAATAAAAATAATAATAATAATAATAGTGAGATACACTCTGTGCATATAAATATAAAATTAAGCATTCAGATTCATTCTGATTTTTGGAGCCATTTATACTTATTGTGTTCATTTTATAAGTCTACAGATGTATTTTATGTTGTACTTAGATATTATTTGAGAGGAAAAAGATATATGTGGACAATTCAGTGGAAACAGAAAGTTATCATTATTTGGACAATAATATTATTCTGGAACTTATAAATCAGTTGATGGAATTCTGGACAATGCCACCATAATGTCATTTTCTAGGAGGCCCAGTACATTTCTGGTTTTGAAATTTATAAGGAACTTTTTCATTCAATTGGGAATTTCATAGACCTATGTAAGGACTAATTTGGATTCACTTCATTATGATGTAAGTTCCTCTCACATTTTTTACCAATCACTCTAATAATTAAATTGTTTGTTAACTTTTATCAAACTTGTTGGTTTTGCTTCTTTTCTGTTACTTAAGTTTGTGACAATAGGGTCATAACAAAATATTAAGAAAGATTCTAAGCTGGACATTTATTTAAAATACTGTTGAGAGAAAATTTATTACTATATGGACCAAATAATAATTAAGCTATTTAATCACAAAAAAATTCTTTTTATTATTGAATATTCAAATAAGGACTAAATATATGAAGCTAGTCCTTAACAACTTTTCATTACACTTCCTCATGTGTAAAGTCCTTGAAAACTGAAACTTTCATGGACTTATTTCATAATGTTTATCTCCTATGATACAATTAGGGAGCCAGCCCAATAGATTTGTCAAAAAGAAAATGGGGTGGGTCTGTTATAAAGTGAATGTATCCTATGCAAAAATTTCTCAAACTTTTTTTTTTAAAAAATGTGTGTGGGCTTGTCATGAAACATGGGCATATCATAAGATAAATATGGCAAGTATTAGTTTGCAAACATTTTCAGGATAGACAAGTTGTGGGTCGGCTTTTCATCAAACATGTGTTTATGACAAAATAAATATAGCAAGTACAGAATTAAATACCACATTCAGGATTGACAAGTTGTGGGTGGGCTTATCACAAAATATGAGCTTGGAATAGAATAAATATGGTAAGTAAAGAATTTTGTACCAAGTTCTAGATGGACACATCGACTAATGAAGATAACCACAGAACCAGTCAACATTTCTGTGGCAATATTGCCAGTTGGTGACTGCCAAGTTGTTGCCAATATAAACTGATTTGCTTTTGGTTCCAGGTTTCACATTGTTTTAAGACTATATCAAAATATCACTTTGAATCACAATTGTTTTATTTGTAGTGGTTTGTTTAATAAAAGCTATCTTAGCACACTGATCACTTTTTTTTTAAAAAGATAGATATCTAGTCTAGTTCATTATCATCAAAACAGATCTTATTTAGAGATGCTAATTGCACAAATTGTTATGTATTAAAGTCATAGAAAAACAAAAACTTTCATCAACATAATTTCTGGATAAAAGAGTATGGTCATTTTCAGTAACTTATCAGTGGTGACAACGACCAATCTGAACATGACAACGGATTTTTAAAAATTTAAAATAATAAATTGATACATCAGCATCTAAAAACAAGTACACAAATTTTAAAATCGTATACAAATCAATAACTATTTTAAAATCCACTTACTTTTTAATGAACTATCAATTTTCATGGATAGAATGGTTGTCACACAATTAGGAATTTAGAAATCAAATGAACAATGATCCTTCTGTGATATTAATAACACCCAGTATTCAGGTGGACACAAATTGATTAATATATGCAGATGATTTTGCGTGTGTTATGCAATGATGAAAATGGATACCCTTGAAAATAAAGAAATTCATACAATTATGTGAGCACAATAAAAATATATTCATAAAAATATAATGATTTCATTTCACTCATAAAATATTATATCTACTCAAAATTTTTTTATATACCTTGCTTCCTGCAAATGTTCTTCATTATTTATTATCTCAATTTTATTCTGCAACTATACATGTTTGATGATATCATATCTACATTCAATACTTGTATCAATGATATCACATCTACATTCAATACTTGTATCAATGATATCACATCTACATTCAATACTTGTATCAATGATATCACATCTACATTAAATACTTGTATCAATGATATCACATCTACATTCAATACTTGTATTAATGATATCACATCTACATTCAATACTTGTATCAATGATCTCACATATATATTCAATACTTGTATCAATGATATCACATCTACATTAAATATTTGTATCAATGATATCACATCTACATTCAATACTTACATCAATGATATCACATATACATTCAATACTTGTATCAATGATATCACATCTACATTCAATATTTGTATCAAAGATATCACATCTACATTCAATAATTGTATCAATGATATCACATATACATTCAATATTTTATCAATGATATCACATCTACATTCAATACGTGTAACAATGATATCACAATTGTCAATACTTGTATCAATGATATCACATCTACATTCAATACTTGTATCAATGATATCACATCTACATTCAATACTTGTATCAATGATATCACATCTACATTAAATACTTGTATCAATGATATCACATCTACATTCAATACTTGTATTAATGATATCACATCTAGATTCACTACTTGTATCAATGATCTCACATATATATTCAATACTTGTATCAATGATATCACATCTACATTAAATATTTGTATCAATGATATCACATCTACATTCAATACTTACATCAATGATATCACATATACATTCAATACTTGTATCAATGATATCACATCTACATTCAATATTTGTATCAAAGATATCACATCTACATTCAATACTTGTATCAATGATATCACATATACATTCAATACTTTATCAATGATATCACATCTACATTCAATACGTGTAACAATGATATCACAATTGTCAATACTTGTATCAATGATATCATATCTACATTCAATACTTGTATTAATGATATATCTACATTCAATACTGTCTTATATCAATGACTTCATATCTGCATTCAATACTTATGTCAATGATATCATAACTGCATTCAATATTTATACCAATGATATTATAACTAGATTCAATACTTGTATCAATGATATCACATCTACATTAAGTACTTATATCAATGATATCACATCTACATTCAATATTTGTATCAATAATATCACATTTACATTCAATATTTGTATCAATGATATC
The DNA here is from genome assembly GCA_016746295.1 of Potamilus streckersoni. Taxonomy (NCBI): domain Eukaryota; kingdom Metazoa; phylum Mollusca; class Bivalvia; order Unionida; family Unionidae; genus Potamilus; species Potamilus streckersoni. The sequence continues at coordinate 1,363,515 of JAEAOA010000455.1, forward strand.
ACATCTACATTCAATATTTGTATCAATGATATCATATCTACATTCTATACTTGTATCAATGATATCATATCTACATTCAATACTTGTATCAATGATATCATATCTCCATTCAATACTTGTATCAATGATATCACATCTACATTTATCTACATTCAATATTTATATCAATGAAATCATGTCTACATTCAGTACTTATATCAATGATATCACATCTACATTCAATACTTGTGTCAATGAAATCACATCTCCATTCAATACTTGTATCAATGATATCTCATCTACATTCAATACTTGTATCAATGATATCACATTTACATAAAATACTTTTATCAATGATATCATATCTACATTCAATACTTATATCAATGATATCACATCTACATTTATCTACATTCAATACTTGTATCAATGATATCATATCTGCAGTCAATACTTGTATCAATGACATCACATCTACATTAAATACTTGTATCAATGATATCACATCTACATTCAATACTTATATCAATGATATCACATCTACATTTATCTACATTCAATACTTGTATCTATGATATCATATCTGCATTCAATACTTATATCAATGATATCATATCCACATTCAATACTTATATCAATGATATCACATCTACATTTATCTACATTCAATACTTGTATCAATGATATCATATCTACATTCAATATTTATATCAATGATATATCATCAATGATATCTTATCTACATTCAATATTTGTATCAATGATATATCTACATTCTATACTTGTATCAATGATATCATATCTACATTCAACACTTGTATCAATGATATCATATCTCCATTCAATACTTGTATCAATGATATCATATCTGCATTCAATACTTACATCAATGATATCACATCTACATTCAATACTTATATCAATGATATCATATCTCCATTCAATACTTGTATCAATAATATCATATCTGCATTCAATACTTACATCAATGATATTATATCTAAATTCAATACTTATATCAATGATATCATATCTACATTCAATACTTGTGTCAATGAAATCACATCTCCATTCAATACTTGTATCAATGATATCACATCTACATTTATCTACATTCAATACTTGTATCAATGATATCATATCTGCATTCAATACTTATATCAATGATATCACATCTACATTTATCTACATTCAATACTTATATCAATGATATTATATCTACATTCAATACTTGTGTCAATGAAATCTCATCTCCTTTCAATACTTGTATCAATGATATCATATCTACATTCAATACTTATATCAATGATATCACATCTACATTCAATACTTGTGTCAATGAAAACACATCTCCATTCAATACTTGTATCAATGATATCTCATCTACATTCAATATTTATATCAATGATATCACATCTACATTCAATATTTATATCAATGATATCACATCTACATTCAATATTTATATCAATGATATCACATCTACATTCAATACTTGTATCAATGATATCACATTTACATTAAATACTTGTATCAATGATATCACATCTACATTCAATACTTATATCAATGATATCACATCTACATTTATCTACATTCAATACTTGTATCAATGATATCATATCTGCAGTCAATACTTGTATCAATGACATCACATCTACATTAAATACTTGTATCAATGATATCACATCTACATTCAATTCTTATATCAATGATATCACATCTACATTTATCTACATGCAATACTTGTATCTATGATATCATATCTACATTCAATACTTATATCAATGATATCATATCTACATTCAATACATATATCAATGATATCACATCTACATTTATCTACATTCAATACTTGTATCAATGATATCATATCTGCATTCAATACTTATATCAATGAAATCACATCTACATTTATCTACATTCAATACTTGTATCAATGATATCATATCTACATTTATCTACATTCAATACTTGTATCAATGATATCATATCTACATTCAATACTTATATCAATGATATATCATCAATGATATCATATGTACATTCAATACTTGTATCAATGATATCATATCTACATTCAATACCTGTATCAATGATATCATATCTACATTCAATACTTGTATCAATGATATCATGTCTACATTCAATACTTGTATCAATGATATCATATCTACATTCAATACTTATATCAATGATATCACATCTACATTTATCTACATTCAATACTTGTATCAATGATATCATATCTGCATTCAATACTTACATCAATAATATCACATCTACATTAAATACTTGTATCAATGATATCACATCTACATTCAATACTTATATCAATGATATCTTATCTACATTCAATACTTGTATCAATGATATCACATTTACATAAAATACTTTTATCAATGATATCATATCCACATTCAATACTTATATCAATGATATCATATCTACATTTATCTACATTCAATACTTATATCAATGATATCATATCTGCATTCAATACTTACATCAATGATATTATATCTAAATTCAATACTTATACCAATGATATCATATCTACATTCAATACTTGTATCAATGATATCATATCTGCATTCAATTCTTATATCAATGATATCATATCTACATTCAATACTTGTGTCAATGAAATCACATGTCCATTCAATACTTGTGTCAATGATATCACATCTACATTTATCTACATTCAATACTTTTATCAATGATATCACATCTACATTCAATACTTATATCAATGATATCATATCTACATTCAATACTTGTATCAATGATATCATATCTATATTCATTACTTATATCAATGCTTCTAATGCTGTTTAATAATAATTAATAACATTCATAAGCACGGTGGTCATTAGCTTTTACGTGTAGCAGCTCAAACATGGTGTCTTTACCTTAAAAAGAAGGGCTCGATGAACATGGATTCCAGCTTTCAGCCTTCCGATAGGAATTATATTCGATTTCAACTCAAACTTCACCTGGCTCAGTGGAAGCTCCCAGCTGAAGTTTGTTACCTGGCCTCTCTCAATTGGGCCACCAAGCTTGTCAGCAACATATCTATAAAAGCAACAAACTCTATCAAGATTCTTGACACCAAAAATTTGAAACCTCTCCAAAGGTTATATAAGACTATGTTCAACACAAGCTCAAAAGGCCCAAATTAGATATGATGTTTATCGTACTGTGGGCCCTTGTTATAGAACTTTTCATGGAAGTCATACATGAGTACTGTGCTATAGGTGAAAGCCACCTTATACTGGGTACATTACATGGAAAGATACAAATCAATCAGTATTATGGGATCCCTGAATATACTCATGAAATATCAGAGACATTGGTAGTAGTGAGGAAATAATGCATACATAAAACAGGTGGGTTCAACCATTCCCAGTCATCCTTGGAAGAAAATCTATCATTTTAACTAAGATGCACCGATTTAATTCCTGAGCACCTATTTACCTGTCTGTCTGTCCATTAAACCACTGATTCTGGAGTGTCCTTCAAAGACCTGCATGGACATATTTACCTGGATTGTACTGACTTGCCCCTCCAGTGTCCATCAAGAACAAGAAGTGTCCTTTTAGGAAATGAATGAACAAGGGGTTGGTTCACATCCAAAAAGATACGCATGGTGTAATTAGAAATTTAAAAATGAAAATCGTTGACTGATGATATTAACCGCATTAACCCCTGGTGCAATGTTTATGCAGCAGGAGGTAGTTGCTACTTCTGAGCATTGAAAGGTCATGTATGATACACTAAAGTGGATGGTATTATAGAAAGGTAGACAGATGTAGCTCTACAGTAATACCAAATAATCTGGACATTTTAGGTGCACTACAAAATACAGAGGGAAAAACATAATTTTTTGGACCTGAGTTTTTTCCACCCAAAATTTGTTTGAGGTCAGAATCTGATTTTGTGTCCGGATTTTAGACTTTTTGGCTTCAGATCTAAGGCAGACCAGTCTGAACTGCACACAAATAGGTGAACCTTTGCAAAATGTAGGATAAGATGGGCATTTGGAATAAAGAGTGGTCTCAATACAAAAATTATGGGTGTGTTAAACAAAAAAATGAACTCAAACATTTACCCTTCTGTTCATGTGCACGCGAAATAGCTAATGAATGTTTCGAACACAACTATGCATTAAGTTAATTGGAAATCTCTTGGAGGTCAATGTATTAGGATCATCATTATATTCAGAAATAGCCTCGAAAATGTGTTTCCTACTTGCGTTTCAGGTGAAAATGAAATAAACCTCCAGAGGTTAATGAGTTAAATAAACATATTCATTGCAAATGAAACATGGAATTATTATACACAATTTTTTAAATTGTGAAAATGATCGAATTAAAGTTAAGTCTTAAATTAATTAAATAGGTTTATACAGTAATTTCACTAACATATCTTTTCATAGAAGCACTGGCTAGATTGTGAATTGTCTCAGTTGAAAAAAGGCTACTGTTGTTTGAATTTAATAAGTGATTAAAAATGTATCATATCTAGTGAAAAGTCACGTGATCATGAGTATGGTACAACTTTCACATTTTTTATGGCATATCATGAATATGGTTCAACTTTCACATTTTGAATGGCATCTTATTACATGAGTATTGTACAGCTTTCACATTTTTAGTGGCTTCTTTTTACATGAGTATAGTACAACTTCAACATTTTAATGGCATTTTATTACATGAGTATGGTACAACTTTCATATTTTTAATGGCATTATATTATATGAGTATGGTACAACATTCACATTTTTAATGGCATCCTATTACATGAGTATGGTCCAACTTTTAACATTTTTAAAAACATTGTATGAGGATCTAGAAAATAATTTTCTTTAATTAAATGTTTTTGCAGCTGGATAAATGATAAAATATTTCTTTATGCTAGGAAATTCTTTGTAAATTCTTTTGGACTTCACTTGGAAGTGAGTATGTACAGTAATTTAATTACATAAATATTGCAATTATTTTCAAAAAGTTAGCTTCAGATAACCAAACAACACATTACCTCACAACTGTAACCTTACAATGAGCTTCACAATCAGGATTGGAATGTAAGATTATGTTCACATGATTTATTTATGAGGTTTTTTTTATATAAAAAAATGATTATGTTAATTCCATTGTATAAACAATTAGGGTTCACAGCTCTATATAATACATAGTAGCATAATTCCCAAACATTCAGTGTTTCTTCTCAAATTTTAAAAACAATGTATTTCTATTCACAATTTGCATATCTTGTGTTTGAAACCTTGGTGATGCATTAGCTTAAGACGGGGAAAGAGAGAGTAATATTTTCTCTACAATCTGATAAATAACATCAAATACCTATGAGATTGCATAAGTAATAGTTTTAAGTTGATAAATATTACAGCCACTTCTAAACTGACCAATTAAATAGAAAATAAGATTTTCCCATGATGCAATCTAAATGCCATTATATGGCTAATGGAATGACAATTTACTAGTGTACTTGGATTTTAAAATACAATATTATGTTCAACATAATATCTATGTCCAAATACACTATGTGCTTCTCTAATGCAATATGTGTGCCCAATACAATATGTACTTGTCCAACTCAACATATATGTTATCTTTGTACATTATCTTTCTGCACAAATGATGGCCAGTGTTGGAAGTATGATTTTATTCTGACCAAGAGACACTGACCTGAGCATGGGTTTATTCTGATCCCAAGATACTGATCTGAGTTTATTCTGATCATGAGACACTGAACTGATCATGAGTTTTTTCTAATCACAAGACAATGATCTCAACATGATTTTATTCTAATCAAGAGACAATGACCCAAGCATGACTTTATTCTGATCATGAGACATTGATCTGAGCATGAGTTTATTCTGATCATGAGATACTGATCTGAGTTTATTCTGATCATGAGACACTGAACTGATCATGAGTTTTTTCTAATCATAAGACAATGATCTCAACATGATTTTATTCTAATCAAGAGACAATGACCCAAGCATGACTTTATTCGGATCATGAGACATTGATCTGAGCATGAGTTTATTCTGATCATGAGATACTGATCTGAGCATGAGTTTTTTTTCTAATCACAAGACAATGATCTCAACATGATTTTATTCTAATCAAGAGACAATGACCCAAGCATGACTTTATTCTGATCATGAGACATTGATCTGAGCATGACTTTTTTCTGATCATGAGATACTGATCTGAGTTTATTCTGATCATGAGACACTGAACTGATCATGAGTTTTTTCTAATCACAAGACAATGATCTCAACATGATTTTATTCTAATCAAGAGATAATGACCAAGCATGACTTTATTCTGACCATGAGATATTGATATGAGTTTATTCTGATCATGAGATATTGATATGAGTTTATTCTGATCATGAGATATTGATATGAGTTTATTCTAATCATTAGACACTGATCTGAGCATGAGTTTATTTTTACATGTGTGAACACACATAACAAAACATTCTGACAAACTGTGTAAACTGGGACTTTATCAGCATACAATAAATTATTTTCTATTACAACAATAAATTAGTTACTATGACTTCATTAAAACAATATAATTTGGCACCAAACATTCATTTGTGTATATTCTAATGAATTCATAAAAAAAAATTATTGTTGGGCACTGAGAAATTGAAAAGATTTTTCAGCAATAAAAACCTGGCATATACAAATTTACTGTGGCAAACACTATAATAATTTAGACTTTGCCAAACTTCCACTTCTGGAATTAAAACCACGGTCATCTCCATCAGTGTAGTTGTGTTAGACAGACTTGTTCATTATGGCATTTTGTTATATTCACTTATTATACTCTCCTGCAGCATATAGTATATATAAATATCCTTGGGTTTAAATTCTAACAATTGAATTTAGGACAGCCTTGATTTAACAGCTGAAGAAGAATGGTCACTGAATTCTGAAAGAAAACATATGTTTGCAATTTGCTTGCAGGGGTCCATTGGATCATGGATTTTACACAAAATGTATATTTGAATGAAAAGCTGTATTTATAAATTGGGGAATAAATTATCAGCATGGTTATTACTTATCTGAGTTATTTTAGTTAACAATTTGAGCAAGCTGTTTCTAATGTGGTGGAGCATTTATATGTATATACATTCAGTACAACTGAGAACTTTTTTTAATAAGTACACAATTTTCGGTTGGGAAGATGAGGGGAAAGGGCAGGAGTGTTTTTTTAAAGCCCAAATTCATTGAATATTAAGTGAGAATTTGATTTTATCTCATATATAAATACAGTAAGTAAAGGACTTGCATTAAACTTATAAGTAAAGTATACTTGTAAGTGAAATGCCTAATTCATATATATGTCACTTATAAGTAAAGTATACTTCTAAGTGAGATGTCTAATTCACCTGTCACTTATAAGTGAAATGCCCAATTCATCTCTCACTTATAAGTAAAGTATACTACTTATATGTGAAATGCCTAATTCACCTCTATGTCATTTATGAGTGAAATGCCCAATTCATCTCTGTCACTTATAAGTAAAGTATACTTGTATGTGAAATGCCTAATTCACCTCTATGTCACTTATAAGTGAAATGCCCAATTAATCTCTGTCACTTATAAGTATACTTGTAAGTAAAATGCCTAATTCATATATATGTCACTTATAAGTAAAGTATACTTGTAAGTGAGATGCCTAATTCACCTCTATGTCACTTATAAGTGAAATGCCCAATTCATCTCTGTCACTTATAAGTAAAGTATACTTGTAAGTGAAATGCCTAATTCACCTCTATGTCACCTATAAGTGAAATGCCCAATTCATCTCTGTCACTTATAAGTAAAGTATACTTGTAAGTAAAATGCCTAATTCATATATATGTCACTTATAAGTAAAGTATACTTGTAAGTGAGATGCCTAATTCACCTCTATGTCACCTATAAGTGAAATGCCCAATTCATCTCTGTCACTTATAAGTAAAGTATACTTGTAAGTGAAATGCCTAATTCACCTCTATGTCACTTATAAGTGAAATGCCCAATTCATCTTTGTCACTTATAAGTAAAGTATACTTGTAAGTGAAATGCCTAATTCATCTATATGTCACTTGTAAGTGAAGTATACTTTTAAGTGAAATGCCTAATTCACATGTATGTTGCTTATAAGTGAAATACCTAATTCATCTATATGTCACTTATAAGTGAAATGCCTTATTCACCTCTGTCACTTATGAGTGAAATGCCTAATTTGCAAATGTCATTTACAAGTGAAGCATACTGGTACTTGTAAGTGAACAGCCTAATTCACCTTTATGTCACTTATAAGTGAAATGCCTTATTCATGTATATGTCACTTATAAGTGAAGTATGCTAGGACTTGTAAATGAAATGCCTAATTTACCTATATGTCTCTTGTAAATGCCTAATTCATTTATATGTCACTGACAAGTGACCTATAAATATAACAAATAAATGGCTTCATTTCACTTATAAGTGGAGTATATTTCATTCATAAAGCCAAAAGCCTAATGCGCATATGAAATTCTAACCCATTACTTACAGGTAACTTCTAAATAACCTATAAGTAAAGAAAATAGCCACCTATAAGCCCCTTTATAAGTAATGAATATAAATGACCTTGTCCAGTAAGCCATGTACAGTACAAGTTTTTTAATACAGGTAGTGATGTTATCAGTTCCCTCTGCCCTTCATTAGAACACAATTCTATATCTTACTAAAATGTACTCTGATCAATGAAAATTTGTATTTATAAATTTCAAGTAGATTTCAATGTGTAGAGTAATAGTTGTTTCCTTAAATGCTGAGTAAACTGTTTTGATTATGTGACCATACATTCTCCGCCTCTTAATATAGGCTAAGGTCTTTCCATCACATGTATTTGAAACAAGATTTGCACCCCCACCCCCACATGGGCAAGGCCAACAACTCTTGCCTGCATAATATACAGTCCCTCCGACCTTCTCTCTTTAACAGTCCATCCATCCTTTATCCCCCCCCACAAGTTCCAAGCCCCTTTTACTTACACTGCCAATGCCTTGACTTGGTCCTTGGTAGAAGCAAGAGGTTGCATCCTCTCCACCACCTCCTCAATCATCTTGACGAGAGCTGGATCCGAGGGCATTGTAAATGGCTTGTTCTGTACCACATTAATGGCCTCTGCCTCTTTCTGTAACTGCGCCTGACTTTCTTCTTCTTTCTGTTTTTCCTCACGCTCTTGCTGCTTTTTTGTTTTTCTAAGGTCAGAGAGCAAAGTGAACATTATTTATTTTCAGGGCTGAAATTGACAAACTATCAAAAATATTTGCCTGTTACACTATAACCTCAGACAGTCAGTAACCAATACTCCAAGGTTTTTCTAAGGAACATTGGTTCAAGGTTTCCTAGGAAACTTTGGAAAATATACAGCAGGGAGATGCAAAGAATAAAGCTGAAATCAAAGATTTGCTAAATCCGGATAAGACACCTTTGAAAACTTGATAAAAGGATTATGTACTAATGATGCATCTAGACTGCATTATAAAACTAAGGTAATTCTTAAAATGGTGCATACACAGGACATGACGTGTGTGTGAGTTACACCATATGGGGCATAAAAAAGAGCACAGTGGTGCAAACTGAATGTTATTTCTTCATTTCAAAACAGAGTAATATGTAAACATGTGATCAAACTGGTTTATATCGATTTGACACAAAATATAGTATCTTCTACTTGTTTGTTCTCTACATAATAATGATCCATGATTTACTGTGAGAATCTCATCCTGTCAGGATCATGGATATAGAACAACTCAAATGTGCCTTTCTGTAGTTCATAATGGAAGCACCCTGTTTGCCATCCATAAGTCCTGACTGCCATGGGAAAAGTCTTGATTTGCCATAAGATGGGTCCAGTTTTCTGTGGGATGGACCCTGTTTGCCATGAAAAGAATTTTGTTTGTTCGCCATGGGATAGGCTCTGATTGCCATGGGATAATTTCTATACTGATGTTCAACTCTAAGTGGGTCAAGAAATAATTTAAATCAGTGCAGTTTTTATTTGAAAAATTGAGACTTTGTATTTTCAGGATTTTACCTGTTTTGTCTTATCTTTGCTTTTTATGTTCTTTTAAAAAAATTTCAACACACACACACACATGCACACACACATGCACACACACACCTCTTTGTGTATTCATTGCTTGTAATGCCAACTCAATATTTTATTTCCAGCAATCTATTTCATTTACAATTCTCATAAAAACACATAAACTTCATAAAAATGATGACATTTCACATGTTCCTTATTACATGAAATTGATTAGCTTTTAATGGCACTTTCAACATATCACTGGCTATATTTTGAACAGGAAATGGGAATTAGGTGACATTCCCAAGGATATAGCATGACAACCATCCCTGGCTGGTTTGGGCAGGTATTGAACCCAAGACCACTGGACTATGAGTCTGGTGCTCTAATAACTAATCTGCTGAATTAGGGTGGACAAGATTCTCAGAAAGATTAGAAGAATAGCAGACTTTATATATCTTGAATTACAAAGACAATCTTATAGTAAAAGTCACACAGGTCATGTATGCGGAATAACTCATATTACATTAAATATAAATTTTTCTTTTTAAATTTAACACTAATTTTCTTTAACCAAAATCTATTCAATCCTGATTATTGAATACTCTACACCTTAACTGTCGTCAAGAAACTTCCAGATCAAAATTATTATTCTCTATGGTATTTTACAATGGTTGCTATAAAATAACACCTTGAATGGAATTCATTACAATATAGGGTAGTACAAATTTGTCTATCAATATAGACACCATTCATTGTGACACTCAATCCTGATTGTACTCAATCACATCTTTAGGTTCATTTCGTCCAAAAATGCCTAAGTACTTTAACATTGATTTTCCCATAATCTCTTCTCGGACCATCAAAGCAATGACTTTTATAGGGAATGTGGACATATAAGAATCCAAATGAAGTGAATACTTGACACTTAAAGGCATGGAGAATCAAATTCTAAATTATGATTTGGGCAGGTATTGAACCCAAAACCACTGGACTATGAGTCTGGTGCTCTAATAACTAAACTGCTGAATTAGGGTGGACAAGATTCTCAGAAAGATTAGAAGAATAGCAGATTTTATATATCTTGAATTACAAAGACAATCTTATAGTAAAAGTCACACAGATCATGTATGATACAGGTCAGGTCATTTATAAGACATATCCAACTGCAAAATAAAATATGAAAATTCAAATTCTAAAATTCATATACTTTATAACCTCTCTGGGCAGCTACAGTGGCTCATGGTTTGCATGCAGCATTCATGACCAAAATGGTATGGGTTCGAATCCTACCATCGGACCAGCCTGGGTCTGCTACCAAGGTTTATCCTTCTTTAAGATACTTTATTCCAACTTCTTCAGCAATAAATAACCTACTTGTGTTGCTGAGCCATAAAGCACCAAACCAAACCAAACAGCCTCTCTGATAGTTATTAAAAAAAATCATTGATTTACACTCTAAAATGTGTTTCCCTTTTCCTGATGTCACCCCATCAAGATAAGTCTCTGTAAAAATAATGAAATACTAGTGGAGAATTTCCTCACATATTGCACAGATTTAGGAAAATTTCCCAAATGGAAACAAAAAATGTCACAGATGCATCACAGTCATGCAAAAAAAATTCCACTAGTTTACAATTCAAAACTTACAGTAGGCTTCGAACACATAGTTTTTTAAAGAGTGCAGATTTAAAATCCAATTTTAGAATATGCACAATTACATATTTTTATCCAGGTACATTCATACATATTTTGGTAAATATCAGCTTCATCTATCTAAATTTCTAAAATACAACTATAATTTGTTCCTAAAGATCTTGACTAGTTTAGCACCCCTACCACAACAAGTTTAGCTTAGTTTTTCAATATTTATTGTATAGTTAGGGAATCTCTAGGTGTTTTTTATCAACTGTACAATGTATTTTAAGGCTAAATACAATAAACCATGGTGGTGCAACACTATAGAATTCCAAGGATTATTAAATTATAACAATGCCACAAAAATAAAAACAAGTATTGATGTTTATAAGCCCCTCATCTTTACTGGCACTCCAATATCAGATGTACTGTATATACTCGTTTACAAGACAGATCCAACTGCAAACTGCACAGACCTTTACCATTACATAATACACCAGCATATCTGAGTCAATGCAGTTTGTTAGAAGTAATCAGTGGAGCAAACGTTATAGACCCTGATCTGCCAGCACACTATGTGATGCCAATTTAGCATGCAGATTGCTTGAAGTTGGATCTAACTTATAACTGGGTATATATGGTAATTTAATGCCTTACCAGTCCATATTTTGACTGATTAGTAATTTGTTTTATTTTTCTTGTCAGAATGAAGAAAGATAAATGTAGATTAAATCATCACATTCCAAGAGTTAAAATTTAAAGAAACAGTAATTTGTATCCATTAAGTCAATGAAAGTGACTTTTTTATACATTTGAGACATCATGGCACACTGGCGGATGACAAAAAAAATGGCGGAAATATTAAAGTCTCAAAATGATGAATGACAAGACTGTGTAGAACCTGTCCAAGTAAATCACAGATGAATACAGAAAATGGAGAAAAATGATTAATAGCAATTTGAAAGAACCAACTCTTTGATGAATTGTGTAAAATTTATGTAATATTTCAAATAATAAATAAAGTTTAAAAAAGATTCAAAATGAAATGGACAAGAACAAATGACTGTCTCCATAAAGAATAAAGCTTTAAACTGCATTTAACTTATACGTAGCAAAAAAGTTATCTTTATTAAATGTTTTAAATAGAATCACTTTTTCCAAACCCCCCAAAAAGGCATGAAAGATTATATTTTACATGTAATTTTCACATGCTTAGATTTCATGCACAGAAATGTAATCAAACGTTCAGAAATTTATCATGTCCTTGTTACTTCCATATATTTAGTTCACAGATGCTTCATAATTATGCCTACTTTTGAAATGTTAAAGGTCTTAGAATGCCAGATATTTCTTTACCATGAAAATAATTGACATTCATGATGCAAAATAATAAAAACTGAGAATTTATTAATACATAGTAAACTGACCATTGCCAATTTTTACAAAAAACTTCATTCTACATTTTAATTTTTTTTTTAAAATAAAAAAGTGATTAGTGTCAAAATTTCAGTACTCCCTTACTATAAGGCACTTCATTATACCACTATTCATGTTATATGGTTGGTTTGGTTACAGCATTCTCTTACCATAAGGCCCTTCACTATAACACAGTTGTCCTCTTATAAAGCTGGTATGGTAATGGATCCCATTTCACTAAGTAGTAGTAATATATATATATATATATATATATATATATATATATATATATATATATATATATATATATATATATAGAGAGAGAGAGAGAGAGAGAGAGAGCTATCATTTACCTTATTATAAGGCAGTCTCATTATAATGTTGCATATTATATGGCTCCCATTCACAGCTTTATAATGAGGGAATAATGTATCAAGTAATTCCTTATAAGGCAGTCTCACTATAATATGGCATATTACATGACTTCGATTGACAGCTTCATAATGAGGGAATACTCTATCAAGTACTTCATTATAAGGCTGTCTCAGTTTACTGCAAAATTCTCTAAAACTCTCATGGGCAGCATTATAATTAGTAGTCCTGCATTATTACCTCAGTAAAAACTCATCTTACTGTGAGTATTCTCCCTGTGCAGCATTATAACAAGGGAGTACTATATCCTATATTTTGTTATAAGGCTGTCTCACCAAAACGTGGCATATGCCCATGATCCAATGTGCAGTGTTATAATAAATGAGTACCTTACATCATTTTTAACATCACAGTGATGCTTAAAATAATTTGATGACTCAGCATATCTGTAATTAAAATACAATTACAATATGTCAATCTTTTACAACTGTATACCTTGTAACAATAAAGTGTCTTTTATCCAAAACACAAATTATACATATTTTGTATGGTTTTCATTTGTATCATTATGCCATAAAATGATTATACAGTTACTTGATTGGAAGACAACGAATTTGGAAATTGTGCAGATAAATGATGGTGGTGGTTTGGTTCAGCAGTACTAATGGGCACAGTAAATAGTGCATCCATGGAAACTCCATAACTCTGTATGACAAGTCAGGATCATATGGAAAATTATTTTATGGACAAAATCTGCATTTCCCAAATATTCAATGCAGTAAATATTTTACTGTGTTATGAATTCCTGGCAATACCAAATTGTCAAACTACTCTGTATCCTCCCCAATAAAATATATGTATACAAAAAGCACATCATTATTACAAATGATTCAGTATATTAAAGAAGCAAAAACATGCATGTATGGTTTCCAAATCATTTTTTAAGGCAAATCACTACAAGGTGTTATTACACAGCTGAACCTCTAAGACTCAAAGAATACTGAAGTACAATAATTTTTTAAGTCATATTAATGATGCTTTTGTTGGAGTAAAGAAAAAGGTCGCAGAAAGCTTTCGTCATTTTCTTTACTACCAAACACATGCAAGTTACATGCCACAGCAAACAGGCAGATCATGATAATTCCACATTCACAGAAACATGAAACTTAGACAGTCTGACATAAGACATGTTGGAGAAAAAAACAAAACCAATAACAGTTCTGTTTATTTCATCTTTTCCTATGTGATTGCATAAAAATTTATTTTAAATTTAAGTTTTTAGTGAATATGAAAAAATAATGAAATTGTCTGAAACAAAAAAAATTAGGATTCATAAGTGGCTAAAATGGATGACTGAATTACATTTTTTCAATGAAAATTAAAGGCATGCGAATGAGAAACAAAACCCTCATAGAGACAAGATCCTCTTAAAATCTAACTGCCATGTACTTTGTGTATCTTAAAATAATGACCAAGAAATTTACATAAGTAGCAGGTACATCGGGTTCAAAATCGTTAGTTGGCTGCATATGATATCCATGTATCAGGATTTCAAAGCGGGTATTAGATTGTTTAGTGTGGCAAATGAATCCACGTCAGTATCAGGTGTTTATGTCTTACTTCGGCGATTTACTTCTGGACCCCTTTTTCACAGCTTTGGGATTGTGAAATCTTCCACTATAAAGTACAAAATTTGAGTCTGAAAATTTTGCTTCAATTTTGCATCATTCCTATGAATATTTATATCAGCAAATCACAATAGTCTATGACGTCACAACAAGATTATATTTCACAATTATGCGGTCAAAATTGTTGAGAAAAATTAGAATGAAATGAAGACTGAATCTTTTCACTTTATAATAAGATACTTCATGGAATTATGCTGCATCTGCTCCCTACCTGATGTAGATATGTGTACATTTTTACTTTTAAATTATCTTAACCTTAACTGAAAACCAGAGAGGAGGGGAGAAGTACATGAATATGAGAGTGCTTACTGAATCTTCATTCCAAATATGACAGCTGTCTCTCCATGGTTTTGGGACTTACAAGCATAAAGCAAAACTTTAATCAAAACCTTAACCATGATTTTCAACTGACCTTCACCTTTTCCTAGAGTCCAAGCACTGGAAGCAGCAGATGGATCTGAATACCCTTATTGCT
This sequence comes from Potamilus streckersoni, assembly GCA_016746295.1. Lineage (NCBI taxonomy): Eukaryota > Metazoa > Mollusca > Bivalvia > Unionida > Unionidae > Potamilus > Potamilus streckersoni. The sequence goes on from JAEAOA010000455.1 coordinate 1,379,195, forward strand.
AATTCTCCAGTCCAAGTTATCCCTCCCTAGATTTTGGACTTAAAACCATACAGAAATTTTTTTTACAACAACCAAACTTTTCAAACAACCTTGACCTTAACTGAGGGTCACAGGGTAGGTTGCATTACATCATATAAAATGGCAGATCCCCAGTATGATGCTGATCCTTTCCCATTGTAGGGACATTTTACCACAGATAAAAACTTTAAACCATACCTTACCCAATATTGACCCAACTGCTGATGCCACTGCCAGGGGAATTAGACATATCAAAATCTCACCTATACTTTAGCAAATGAGACAATAATTCCAATGAAACTTGCTTATAAAATATTCTTTGTTCTAATATTTAATATTGATCTTAAGGTTTACACAGTAAAAACAAAATGATTCAAACAAGAAAATGATTCTGCTATAAAAGTTTTAAATGAGTACTATTAAGTCTTAAAGGGAAGTAATCTGACTGTACAAATGGACTACTTTCATTTACCATGTTTACCCAGGTATAAAACACATGCACTAGTAACAGTGAAGACCTACATATGTCATGGCATTATGTGCTGAAAGATCAGTGTCCACTTCAATCTACTCATTATTTCAAGTAAAAAGATTAGACACTGACCTATATACACATGATAATAATTGAACTAGGTTATTTATAAATGCAAGTAGAATACCACAGACCTTTTTCTGTCAGACCTGAAAATAACTTTTGACAGTGCACATCCACCATATTTAGAATTAGTTATAGGAAAGATAACTCTATCTTAATTGCTGCTATGGCAACAAATCATGCTGCATCTTTTAGGAATGGCACCTTTACCAAGGACAAAATTTTACATCTTATTGATGTAAATTACTGAACAATATACGAGTCTCTTTCAGTGATTTTTCTGATCTTCATCCTTGCCGTTCACAGTTGGGTAGCAATGGCAAATATGGCATATGCACATAATTACCATATGTGCTTGCTTATAAGTTGAGCAAAACTGCAAGCAAGAAAGATCCAGATCTTTAAAAGCATAATATAGGTTTAGATCAGGGTCCACGTTGTTGATCTACTGATTGCTCCTAACAAATTCCACAGATCTTGGTCTGTGTAGTTCACAGTTGGACTCATCTTATAAGCAAGTATATATGGTAGTACAATAATTGAAACTTCAGAGGTTCATCTGTAAATGTTACTTTTATGAGATGTTACAAAACTCAAGAACACAGCTTTGTCCACATGTTGTTAATGTTAGATGACTCGTGTGATGGACAAGTTTCATTAAAATTATTCCAATTCCACAAAACTGCATATACAAATAAATTTTCCATTCTTTCCAAAAGAAAAAAAGATGTACTTACATATCTAGCCTATTAAAACAGTAGTAGTACAACTTGATTTAGATTTTAAATACTTTACATTTTGTCTACCTTTAAAATCACAAAGTTTTATTGACATAGATGGAATACAACATCTGTTTACTTGTATTACTCTATTTCTACTTCACTAGTAGACAAAACACTTGTATATTTCAATGGAACCCATGAAATATAGATTGTGTTTACTTGTATTACTCTATTTCTACTTCACTAGTAGACAAAACACTTGTATATTTCAATGGAACCCATGAAATATAGTTTGTGTTTACTTGTATTACTCTATTTCTACTTCACTAGTAGACAAAACACTTGTATATTTCAATGGAACCCATGAAATATAGTTTTTTGTGTTTACTTGTATTACTCTATTTCTACTTCACTAGTGGACAGAACACTTGTATCTGTTTACTTGTATTTACTTGTTTACATCTGTTTACTTGTATTACTCTATTTCTACTTCACTAGTAGACAAAACACTTGTATATTTCAATGGAACCCATGAAATATAGTTTGTGTTTACTTGTATTACTCTATTTCTACTTCACTAGTAGACAAAACACTTGTATATTTCAATGGAACCCATGAAATATAGTTTGTGTTTACTTGTGTTAATCTATTTCTGCTACACTAGTGGACAGAAACACTTGTATGTTTCAATGGAACACATTGAATATTGAATGTGTTCACTTCTATTACTCTATTTCTGCTTCACTAGAAGACTGGATACTTGTATGTTTCATTGGAACACATGGAATATAGCTTATGTTTACTTCTATTAATCAACTTTTACTTCAATAGAAGACAGGAAACTTGTATGTTTCACTGAAATGGATGAAAAATATGTGCTTACATGCAGATCTATTTCTCTATTTCTACTTCAGTACTGGACAAGACACTTATGTGCATTGCATATTTTCGTGTGCAAGAGTGATTGTAATTTACTTGTTATGTTTTCTTAAGAAATATGAATAACTTTTGATAAAGGGAGGTTAGTTCAATCTTGAATGGTTCTGAGAAAGTAACTGTACATGTTGGCAACTATACTGCATCAGATCTAGAAGTAAGAACTGGAGTTTCATCACAACTTTCTCTCTGACACAATGAGGAACTTACAACCAGTTTAGCCATGTACAATTTTGTGGAATGTAATTAGCATTTTTTCTGTCCTGCGGGTTGAAAGCAATTGTCAATAGAATGACTTGAACATCTGAGTTACACTTGCACGTCTCCAATAATTGACAAAAAAACAAGAAAAGACTGCTCTTCTCTGTAAATTTAGTGTACGGTATCTGCAATTCTGAGTTTAGATCCTAAACTGAAGATCAATAATCCTGATGAGGACATCCTAGTATAAAATCCAAAACTGAAGATCAATATTTAAAATGAGATCATCCTAATACAAGATCCTAAACTGAAGATAAATATTTCAAAATGAGGACATTCTATTATAAAATCCTAAACTGAAGATAAATATTCCAAAATGAGGACATCCTAGTATAAAATTCTAAACTGAAGATAAATATTCTAAATGTGCACATCCTGTTATAAAATCCTAAACGGAAGATAAATATTCCAAAATAATGACATCATAGCATAAAATCCAAAACTAAAATAAATATTTCAAATGAGGACATCCTAATATAAGATCCTTAACTGAAGATTAACATTCCTAAATGTTTACATCCAAGCATAAAATTCTAAATTGAAGATAAATATTCCAAACGTGGACATCCTATCATAAAATTCAAAACTGAAGACAAATATTTCAAATGAGGACATCCTAGTATAAGATCTTAAACTGAAGAAAAATATTCCAAAATATAGACATCTTGAACTGGAAGACATTCATTTCCATGATAAAAACCTATTGAGGAAATGTTCATTGACCTAAATAAAATTATTTTTAAAAATTCTATTGATGATGTACACCTCATATTGAATCAGTAACACTTACCATGCAGTTAATTATAATTAGGGAACTAAATATACATAATTTATGCATTGGTATTTTTCAGTTTTACAAAAATGATTTTAACTAGAATTATAATTCATGGCAAAAACAACAAATATTGGCATTTATCAACAGAAACAATGAGGTCACAGTCCTACCTAACATTGGTGACATAGGGAGGTTGAGCTAAGGGAGATAACCTTTCTTGGCTCATTCTGATATCTCAAAAGAAACATTTTAATAAGATTTTGTCTTCAGTGGAATAATATTGTAAATGACAAGAAATTATTGTTTACCAGTTTGTGATTATTTTGCTTTCCATTATTACAATATAATATTGGTAAAAATTTTGTAAAGTATTTGTTAATTTAGCATGGATTTAATTAATTGTGCAATTGATACCTAAGGAAAAAATATCAATTCATTTTGTGCATCAAAACAATCAAGCTGTAGCATGGAGAATTAATTCATATAAAGTGAAGACATCAAAGAATAACCACATCCACATGTACACAAATAATGTGTTCTCGATTTTAAAGAATCATTAATAATAAACAAAAATTTGATAAATTCTAAGATTTCATTTTATGATTTTCCACAACCTTCTATCATGCAAAATTTTACCTTGATGTACATGTAGAATACTGTATATACTTGCTTTTAAGATCTGTTCAACTACACAGACCCAAATCTGTCATCACATAGTGCATCTGCAGATCTTGGTCTGTGCAGTTTGTAAAGAGTAATCAATAGTGCAAACAACAGAGAGCCTGATCTGCCAGCACATAATGCAACAGTATGTGTAAGGTCTATGTTGTTTGATGTTGGACTCAACTTATAAGCAGGTATATACAGTACTGGAAAATGACACCTGCAGAATGTTGCACAACTCCACAAATTTAGCAGGAAAATCTTAAAAAACTGGAAATTAGTCAATTTTATGTTTTTTTTTTTAAATTAAAAAAACACAGTATTGCACTTCATTATAAATTATTTTAAACATGAAAAATATCTTCACGTTCTTAGCAATCTATTAATACTACTGAAGTAAGTTTTCCTAATGAGACTCATTATAAAATAAAATAAACACATTTACCCCTTATGACTTTGTTATGGATTCCTTACTGAACATTCATCATTCAATATGACCTTTAAATAATTTAAAAAAGACTCTTTCACTAAACATTTTATAATTCTTACACACACACAGATACATTTCCCAAACTGGTAAACACATTCCCCAATTATTAGATATATTTTCTAATTAGCAGATATATCTCCTAAAATAATTCCCTAATTAGTACATATATTTCCTAATTGATAGATATATTTCCTAATTAGTAGATATATTTTCTAGCTGACTGATAAATTTCCTAATATAAATTATGCCATTAAATCTACTAATTAGCAGATACATTTAGTAATTAGCATAAATATTTGCTAATTGGTAGATATATTTCCTAATTAGTATGTAGAATTCCTCACTGTAGATATATTTCCTAATTAGTATGTAGAATTCCTCACTGTAGATATATTTCCTAATTAGTATGTAGAATTCCTCACTGTAGATATATTTCCTAATTAGTATGTAGAATTCCTCACTGTAGATATATTTCCTAATTAGTATGTAGAATTCCTCACTGTAGATATATTTCCTAATTAGTATGTAGAATTCCTCACTGTAGATATATTTCCCAATTAGTATGTAGAATTCCTCACTGTAGATATATTTCCTAATTAGTATGTAGAATTCCTCACTGTAGATATATTTCCCAATTAGAAGGTATATTTTCTATTTGCTAAATATATTTTCTAACTGGATGATATCTTTCCATATCTTTGCTAACTGGTTTATATTTTTCCTAATTAGTAGATATTTTTCCTAATTAGTAGATATTTTTCCTCATTAGTAGATAAATATATTAATTAGTAGATACATTTCCTAATTAGCAAATATATTTTCTAACAGGTTGATATATTTCCTAATTTTTAGATAGAATTCCTCATTGTAGATATATTTCTAATTAGTTGATATATTTTCTAATTGGTAGATATAGTTCATCTTGGCATTATTGTCTTGCCAAGTGTAAAATTTAAACTAGTGAGAAATGTTTTCTCTATTATTGCCATTAAATAGTATAAATCGTGGCCACACAAACTTTGTAAAATGTAAAAATTTGCTTGTGAAATATTTAAATATCACCAGATCTGAAAGGGACAGTAACAATGTACAGCATGTAACTGTACAGCATGTAACTGTACAGCATGTAACTGTACAGCATGTAACTGATTCTGGTAGCCAAGGGATAAAGTTATTTAATTCAGCAAACATTCCAGCTAATATTAAAACTGTACAAAATTTGTAATAAATGTTTGAATACAACTGATGCTTTGATATTATGATTTTCTACACTACCCAGTAATGGTGAACATTCTCTTTTTGATGTTTTAAGATCAACTTTGTCAAGAGAGAGAGAATGCAAAAACTGTACAAAGAAATTTATGCAAATTCTAAATTCATGGGAAGTTCTCAAGAGCACAGAGAATTAGCTGGCTATTTGGCAATACAGTTTGATTTACAACTTTTAAATGAAACTTCTCTGTAATACCTTCAATTTCTTGAACAATTTGTATCTAATAAATTGCTCGATCAATCACCAGATGAGAAAGTGCATCAGAACATTTCACTTTGTGTTCCCCAAGTTCCATCTTCCACCTTCTCTTCACCATCTGTGCAAAGCAATAAAACCAAATTCCAAACTTACCTAGTAATTTTACCAAACATCAAATTGATCATTTCTGACCTTAAAGATATAATTTTTAGGTGATGTGTTTTATATATATTTTGAACTAAAAAAAATCAACATATAACAAAAGTTATGATCTGATACGGATTTGTGGATTTTTAAATCATAACTATATCATCCAAGGCAATCAAGTACCCATGTAACATTAATCAATAACAAACATCCTGCTTTCTGAGTTACACAATTATCAACACAAACATTGTACGAAAAGTCCAAAACCCCATTTATCACTTTAACACTTGATGAACTAGCTGCTCATTTTACTGGGCTTCTGCCATACCATATATACTCACAAATAAGTCAAGTCCAACTGCAAACTGCACAGACCCAAATATACCATTGCATAATGCACTGGCAGATCTGTATCTTTGCAGTTTGCAAGGAGATAATCAGTAGAACGAAGAATATACCCTGATCTGCAGGTGCATTATGCTATGACAGTTCAGGATCTTTGCTGTTTGCATTTTGACACTTATAATCAAGTATATACGGTAACTTTATGCTTTATTGACCTGAGTCACTATTAATCTGAAAAATTAATTGGAAATAAGGTACTACTATCCAGGAAAGATAAATTAAATCTTTGCTTGCTTAAGATTTTTCAAGGTTTAAAATATATAGTTATTAAAATCCTAATTAATCAGAACTTAAGTAAAAGACGAGAGATTATGGAGTTTGATATTTTATGTGTCACTGGAACTTAAAATGGTTCTCCAACAATTAATGTATATACTTATAAGTCAAATCCAACTCCAAGCTGCACAAACACCAATCTGCCGAGCAGAGTTGGGTCTATGCAGTTTCTACGGAGTATCTGCAGAACAATCAAAATATTCTTTGATCTGCCAATACATTTGCAATGGCAAACCAGGGTCTATGTTGTTTGCAGTGGGACTCAACTAATAAGTGAGCACATAATGTACAACTTACCCACTATATATACTTTCATAATCATACGTAATTTAGTCAGAATATTCACTTTCAAATACCTAATTAAAACATTTAGCTAAAGTCAATTTACAATCAAGCCATTTTCATATATGCAACACAAAAAAAAACTTCATTCAAGCAGCTTAGAACAGTGTAGATATACAATATTCTGTGAACGTTTATTTTGTAGGCATCAATTTTTTTTATTTTTAAGAAAGATCATATTTTCATTGATACTTCAATTCATGAAAGGGTCAGGGTTCATATTGTTTCCACAAAAGGATTGTTTATTAGTTGTATGTGGGTAGTTGGGTGGGAGGGGTATGTGGGTAGGTGGGTGGGAGTGGATGGGTTTAAATGTATGGTTTGTACGAAACATTAAAAATGAAAATTGATACCCATGAAAAGTAGTGATTTCACAGTATACTTCATGCAAAACACTGTAAATGGTGACTGTATGAGTTCAAGTGTTAGATAAAGACACAATATAAAAATATGACTATGTTTCTAGAACTAAATGTCAGTCTCAAACATGGAGATTGAGCCATCTTTGCATACTGTGTCAATGTCAAGGTGAATTATGTCAGATCATTTATTAGTTCTTTAAAAATTTCCATGCATAATCAATGAACTTGTTGAAACCAAATCTTCACACATCTCTTGTATCCAACCGTTAGCAAGGTAAACAAAACTGTAAAATAAACTAGACAGTGATTCAATAAGTCAAAATGCTGAAGCCAACAAGACTTCATGTATACTGTCTAGGTTTATGATTACATATGATCAACAAATCAAATACAGGTCCACCATTATAAAAACTACCTCCTGTTTGGACAGGTTTCCACAGATTTGAGTATATAGGGCAAAGCTGATGTGCTAACCAAACAAATATGCAGGTTTCCACAAAACTGAGTATTGGGCAAAGCTGATGAGCTAACCAAACAAATATGCAGGTTTCCACAAAACTGAGTATTGGGCAAAGCTGATGTGCTAACCAAACAAATATGCAGGTTTCCACAAAACTGAATATTGGGCAAAGCTGATGTGCTAACCAAACAAATATGCAGGTTTCCACAAAACTGAATATTGGGCAAAGCTGATGTGCTAACCAAACAAATATGCAGGTTTCCACAAAACATAGTATATAGGGCAAAGCTGATATGCTAACCAAACACATGGACCAGTTTCCACAGAAATGAAAATTGAGGGCATTGCTGATACATGTGTTAACCAAATAACATGGGCAAGTTTCCACAGAACTGATTATACAGGGCAGTGATGATATATGTGCTATGAAACACATGGGCAGGTTTCCCAGAACTGTATAAACAGGGCAATACTGAAGTGCTAACCAAACATGTGGACAGGTTTCCACAGAACTGAGTATACAGAGCATTACTGATACATGTGCTAACCAAACACGTAGGCAGTTTTCAAAAACACTGAGTATACAGAATACATCTGATGTGTTGATTTTCCATCCCTGATGAATTGTCATACAAGAAATTCTGTCAATAAAATGTGCATTGTTATTCTGTGTATGAGCAAAACTGACAGGAACACTCTCCTGACACTCATTGCAAAAATCAAATCTGAAGGGATCTCAGCTCAGATAAATGATACTAACAATAATTGTACTGGAGAAGGTTTGCTTGCTACAAATGACATTCTGAGCAAAAGAGAATTTTGTACATGGAAATTTGTAAACATCACACAGCATTAATTTGATTAGAAAAAGTAAAAAACATGGACTCTACAGATCTGTCTTCATTAAATAATGTATGACAGATTAATGGAATAACCATGGAAACATAACTGCAATTCAAATTATAGCCTGACATAGTGGAAACAACGTCCACAAAAATCATTGAAAGCCTTCTAAATTGTTGGAAACTGCAAATATTTTAGCATGCAAGTCTACAAAGTCATTTGGACGGTATATAGCTGGAAAGATTCCAGCTGGTATTACTCGTGTGGGCTGAACCATTCTCTCTTTCTGTACATAACCTATTCTTAGATGATTTTCATAGCCTTTGGCGCTAAATAAGTTAAATACAGAAAGCTGAATGCCATCTTGCAAATACATCGTAGAATGTGACAAATGTAAATTATTCTCCTCTCTCCCTTTATGTTATACACCCATTTATATAAAGTTTAAAGACAGCAATTAAATTATTTGAGCAAAATAACTTTGAAATGTAAGACACAATATTTGTCACTTGAAGATGTCTATTATTAATCAAGAAATAAAACTAAAACAACAAACTCAAAACTGATGAGAAGATGAATGTCAAAATTCATGTACACAACCTCAGAACATGCATGGAGTGAAAAGTGTCAAGTCTAATTAATAATAATTAACTTTAAAAATAAACACATAACATCAATATCTTTCAATGTCTACTTACGTTGGTGAATGAGGACTGGAAATCATAGTGAATGGTCAAATACATGAATAATAAAAACATTATTGGCATCAAAAATTGGATTCATATTTAAAATTGATAAATAAAAAAATCATTAGGTTTAGTCTAAAATTAGTGAGAAGTTGGCTCAAGTTGTTTGTTTGTTTCTGAAATTAAGCAATTAAACAAATACAAAAAGATATTAATAATTGCTCCAAACATGTAAGCCTTTATGTTCATGGCACCATAAAAAACAAATTTAATTTTTAATTTAATTTTCACAGCAAAGGCTGGAAGGATGTGCCATGCAAATTGGCCACTCAAGCTTTGTTCTATTCCCCAAAACATTGTGAATTTCAAAGCATTTATCTTAATAAATATGAGGCACTTAATGAAAAATAATCATTAATATCATACCATCATTAAGCAGTCTGTTTACTGTTAGTTAATATTACTGACAGAAAGTACTAACAAAATTTACCATATTCAACATAATAACAAGGTATCCATTAATAAGTGCACACCTATTATTTTAATCAAAACTTGCATCCATCTCAAAGATGTGTTCTGATTAGAACATACTTCATGGGTAATTTTGTTACCATATGCCATCATGATTTTCTTACTGTAAACGTATTGTTTTGCTACCACTTAACTTTGTGGGGTAAAAATATCAGCCTAAAAATGGATTTTACAGCTGTTTATTGGATACAACCATAGTAGAAGAAAGAAAAAAAAAACTCAAAAATGGAGAGCTGCTAACAGAGAAAAAGGGAGCCTACTCTACTACTATGTGTATGCATGTGATGGTGACATTATGACATCTAAGGTGTGCACTTATTATGACAGCCTACAAAAATCAATAAAACTACCGAAAAAATAAATTTTGAACACACAGTAAGGTAATTGCATAGAATATAGTACTAACATTGGGTAAAAGCAATTTATAAATTTTCTATTATTAAAACTCTAGATTTGACCATAATTACTGGCATTACCATTTACCAATTAATAAAGATTTTGTTACTGATTTTTTTATATATACTGAGATACACAAAAACAAAATTATATTATGAATAACTGCTACATAATATCTGATGCTTGTAAAAACAATATTATAATTTTTTTAAAATATCGCTGTAAATAAAAATCAGGAAATGAAATTCTGAAACAGAACATTCTATGTTCTGAACATCACAAAACACCACTAAAACATAAAATAATTAGAAAAATCAAATATGTTATATAACAGAAAATAAAGTAGCACATTGTAGCTTCTGTTTGTAAAATGTATATAAAAGAAAATATGTGTATTTTATTGTTTTATGAAAATACAGTAAAACCTGTATTGAGAAGCCACTGGTATAATTGACCACCTGTATAGAAAGACTACTGCTATGATTGATGACCTGTCTTGAGAGACCATGTTCTCCATTCATTATTTATAACAGTTTTATAGCCATTCATGACCACCTCTCTTGAAAGACCATTACTTCTGTGTAGAATGGGTGGTCATTCAAGACAGGTTTTATTGTAGCTTAATAAATTCTGTCTGCATTGTACAGTTGTGATGCAAACTGAGATAATGATTAAAGTGCAGGTCATACTTAGAAAAAAAAATCTGTGGAAGATATCACAGACTTTTATTGGAAATAGTTACATTATGTGCTTTTAAGATGTTGCCTTAGAGAACAAGTTATCAACTAAAGAGTACAAATTAAAATTTATATGGTTGCATCAGGGTTAGCTTTTACTTACATTTTTAAACATTATAATATCAGTCTTTGAAATAAGTGATATGATTTGCAAGAAATATAGTACAAATTATTCAGCTCAATATCTTTGAGAAAAGAAAGTAAAGCTCATGAGACTGAAGAATTTAACATTAAAATTAACAACCATGAGACTGAAGGATTTAACATTAAAATTAACAGTCATGAGACTGAAGAATTTAACATTAAAATTAACTGAGTCATGAGACTGAAGAATTTTACAATAAAATTAACAGTCATGAGACTGAAGAATTTAACATTAAAATTAACAGTCATGAGACTGAAGGATTTAACATTAAAATTAACTGAGTCATGAGACTGAAGAATTTAACATTAAAATTAACTGAGTCATGTGTTATCATAGCAAGTCACAAAATAGAAATATGTTATGCTAAAATAGAAAAACTCAAAGACACTATATATGTTACAATTAGTAACGTACCTTTGGTAAAAATAGGAAATTAAAGCATGACCTAGTTTGTTTTTGTTCAGTATAAATTTCCGACAAATATTGTTCTTGCGACAAGAATGACTTTGTGCATAAATTTGCTGACTTTTCAATCAGAGGTCTGTCAATGTTAGCATGACCAAGTTGCAAGTAAGTTAAATGGTGGAGTGGTGTGGTCTATATGATGTGTGTATCTACAATATTACAATGCTTTTCATGAAATGGAACTGAAAATAAAGGTTAATACAGGTGAATGGACAGTACATTATAGGTGACTGTGACCTAATTTTGATTGAATTGCATAATACTATTCATGGCATATTTTATATGATTTTGCAGGTAAAAGCATCTAAGAAACAGAGCTAACATGAAAGCTAATACAGGTCTCAGGAATAGGAAACTTTGGCAACAGTGACCTAGTCTTGACTGAAGGGTGTTATACTCCATATGAAGGGTGATGTACTCTATAACCCTTACAAATCAACTGTATGACCCTATAAGCAATAGTGTCTGAGAATGAGAGAAATACAAACCCTAACATAGAGAAATTGAGCACAGTGCAAAGGAAAGTACACATTACTGAATCATGAAATACAGGTCACACTGACCTACTTAACAGTGATGGTTGTGGTACTCCTCATAAATTATGCACATACCAAGTCAAGTGACGCTCCAAGCAATAGTGTCTGACAAATTGACCCAACTTAGCTCAATCCTTAACCTCTGTTTTGATGCCAGATGGACTGACAAACAGACGTCATCACTCCAAAAAGCCAGAATTATTTTGCAATTTGGCAAAAACATACTCAAATTTACTTCTTTTAATTTTCTATTTTTCAAACAAAAATATTTTTTAATCCATGACAATAAATATTTTAATGTGCACATAAATTATATAACAAAGTCTTAACAATATTTAACTTACAAATTGCTTCAGAACTGCTGTGCAAATATTTTTTTTTAAATTTTTAAAACTCATTACATAAATGCTATGGATCATGACCTCTCGTGGACTAATTTTCATTTTAGTGTAAATTTTAGATCAACTGGAAGACAATACTTAAAAGCTAGAAAGTCAAGGCTTTTAACCTCTCAAAACAAGTATTGACTAGAACTTTCCAAATAGTGTACTATTGCCATTTTGTTTAGCACAAGTGCTTCTGGTTTTATAATAGAAGAGAAAAGTGGCTGAATGTATTAGTGAATCTGTTGCTGATGATGGTTAACTACAGATTGCAGTATTTAAATCATACTCATGTTGGTGTTATTGTGCAAGAGCCTGATGTTTCTCCAAGACTAGCAGGCTTAAAAACCCTTTACCAATTTTATGAAGAAGAACTTATTAGTTTTGTTTTTGTTAATTAACAATTAAGAGTGACCAAAACATCTGTATCACCTACCTGAATGACCTTTTGAAAGAAAAAGAAACTTGGACTAAATAATTTAATATTATCAGGAGATGAAATAGTAGAAAGGCCTGAATTATGTGTATGATTTGTGGTAAGAAAATAGTTTCCTGCTATTTGTCCCACCATCCCCAACTCCAAAAAGATATAATTTGAATTTACTTTTATTTGTGGAGAATCAGGTTTAATGGGTGTTGTGGCTGATACAAGCCACTAATATTATTTGTGGAATACCAGATGTAATGAATATTGTGGCTGTTACAAGCCACTAATATTATTTGTGGAATACCAGATTTAATGGGTAATGTGGCTGATACAAGCCACTAATATTATTTGTGGAACACCTGATTTAATAGGTGGAGTACTTGATTTAATAAGAGTTGGTGCTGATACAAGTCACTAATATTATTTGTGGAGTACCTGAATTAATAGGAGTTTGTACTGATACAAGCCACTAATATTATTTGTGGAACACCTGATTTAATAGGTGGAGTACTTGATTTAATAGGAGTTGGTGCTGATACAAGCCACTAATATTATTTGTGGAGTACCTAAATTAATAGGAATTTGTACTGATAAATGGAATGTGTTAAACACTCCAGCCCAGTTGATATATGCTGTGGTATTCTACAGGGTCAGTTCTTGGACCTGTTCTCTTCATTCTATACACTCAGCCACTCTCAAGTGTCATAGATCATCATCCAGTGTCTCACCAATTGTAGGCTGATGACACCCAAATATACAAATCTAGCCATCCAGCTGAAGTTGAAGCTACCATCCAAGGCACAGAGAGGTGCATTTCCGATGTGAAATCATGGATGACATGTAACAAGCTGCAGATGAATGATGATAAAACTGAAGCCATCCTGATTACAACATAAAGACTTTCTCATTCACATCCTTTACCTCAGACAATAAATATCAGCAACACCAACATTAAATTCACAGTCAGTACAAAACTTTGGTGTTACTCTTGACAGTACTCTCTCATTGCATCAACATGTCATGAACATATGCAGGGCTGCATATCTTGAGCTGAGACGCATCAGCTCCATTCACACGTATCTTTCAGTTGATGCCACTAAAACACTTGTGTGTTCCTTAGTACTTTCAAGACTGGACTATTGTAACTCATTTCTGTCTGGTTCATCTCAATATCTACTTCAGAAACTTCAAAAAGTTCAAAACACTGCTGCTTTGATCATCCTTAGAGTAACACAATCAGAGTACGCCTCTCCACTGCTCTGTATCCTAAACTGGCTATCCATATTTTCCAGAATTAAACACAAAATTTGTTCTCTGTGCTATATTTCAATGACAGGCTCCAGTCCAACATATCTATCTGACATCACCCATTCTGCATTCTTAATATTCCCACAAGTAATGGAATTTATCTGTGACCTAATACAGTTTCAGTACTTACTGTGAAACTTGCATTTGGCATTGTCAATAAGTGTCATACAAATCAACCATTATCGATCTGCTTTGTATATTAAACAGAATCTGAGTGGTCATTGTGTAATTTTTTTTAATCATGTATCTAGTCAACTTGACTTTATCTGACCTCTGTCCAACTTCATTAACTTGGTTATCATATGTACCTGCTTATAAGTGGCATTCAACTGCAAAACAACATTAATTCTGATCTGCCATTAAATGCATCAAAAGATCAGTTCTACGATCGTTGCTGTCTTGATTGCTCATAAAAACTGCACACACTTAGATCTGCCAGCTCATTATGCCATGACATTTTTAGGGCTGTGCAGTTTACAGTTGGAATTAAGGTATAAGTGAGTATATACTGTAGCTGTCATGAAAAGGTGCCTTTCATAACTAAAACAAGGTAATCCTGAGGTTTTATTTTATACTCCCAAGATCTTTTTTGTGTTCTTTCAGACGGTTTTTTACTACTTTTTGTCTTATGAGATGACTAATGACTTCATCTTTTTCATTCTCTCAAATGTTTTTACAGCCTTTCTGTTTTATTTTGGGATGGGTTGATTTTTGTTTGATTGCTCTTTTTTTATATTTTGTGATATGTTCTTAATACATGTTTGGTTCTTGGAGTTTATTTTTGTGTCTGCCTTTTTGGATTATTTTGTTCTATCAGATGATTTTTTAATTACTTGTTTGGTGCTTTGAGGCAGTTTCTGATTTCATTTTGTTTCTTGAGATGGTTTTTTATCAACTTTATTTTATTCATTGAAATAGTTTCTGACTACCTGTTTTTGTTTTTTAGATGGTTCTTGATTGCTTTTGTTGCTTCTTTGAGATGGTTATTGACTAACTTGATTTTGTTCACTAAGATGGTTTTTAATGGTCAATTTATTTTTTTGAGATGGTTTTTGACTAGCTTTTGTGTTCTTTGAGATGGTTTTGACTGTTTTTTGTTTCTTTGGGACTGTTTTTGATTGCCTTTTTTGCATCTTTGAAATTGTTTCTGACAGCCTTTTGGGGTTTTTTAATAGTTTTTGACCACTTTTTTTGTTGCTTTTTTGAAGATGGTTTTTGAATGCTTTTATTCATTTCTTGAGATGATATGTAACATGTACTGTAATCCAGTCATCCATATTTTTAAGATGGCACCTTGATTAGTGTGGCAATTAACTGGCAGGTGTGAGTTGGAGTCTCTACAAGAGGAATATGAAATCTGAATGTGACCATTGTTTACCTGTCCAAAAATAATGGTGAGGCAAACACTACAAAACAGTGTATGAAGTGTTAACTTAATTGCACAAATAGATACAAAAATTGATTGGGGGGAAGGGTAAAGCATGTATATGTACAACTATGTCAGGTAAAGATGAAAATTCCAATGTTTTTTTAAATACATACGTTTTGGATTCCCTTCCAGTCCTAGAGGACTTACTGGACACACTCGTCTTGGAACTCTCCTGTTTTGGGTCATTCTCCTGATGGACCTGGGTCTGAGTAACAGCTGGACTGCAATGGACAAATTATGACCACTACAAAACTGACTGGTACCATTTTCTTAATACTAGTTATTAGACTACAAAGTATCACGAGTTCTTGTTAACAAGTAGCAACCAGCTAAATCTGTTTTATGATTTCTCTGCTATGATGGCTGACGTATGCATTTATGCTGGCATAGTTCCCATTTTTACTGAAAACTGTACTTTTGATTATGGACATAAATTATACAAAATGTTCAATTTTTGTCTTTAACAATGTGGTGACCAGTATAAGAGATCCTAACCATAATTCCATTCTGTAAAATGACTGCATATTAAGATTTCCCATGGATTCTGGCACAAAAATGGCATCAATTTCAAACAACAACTTCTCATTGCTGGTGTGTCCTGGTAGAATGCAAGATCAAAAGCAAGAATATTGCACATGCACAGCACCCCACTGTTTATCGAACCACCCAACACAAATTGGATCCATCATCATTACAATTCTCATTGAGTATGGCAATGTGGTGTATTGTCTCACCATGCCTATTGTTTTCAAGTTATTACTTTGAAAATAAAATATACAGCTGAATTTTTTTTTCAAGTATCTCATATTTATAATCATTAAAAAGGCTGATAAATATAAATATGCAAAGTTATTGGTTTATTTATCATGAAGTGTAACATTTAAAGAAAATTTCTTCAATGAAAAAAAAAACTGGTGTCATAATTATTAATAGTTCCTATCAATAACTACGTCCTGAATTACAGTTTAGCAAAATATAAAACATGATCAATCTCTACTTCCTATGTCCAAATTTCTCCACACTAAAAAGTGACATTTGAAAATAAAGATTCATTTTAATATACCAAACTTTAATGACTTTTATCTCTTTTCATTAAAAATCAAAAGTGACTTTGAAGTTTCAAATCAGAAAATTAAACATGTTGAAAAACTGTATGGTCAAGTCCATAAGAAAATAGTATGGTCAAGCCCATAAGAAAGTAGTATGGTCAAGCCCATGAGAAAAATGGTATGGTAAATTCCATGAGAAAAATAGTATGGTCAAGCCCATAAGAAAATAGTATGGTCAAGCCCATGAGAAAAATGGTATGGTCTATTCCATGAGAAAAATAGTATGGTCAAGCCCATGAGAAAAATGGTATGGTCAATTCCATGAGAAAAATAGTATGGTTAAGCCCATGATAAAAATGGTATGGTCAATTCCATGAGAAAAATAGTATGGTCAAGCCCATGAGAAAAACAGTATAGTCACCCCTTGAAAAAAAAAGTATGATCAAGCCCATGAGAAAAACACAATAGTCAAGCCCACCTATTAGAAACAGTAATTGTCAAGCCCATGAGAAAAACAGTTACATCAAGCCCATTATAAAAACAGCAATGGTCAAGCTCATGGAAATAACAAATAGTATGTCAAGAACAAGAAATTTTTTAAAATACAACTTGTATCTAAGCTCTAATAGCAGAAAAATTAGAAAATCCTTACTGATAATGCCTCATTTCATTTACAAGTAATTTTAGTTTTAAGCAGCCTCAAACTGAACTCACCTCACCTTCAACACCTTTAATGATTTGTTATCATCCTCTGCAAAATAATCCTATGATAGTTAAGTGTTGATGGGGTCAGATGGTGTCTGCCATTTAGTTACTACATGTCTCCCTTGTTATAATGAGCTTCATTGTAACATGATTCCAAATATATAATATGTTGTGGTACCACTATGGACCCCACAAATCATACCAATGTTTAAAAATATTTGTTGAAAGAAAACATACCTAGCTTAGTGTTTTATCTTTATTTCCTTTTCAATACACTATTATTTAACAAGTTCTGATCATTCCTGCTATATCATGATTTTTTATATATTGCTGACCTCAATATAATGTTGTTTGGATATAACAGTGTTCTCATTATAACGCAGTTCTGTATACAATGTGGTTGGTGGTCATGGATCCTAACTATTGTGTAATAACATGGGATAGTTTATCTGATAAAATCCTTTACTTCTAGAAATCTCCTTCATATTCTACTATACATATTATTATCTGCATAATTATATGATTCTAATATAATTCAGATTAAATGGTTGGTCCAGAGGAAGTTCAATTAAAGTCTGCCTCAAAAGGGTTGCATAATTAGATCCTTTGAGATTCTTAAAAAATCTGTTTGCCAAATCAAAAATCATAAATCATTAGCAGATAAATGAATTTAAATTTCATCTAGAACTATGATTTATAGCCAAGGACAGCGACATGAAAATGTCTGTACAAATCAGTCATTTTTTGCAAGGCAAAACTTGTATGATGTTACATTATTATGTTTTAATTTGCTTACCTTTTGTATCCATTAAAAATGATAAAAAAGGAACCTAATGTGGCTCATACCCATAATGCCTTGCAGAAAATTGACCACAATAACTTGTAAAGATGGCTACAATTTGCCCTGGAATCTCCCATTGTGTAGCCATAATCGACCATTTGTGTACCTGCTCAAAATAACTGATAAGTATGTCATTAATACATATGCTAACTTAGTGCTCTTAATGATGTCGTTAGTACATACTCTAACTTGGCATTGATAAGGATGACTGGTCGCTTGTCGTTAAGCTCCTGTCTGGCATATTCCTCCAAGAGTAGAAACCGTGTTCCTGGTCTCATCTGACCAACATCATAGAAACCATTCTCTATAAGATTTGTTGAATCTGAAACAGATATTTAGACATATACCATTGGAACTGAAAACACCACAACTGTGAAACTGGCTTCCTAACAAACAAGCTGACTTTGATCAGAACTTTTTATTATAACATGAATACTGCATTACTCACCTTAAAATATATGAAATTATATTGCATTCCTGTGCTTATGAAACATGAATACTGCATTACTGAGTACCATATTATTCTGAATTTTCTTGGGCTATTAACAGTATCTGCTACTACCAACATAGTAGCATATATTCCATTTATCTTTACAACCCAGAGAAAGGTTTTTAAATAATTTTAAAAAATTTAAAAATTGAATAAGTTGACAGTGACATGGACACATGAATTTGCTTGACTTCAGCTTTATCCAAATTTTTTCTTGTAGTGTTTCTACCATTCATGATGTTATTTGTATTGTTGATTCATAATTCTCACTGAGGAATGACCGATAAAAATGAAAATAAAAAAATTGTGCTCAGAAATCCCCGTCATCACACCCTATGAATGCAGAAACTTCTGATATCATGGCTACAGAGTTCACTGACAAAAAAAAACTGCTAATAAGGGTGAACAGATTTACTGATGGAAACTTATGATAGATGAAAAATGAACAGATTTACTGATGGAAACTTACGATAGACAGATGAAAAAAGAAGTGAGTAGTATCATGATTTAAATCTCAAGAAAAATTGCTTGATTTAAAAACTGACAAAATTATAATGATCTCAAATAAATGTGAATTTTAAGAAAATTAAATTATTCAGCCTAACTACGAGGAAGTCTGACATAGCAATTACTTTGGCATCCATGTATATGACTGCCCATACCTCCGATTAACCTCAATGTTAAAGATTTGCTCTTCTTTTATCCCATTTTTCTTAGAGATTATGCTACAGCTTCTGTATACGCTTATCATTATCTAGTTACATCTAGTTACATAAATGTCATCACAGCCACCTTCCTATAACATTTGTACTCTGACAAAAGAAAAATATCTTGAGAAAGGAGGAAAGAGTTCCTCAGTCATAATTCTACAAATCTGATGATGAAATTACCATGCCAAAGTATTGTCTATTGTTCACAAAATGTAATTATATTCAGGAAACACCAGTGAATTTGTTTTTCTTAGACTGGAGTTAATTTAATTTGAATGCAAAGTGATTTGGGACAAATAAAACTAAACAGTGATTTGGGACAAATGAAACTGAACAGTGGTTTGGGACAAGTAAAACTAAATAGTGATTTGGGACAAGTAAATCCAAACAGTGATTTGGGACAAGTAAAACTAAACAGTAATTTGGGACCAGTAAAACCAAATAACTAAAAGCTAAATTAAACCAGGAATAGCCACATTAAAGTTATTAATTTACTGGTCGTTTATTTTTTATACATGACATAAGAAATTAGTACTGATATTAACTCCAAATTACTTGCAACCAATTAAAAATGCACTGCTAATTGATAGGCAAAAATTTGTATGCAACCATTGTAGTGAAAATTATATATATGCAAAATTCTGATGACAAACAGTGCAAAACCAGAGTTTCATTAGCCTAAGTACTTTTCACTCCTAATGAATCTTTGTCAAATGAAATTTCAAAATAGAGATAAACAAGGCAAACAATAAACAGAAAATAATTGTTTGTCTTGTTTGCCAGTTTCTGAATTGCCTTCATTGATGACTCAATATTTAATAAATCCACACTGAAATAGCATGCAGCAATGGTATTTTATCACTTTAGTGATATGCTGAAATTAGCTAAGAGCTTTCAAAACTGTTTATAAATGAAAAGTTAATTAAAAGTAAGTAAACAAATTTAACACTGAGGTCAACTTTAGGTGTAAGCCGATAAATACGTGGAAATAAACACCAAAGTTTTTGGTATATGGCGTTTATGCCCAGGCATGACAATAACTGAAAGATATTTCCTATAACCTCACATCGCATTCTATGATTATTGAATTCCAGGACAATACATATTTTAATTTTTATTTTTTTATTGTGTAACAAACTACAAAAACTTTAGGAAATGATCCTTACTTAAATGTCCAGTGAGAGCATATTTGGCAGAGAGATTGCTGTCCAACAGTTTCTGCAGAGCTGCCTCTGCAAAAGGACTTCTCCTGGTTCCTGATACCTGGATTTCCTGTAGGATCTCCATGCCACTAGAAGTACAGACATATCAATACTCTAAAAAATCAAAGTCATTTATTCATAATAAATGGATCTGTGATCTACTTTTGGTATAGGTATCCCATATTTTCTCAAAACACTCAGATAAACTGAACTTCACTTTTTTCTATGAAATATTTATCACATCATTTTCTATTGACTCCTTCTATATCAGGTTCTGAACCCTGTTCAGAAAGATTAATCAAATGTCTGCTACAATAATTTCCTATATACATGTAGTCATATCAATTAAAAGTACAAAAATAACCCAAAGATATTTGTACAAAGGGCAGTAACTTGCAAATCCATCTTAGACTTTCATTTTGGATTACCATGTCTTCCACCACCTGCTTTAATGAAAGCTGCTGACTGTCAAATATCAACTTCCACCTGCTTTAACACATTAACTCCTAGCGCTGTGTTTACATGGCAAGAGGTAGTAGCCTACTTCCGAGCTCTGTAGTGTCAAAGGTTATGTATGATACACTAAAGTGGGTGGTATTATAGAAAGGTAAACAGATGTAGCTTTACAATGATACCAAATAATATGGATGTTCTAGCTGCACTACAAAATAGGGAGTGAAAAATGTAATTTTTTTTAACTGAGTTTTTTCCACCCAAAATTTGCCCAAGGGTGGAATCCGATTTTGTGTTTGGATTTTAGACTTTTTGGTCTCAGATCTAAGACAGGCTGGTCTGAACTGCATACAAACAGACAAACTTTTGCAAAAAGTAGGATAAGATGGGCATTTGAAATAAAGAGTGGTCTTGATACAAAAATTATGGGTCCATTAAGCAGAGTAAAAAAAAAAAGAACTCCAAATTTTATCCTTCTCCTCATGCACGGGTGAAATAGCCAATGAAAAATGATGTTTCTAGTAGAAATAGGCAGTAGGTTAACCAAAAATTTCTTGGAGGTCAATGTATTAGGATGTATTCAGAAATAGCCCCCAAAATGTGTTTCCTACTTGCATTTCAGACGAAAACAACAAAATCCTTCAGGGGTCAATGTGTTAATGAAAGCTGCTGTCAAATCTCTACAATCACCTGCTTTAATGAAACCTGCTGACTGCCAACTTGTCTAATAATACTTGCTTTAAAGAAAGATGATGATTGACAAATTTCATCTACTACCATCTGTTTTAATGGAACCTGCAGACTACCAAATATCATCCACTTCCACCTGCTTTAATGAAACCTGCAGATTTCCAAATCTCATCTACCACAACCTGCCTTAAAAAATTGCTGATTGCCAATCTCACTGACTTCCATCTGCATTAATGAAACCTGATTGAATACCAAATCTTATTTCTACCACCTTCTGATTGCCATTCCTGTCTAATACCCCTTTGATGAAACCTGCAGATTGCCATCCTTGTCTGATAAAAACTATTTTAACAAAACCTGTAGATTGCAATACCTGTTTAATAACACCTGCACTAATGAAACCTGCTGATTGCCAACCTCATCTAATACCACCTGCATTAATGAAGTCTGCTGATTGCCAACCTCATCTAATACCTGATTGCCAACCTCATCTAATACCACCTGCTTCAATGAAACCTGCTGATTGCCAACCTCATCTAATACCTGATTGCCAACCTCATCTAATACCACCTGCTTCAATGAAACCTGCTGATTGCCAACCTCATCTAATACCACCTGCTTCAATGAAACCTGCTGATTGCCAACCTCATCTAATACCACCTGCTTCAATGAAACCTGCTGATTGCCAACCTCATCTAATACCACCTGCTTCGATGAAACCTGCAGATTGCCAACCTCATCTAATACCTGATTGCCAACCTCATCTAATACCACCTGCTTCAATGAAACCTGCTGATTGCCAACCTCATCTAATACCACCTAGGTTTAATGAAGTCTGTATATTACCATCCTTGTCTAATAACACCTGCTTAATAAAACTGGTTCATTGCCAATCTTATTTAATGCCGCCTGCCGATCACACCTAGCACCACCTGTTTTAACAAAACCTGTTAATTACGTATTTCATCTACTACCAACTGTGCTTAAAAAAAAAACTGACTAAAAACACATATCACTTACTATTGCATGACTTACCATGTCAAAAAAAATCACATTTTAAAAAATTCCAGTCTAAAAAAAAGAGCCATTAAATGTCACGTTTCTGTTTGGTGATATTTGGGAAGCCACAAACTTATTGTGCCACATGGAAACATATTACCAGTCAACTCTGGACTGCATATACTACAAGTAATATGGTAGAGAGACAACATACCTATCTGAAAGGGAGTCTTGTCTTAAAAAAGTTGGGATATTAAATGTATAAATGAAATAGATTGGAGTGCAAATCAAAGGTCAAAAATAGTGTGGAGCATTCAGATTTGGGGATGGGGTATGATGCCATTCAAGACCTTGTTAACTTGCATACTTAATACAAACTCTACAGCAATTACTGATATAATATTCTTTGTAGATGGGAAAACAAATGCTATTAGAATGCAACATAAATAATACATGTTTTATCATCCCTAGAATGGCATATAAATCTACATTTATTTTTTGTTTAATTATTAATGAGGAATGTAATTCATTACATAGATTGAATGTACAACTCCCAAATGAGTGAAGTTGCTGTTTATTGGACAAAGCTGAATTTATTTCTCCCAAATGAGTGAGGTTGCAACAGCATGGATATATTAAATTTATGTCTTGTAGAGACATAATGTTGAATTTATGGCACCCAAAAATTAGTAATATCCAGCTGATGTGTCAAAAATTATTGGTATTGAATATATATGTCTCCCAGTGAGGAATCCAGTCAGTTAATGAGTATTTATTGAAATTTCAGTTTACTATATTGAAGCAGTATAGGTTAATTAGGTCAGTTACTAACCAGTCTATATGTTCTGGACCATTAAGTGGTGGTATGTGCACCTGACCATAAGACTAATGAATGTGGGAAGCATATCTGTCTGGTTTGCAGTAAAATATGCACAGGTTGAGAATGAGCTTTGATTGCTTTTAGAAAAAAATCTGGAGAATATTCGAGGACGTATGTTAAAGGCAGTGGGTGTGTGGGAAGATGTTTAGCAGTATAGATACATGACACCTCTTACTAATCAGTCTAGTTGGTCGAGATCTATTAGACAAGTGGTATGTGTACCTGATTGTGAGGCAGACAAACCAGGTTTGATTCCTGATAGTAACAGTGTTTGTATCCACTTCTTTTATAATACATCACATATGTGGCTAATTTGAAACTCAACTCAAAACTCAAAGGAATATCGTAATTTGTGATAATATGACAAAAATTGTGTTAGTTATTCACTGTAAATTTACTTCAGTTTGCAGATCTCTACAGCTGTAGGTTCGTCGACTGCACATACTGTTAATGCCCAACAGGCATTCCTTCTGACCTCATCATTTCCTGATCTTAGTAGGTCCACCAGTGGGAGGAGTCCATCAGCAAGACGGAACTAAAATCAACAATTATTAAATTAGGAAAGTAATAAAAGAACAAGAGTTATGAAATGTTCAACAAAAAAAAAACTTATTCACAAATGGCAGTGTGCAAAACAATGGCATAAAAAAGTAGGTTTTGAGAAACAGGACCAGGTTTGTCCACAAAAATTTTGTTTAGGATGTCTGAGGGTCCCAATTACCTTTTCAAATTTGCCAAAGTAGGTTTCTGAATAATATATTCAGTAAATAAAATGTACAATTTATTGGATATATGGATACCATGATGAAGGTAAAATGTAGATAGTTTTTGCCTCAAGCCAGCTTTCCATTCACAGTGTTAGAAATTCTAGCACAAAATTAAATAATAAAAAGTGTAGAAAGTAGTGCAATCCATATGTGTAATAACAAAATTGGGCTGCAATGCATAAAACAGATTGATCATTTACACTGTTTCATTTCAGATGCAAGATTGAATGGATGAATTACAGAGGTATTATGGAACAGACAGACAAACAGTATCATTTGAAATGAAACTTCAATATGAGAGGGAATCAGGAACAAATGCTACTCACAGTTTCTCTGGAATCAGCATCACAGACAAAAGCAGCAATGGCCAAAGCAATCTTGCTTTGTATTACTGTGTTTCTAGAAAAAAAATGAAATAAAACAAAATCAAGCAGTATTCTTAAATACTGGGTCAGTTCCACATGGTAAGAAAGACTTTGCAATTTCCCTTTTCCTTTGTCAGGTCAGCTATACTCAAATACTGGAGCTGTATGCTATTAAAACTCTTTTACTGTGGGTTATTCTTAAATCATTTTTAATTATCGATTCATCTGGAAAATGATAATGTAAGAGTAGAAACACAGTTTATGCTAAGTTTTAAAATAAACCATACAAACAGGCAAGACTTTAAATCCAAAGGCATTGCTTGGGTTATAATTCCTTTTGGTACTCAGGCAAAAGTTTAAACCAAGCAAGTCGTACATGATTTGAATGAAGTTTAAAGATTTACCAAATATAATTTTTATCCTTGATACACACTGTACCAAAGACTTGGACAGAAATTACTTCATGGCTCGGAAGAATTGTATTCGCTGCGAAATATACATGAATATTGGATCAGTTTGGACAAATAAAATCCCCATATAAACTCACTTAGAGGTCATATCAACTGTAATCAACACAGACCTTTAGCTGCTGCTGCATAATATTCCAGCAGATTTGGGTCTATGCAGTTTGCAGTCGGGCTTGACCAATAAGTGATGATATATAGCAATAAGCGATGATATATAGTATGAAAAAAAAAAATCATAACAGTAAAATAATTTCCACACAAATATTTCATAAGAAAAGTCGCCTTTGAAAAAGATCAGTATGACATTCTATTCTATATTAAAAGAATGTCTTTAACTGAGATAAGTAAAACAAATATTTAAGTGTTACTCACTTAAATCATACTGTGTTGGTAATAGTTTTATATATTTTGTGTTTTATAGAAACTATAACAGTTTGACAAACAAAAATAATCAATGAAATCAATAATACAACAATAAATTTTCTCAACATGATAACCAAGAAGATTGTTTTTCTACTTACTTGGACCTTAGGGGCTCAATAAGTGCCCTAACGACTCCTTTTGATTGGGCATCAGACCGCAGTGTTTCTATCTGTGCAAGATTGGTGAGAACTACTGCTGCATTTGATACGGCTTCTTCCTTTGTATCAACCAGAGTGTTGATTAATGGCTCAATACCACCCAAGTTCTGAAGCTCTCTGATCAAATCATAAGAATTGAAACCTTATTACAATGCATCCTCATTTTATTACCCCTCAGCATACTGCCAACACTCAAAATATTCTTCATTTTATTTTATTTCAGTTCCTGGCCCTGAGAACCAATTATAACAATTATGTGATTTAATATTATTTACTACTAATACTGTTGTTTTAATGTCCTATTAAAACACAGCCTTGTTATTGCATACCTCCCTCAGGAAAAGGCCCCCTCACTTATTATGGTGGATCATTTGTATGGTTCCCATGAACAAACATTATAATGAGGGAAAACTATTAATTTCATGATGCAAAATTGACACTATAACTTCGAACTCTGTACATTATTATTACAAATTCATAAGTATTTTATGGCTGATATTTTGGAATAAAAATCTGAATATAGACTCAAACTCAGCTAAAGCTCAATAAAGAAAATTTAGATTTGATATCAAAAGACCCTGATCTGCCTGCATATTATTGAACAGAAGATCAAGGTTTATGATATGAACAGTGAAATCATACTTACAAGTGAATATACATAGTATTTAAAATTAAGTATACTAATATAAGAACCAAAATGAACAATAAACTAAACATTCCATGAGTCTAACAAACTATCATTTTTATAGACTGCTACAGTTTCTGATTTTCAAATTCAGGACAAGTTTTATTCTCTGTTTCAAGTATACAGATCTGTCTCTTATGCAATTATTTTATTAGTTATTTTCTCTGTCTTCTTTTCTCCCCAAAATCATTTCCAAAATTGTCATGTGCAGGCACAAATCACTCTTAATTGGACTAATATAATAACCTATCCCCAACATTTACGAGCAGTGCACATTATAAAGGGTTAAAATCAATGCCAAGCTATTGCTTCAGATGTGTAAGAGTTGTCTCCCTTGGTATAAATATAAACATTTTCTATGAGTCTCAAAAATTATCTTCTCTCTGTCCCCTTTGCTTCCGAAAGAATTCATATGCAGTCTCTGTATCAATAAATCTTACAAAAGGCAGCTGTCTGTGTGTCATTATAAGGGCTTTCCAGTTTACATATAAATAATGAATTTACAGACAATATATAGCATATGAATTTAATTGGATTTACTTAGTAAAATTTTACCCTAAATTAAAATGAATTTTTTCTGTGAATATTACACATAACAATCTCCATCTTGTAGATTTCACTCCTAAATAATGAAAAGCTTTCAGAAATAAATGATAAATGGTCTAACTCATGATAACATTAAAAATCATTAACAATTCACAAAGTGATTTTCAATAATTATGCCGGTATTTTAATGTCATTATTTGATTGAAACCAACAGTTTTCTTCATACCAGGCCTCCTGCTTTAATAAAACTTTATTCAGTATTTTAATCAACAAATTTTACTTCTAACTTTGAAATCCCACTCATAATTGATAAATCCAGCCTTCTGATTGGTCAGGGTAAGATTTAAAGTAAAAGTAATATTTAACTTGCCAACATTTGAAGGAATATCTCAGAAGTACATTCTGCATTTCTTGTAAGTCATTCAACTGCCACGTGTCAGGCACAAAAACATGCATACACAAAAACATGCATGATTTTTGTCAAGATTGTAAAAGAACACATGACAAAATGTTACACAACACCAGCAAAAAATCTGAAACACATGCATTACTTGAAATGAATTTTTAAAATGTATTATATTATTTAATGATGCATTAATGTGTCAAAACCATGCTTGTGATCAACATTATAACAAACAAACCTTAATGATGGGCAACAAAAGCTTCAGCATTTAAGACTGTCGTATGGCAACAAAAAAATGGTAGAAATGCAAAGCAGTGATAAAATCCTTGACAATATGACAGCCTAGTGAGAAGATGAGATATCCTGGTTAAATGATGCAAATTTAAAGGGTAAAGCTGGACGAGTGAAATTGCAGGTATCCGATTAAAGACTTAAAATACATTTAATAATATCTACACAAGTAATTCATCAAATGTTACAATTAGATGGACAAGCAAGGACTTTTAATTTTGACCCTGAACTGATGGATTTCCATGTTGAAAATGATTCTAGTAATTTTGCCAGTTTTTATTTGTTTCAAATAATACAGATCTCAATGAAGTGGAATAAAGACAAATTTATTTGTTTGTTTTTTTCTTCACAAATTCTGAAACAAAAAGTCGAAACTATTTTTATGCATGCTACTTTTGTGGAACATTAATATAGCAACCAAAAATTAAAAATAGCGATTTTAAAAATAGGAGAACGCATCGTATGAAGCACAAAGCTTATGCACACAAGAAAAAACCAATTTGATCAAGTTTGATAAAAGACCAAGTCTAACAAAACAATAAATTTGATAACATTACTTTATGGTATGATCACTAACAATAAAGTCCACAGAAACATCATTGTATGTTGACCTTGAGACTCAAAAGGAGTACCATATATACTCGCTTAAAAGCCCATCTACATACTGCACAGACCTGGCTCTGCCACTGCAAAATGCACTATCAGATCTGAGTCTATACAGTTTGTTTGGAGTTATTAGAACAATAAACAATATAGATGTTGATCAGCCAGCATGTTATGTAATGGGAGATCAGAATCTGTGGTGTCTGCCACTGAACATCACTTATAAGCAAGTCTATATGGTATTTATCACACAGTTATAATATCTTGCACTAATATTTAAGTTGTTATGGTATTTGTAGAATGACTAGAGAATGTTTGTTTATTTTAGGTAATTATTATTGCACTGACAAAAATATATGACAGATAGATAATGGCCAATTTCACAAATATATTTGGGTTTTCACATCAAGATGGAAGTAGAGTGAATGGCAAAGTACACAAAAATATCTGGGTCTTCACATCAAGATGGCAGCATAGCTAACGGCAAATTTCACAAATATATTTGGCTCTTCAATACTTTCTAGCATTATTTTTCTACTAAAGCAAGGAAAACCAAAATAAGATGCTTGCTGTTCAGAACTGATACAAAACACAGTATCCTGATACAAAACACTGTATCCTGATACAAAACACTGTATCCTGTGATACAAAACACTGTATCCTGATACAAAACACTGTATACTCCATATATTAATAAAAATTAGGCCAATAATGAATCCATTCGATTAAAAAACATGAAACTATTAGTTATGAGGTAGAATTCTATCAAAATTATCAAAATTAAAATTCCCATGTGGGTATGAAAAGTCATGGCAAAAAATGATGGTGTATGCCATGCAAAATGCTTATATTAGATACAGGATAAGGGAACTCATTGTCTTTCAAGATATGATGACCCTGGGGCTAGCTGCAGAAATGAATTCCCTGTGTATTTCATGTCAGAGTCTACATGCTATTCCAATCAGGTTATGATCGGTTTGTAATTCATATCCAGGGAGGCCAATATTGGCTGCATAAATGACCTGACTTTTTTTCATGTTGAAAAGTACATTTATGGTAATAGGGTTGGGATTTTAAAGTGTGCAAGTTATAACCCAGCAAATGGGCTCCACAGAGGTAGAAAAAACACAGGCATAACCCAGTAGCAATATCGACTTCAAAAGAAGTTAAAAGACTAATTTTGTATTATTCCAAAGATACAAGCATACTTAGCAAAAATGCATTAGTAATTAATCAAAATATGCGGAAAATGGGGATAGACATCACTGCATTGTTCACTATATCTACCCTTTTATGAAGACAAAAATGCATTCTGCCTTTTGTACCAAATGACTACAGCAAGTTTTGCCAAATTCCTACCAGTAATTTTAGAGTCCTGTACTTGAGTAGATGATGAAAGCAACACCACTGGCACTGGTATCAAAATGACTCACATCTCTTTCACCCAAAAAGTGGGGGAAAAAAATCAGCGAAAACCATGGAGTATTTCTATTGAATATAACAATTTCATTCAATCAGAATCTAGCATGGCATCATGAGATCTCTGTCATAAGAAGGTCTGGTAAAATGGTAAAATGCATCATTGGTCAGTGTCACTGACTGACATAGCTTCAGTCAAAATTTTTAGAGGTAAAACTATAAAGACATATTTCACTATCTCAAAAATTATCAAGGCATGATTCTGCAATTATTCAAGCCAAATTCTACTGTAAGCTTCAAATTTTATAATTAAACATTATTTTATCAACAGACAGTGATGTAATAAAGTTGATTCAAACAGCCAATGAAAATGAAAATGTTTACATAACACATGATCTCATACAATCATCACAATGACATGTTACATCACCTAATCTGATCAGCCAATCAAATCACTATTTCAAATTTTGGGAAAGCCTCATTCTTGCATCATAAGAAAAACTTAGCTATTTATTAGACACTCATTTGGCAAAGATCTCACAAAGCCACACACAATGTCAGATCAAATAAGTACATTGGTCATAACTGACTGCAGCAAGCATCTATACAGATCTATTGTTTTTACATGTGTAGCAATTATTCAATCAGTATACAAAGTGGATATCAACCCAAACAGATACCTGGCAATACTGAAAAAGGCAATAAAAACAAATGTGCATGAAAAAAGCTGACAGGAGGTATATAATGGCATTATATTTCATTAAAAAGACATGCATTTTAAATTTGTCATGCAAACTCTTTCTAAAATGAGTAAACATAATGATTTTAATTGTATTTTTCACATAATAAAGAAATAGTATCACTCATAACAAAAACATTTAACCAACATAAAAATTAAATGATATCAAACGATATTGAGACAGCATGCAAATTAATGAAGGATATTTAATATGGAGTACTTTATGGACTCACTGCAAACTGCACAGACCCATATCTACCATCACATAATGTGCCAAAAGATCTGGGTCTATGCACTTTGCTAGGAGTAATCAGTAGAATATACACAACTGACCCAGATCTGCCGGCAAATCCGGGTCTATTTTCTTTTAGTTTGGCCTCAATTTATAAGTGAGTATGTACAGCAGATCAATCATGTGAAATTTTTTATTTATGCTGCAAAAGAACATGATCACAAAACTTAAATAATCTGACATAGCGAAAATACAAAAAGCAAAAGCAGGTGTTCTGCCTTTCCTATGTGAGAATAATTACTTTTTTTATTATCCTAGGATTCTGCTGGGAATGTAAATGAGATTTTTCTCAGGTCTAAGGTTTACTTAATGTGAAAAGCTGTTTAATTTGTACTCAGACAAGATTTCTAGGACAGGTCAGGGTCTCTTAGAACTAACTGCACTCGTTCTATCTTCTTTCAGAAACCCTGAGCAAAAGGAAGAAAAAAATGTGATGATAAAATTACATTACAAATATTTGCACATTTCTTACATAGCATTATTACTGTTGTTGGTTGTCAAGTTGGCGAGGGCTAGGGTGGATGCCTCCTTCACATTCCCTGACTCTGATGACAGTAGTTTTATCAATGGTTGCAAACCATCTGGAAATGAAAAATATTATCTTCATCAAGTCTTAAATCAACAGGAAGTTGGCTGATTGGAAAATTTTGTAGCCATAATAATAATTTGATTTCCTCATATCAGAATTTGTTCAACATCTGACCAGAGAAAATTCTTGCAGACTCCAATGCCTAAAAGATGTCTCACTCAATTCTGCTCAACAAGTACAAACTTTTATGTAGAATATAAATGATAATAATTACAAAATGAAAACAAACTTATTCATGTTTGCAGTAAGGAACAGGAATTAACAGGAAATGGTTAACAATATTCTTTAGACAATTTTTAAATTTCTCAATGTTGTTCTTCATAAAATATATAATTAATCAATTTATCATGTGTCAGTCATATTTAAAAGCAGAGGGATGCAAAATCTTTCTCAAAATTAAATAAGGCAATTTTATACCAATTCATTTTGTGCTTTGATTTTAGCCCAAAACTTGCCATATTTGTATGGAATTTGCAACAACATCTATTAGCAATGGTATTTTCAAAATACATGTAGCACATACCCCACTCCCGAATGGAGTCTTTGCTGAGGAGGTTTTCAGACATGACAGCAAGAGCGAGGGCTGCTGCAGCTTGCACTTCAGCCGATTCATGAGCTAGCAAGTGGATCAACATCTTCTCCGTTTCTTGCTCATGTAATACCTTCCTGTTCTCAACTGAAAGGATATCAGCAAAACCAACTTATTGTGAATTTCTTTATTTGTTATGTTTTTCAAGTTTTGCTATTCTGCAAAAACATCTAGTAACATCACTTCTCTAAATTGAGGATAAGGGACGGAGACTCATTTTTATCCAGGGATTAATAAAAGTCTTTAACTTTAATGTGGTTTGTAGTGAACTTGAAATCCAAGAAAACTGGTTCACCATAAAAATTAATGCCACACGAAAATTAGTACTCAACATTCCAGTGAAATCAGCGTAGCATTCCAAAAAAGATCAATGACTATAATGATCATGAATATTGTGATCTTGAAAGAAATGATGACGATAATGATGATGATGAAAAATATAATTATAAGAAAATTTTTATCTGTTTACAAAAATGTGTATGTATATAAACAGCAAATTCTGATTTTTTTTTTTAGTAACTCAAAAGTTTGGCCATAGACCTCAGGTCAAGCCACCATCCTACCCACCCCACTTTACCTCACCACTCCTCCACTCCCTAACTTTGATAAGAAGGGCAATTATTTAGCTAGAAAAGATACATACATAACTGACATTATAATCCAGATCCTAATAGGGTGAGAAAAAATGGTTTATAGATCAAAGGAAAATAAAAACATTACCATGGTGGTCAATTTATGAAGAGGGCAGATGTATAAAAAAGCACACTGTGAAAAGAACACTACCATTTCTAGCTGATCTGGCAATGGCTTTGGCTGCACACATCTTGACATCAGGTAGGGTGGGAATGATTGCCTCTCCTGGGGGTGGTTCTTCTTTCTCAGATTCTTGTTTCTTGGCTGCAGTGCAGAACAAAGAGAATAGAAGGCTGTGTTTAGAAAATTTGTTAAAAAATTAAAACTTATGAATAAGATATAATTCAAGTGAAAATGTACTGAAAGCACAAATTCCATTACTGGTTATTGTTTTGTTTATATTCTTTTTTTTAAAGAAGGCATCACACATCCATAATAATGTGAATTCTTGCCTTTGCAAGGAATAATATGCAGTCATTATAAAGAAAATCTTGATCAAAAAAGTGTTACAATTTATGGACTATTTTTATAATTTGTCTTTGGTTGCCATCTGATTTTGACACAGAAAAAGCTCAATCTTGGAGTTACTTTCCCTTATCTAAAAGAAGACTTTTGCATCCTATTCTTACAGAAACATGTTAGGTAATACTTAAAGAAACATGTTTGGTGTTACTTACAGAAGCATGTTTTGTACTATTTACAGAAGCATACCTGGTGTTACTTACAGAAGTATGTTTGGTGCTAGTTACTGAAGCATGTTAAGTGCTATTTACAGAAGCATTTTGGTTTATTTACATATGTGTTTGGTGCTAGTTACAGAAGCATATTTTGGTGCTATTTACAGAAGCATGTCTGGTGTTTATTTTACAGAAGCATGTCTGGTGTTTATTTTACAGAAGCATGTCTGGTGCTAGTTACAGAAACATGTTTCAGTGCTATTTACAGAAGCATGTCTGATTTTATTTACAGAACCTTTTTTGTTGCTATTTACAGAAACATGGCTGGAACTATCTACTGAAGCATGTCTGATACTATTTAAAGAATCATAAAGCATGTTTGGAGCTATTTATAGAGATCAATCATTTTCACATGTTGAAGTTAATCATCATTCTCAGGACCTATCTAAAACTGTAACTTAAAATCTTTAGCATTCTCTCTCTCTCTCTCTCTCTCTCTCTCTCTCTCTCTCTCTCTCTCTCTCTCTCTCTCTCTCTCTCTCTCTCTCTCTCTCTCTCTCACTGCCCCCTTCTTTTGACTCATCTTCAAGTTGTGGCTAAGCGGTTATAATGCCTACCACCACCTTCATACCATTGCTCTCAATAATTTGCTAAAATAAACAGTAGCAACACCTGCTGAACATTATGGTCATTATATATAAACTTACCATCCTTAGCACTTTTTTTTGCTGACTTGGCTCCTCCTTTTTTCTCGCCCTTAGCCCCTTTTGTCTCATCCTCTGGAGGTGGCTGGTCAATGATAAGGGCTACAAGTTTCTTCAAACCACCAGTCTCTTTAATTTGCTGAAACAAACAATAGAAATATACTTGACTTGCCTTTTGTTAATTACTTATAAGCAATTACATTTTTCTTTTGTATCAAAATAATTACTGTATATGAGCAATGAACTGACACTGGCTAACAAATATAACATTTAAGTCACTGTAGTTTGGTTTCCTATACAAAAGGTTCTTCACAGAGAGATTAATTTTGAATTATTTGTATTGTCTAACAAGAAATCTTGCATTATTTTATACATGTCTCTTTAAAATGATCTTAATGTCTAACCTTTTTAAAAAGTGGTTATCAATAATTCAAAATAATCTGAACAAGATTGACAAAAATGTAAATTAAATTACAGTTATAACTTCTTTTTCTAAAACTGTTTCATTCCCTGCCAGATGTTTTAAGTTAAGTTCTGAACTAACTTAATGATGTCAGTCAAATGGGACATCATGTTTTCTAACACTGATAGTCCATCTTACTTAATGATGTTAGTCAAATGGGACATCATGTTTTCTAACACTGATAGTCCATCGTACTTAATGATGTCAGTCAAATGGGACTTCATGTTTTCTAACACTGATAGTCCATCTTACTTAATGATGTCAGTCAAATGGGACATCATGTTTACTAACACTGATAGTCCATCTTACTTAATGATGTCAGTCAAATGGGACATCATGTTTCCTGACACTGATAGTCCATCTTACTTAATGATGTCAGTCAAATGGGACATCATGTTTCCTGACACTGATAGTCCATCTTACCTAATGATGTCAGTCAAATGGGACATCATGTTTTCCAACACTGATAGTCCATCTTGTTGGTATTCTTGCTAACTGATTGTATGCATTCCTTGCAATTTTGAAATTAATTAGGTTGAAGAAAAAATTATAAGGAGAAATTCATTATGAAAAGACAATGTTATGGCATTGATTAGGCCAAATAAAATATCTACTCACTTATTGCTGAGTCCAAATGCAAACAACATTTACTCATTTACTCAGATCTGCCGCCGATTATGCCAAATAAACTGCATAGACCCAGATCTGAGGGAGCAAATTATGTCATTGTAGATCTGGGTTTATAGCATTTACAACAGGATAACTCAAAAGTGAGTATATATATACATGTGTGTGTATATATATATATATATATATATATATATATATATATATATATATATATATATATATATATATATATATATATATATATATATGGTAATTCAATGTAGCCATTAGAGTGCACTCAACCATACCAATGAGTCAGCTGATTTGCATTGATTTAAATGTAGTCATTGGCAGTGTGTATTCAACCATATTGAGGAGTCACAGCTGATTTCCATGTAGTCAAGGGCAGTATGTATTCAATAATTCCTAAGAACCACAGCTGATTTACATGTTGTCATGGGAAGTATGTATTCATCCATTCCAAAGAGTCACAGCTGATTTACATGTATTCATTGGCAGTGTGCATTCAACCATATCAGTAAATCACATTTATCCTGATTCCATTGAAAATAATAGATAAGAACGGGGCAGAACAAGTGAGAAAAAAAACATACCCAGCCAAAACACAGATTGCAAAGAGTCAACAAAAGTCATACCCAGCCAATACACAGATTGCAGAGTCAACAAAAGTTATACTCAGCCAAAACACAGATTGCAAAGAGTCAACAAAAATCATATCCAGCCAATACGCAGATTGCAAAGAGTCAACAAAAATCATATCCAGCCAATACACAGATTGCAGAGTCAACAAAAGTTATACCCAGCTAAAACACAGATTGCAAAGAGTCAACAAAAATCATATCCAGCCAATACACAGATTGCAAAGAGTCGACAAAAATCATATCCAGCCAAAACACAGATTGAAAAGAGTCAACAAAAATCATACTCAGCCAATACGCTGATTGAAAAGAGTCAACAAAAATCATATCCAGTCAATACACATATTGAAAAGAGTCAACAAAAATCATACGCAGCCAATACACAGATTGCAGTCAACAAACATCATATCCAGCCAATACACAGATTGCAAAGAGTCAACAAAAATCATATCCAGCCAATACACAGATTGCAGAGTCAACAAAAATCATATCCAGCCAATACACAGATTGCAAAGAGTCAACAAAAATCATATCCAGCCAATACAGATTGCAGAGTCAACAAAAATCATATCCAGCCAATACACAGATTGCAGAGTCAACAAAAATCATATGCAGCCAATACACAGATTGCAGAGTCAACAAAAATCATATCCAGCCAATACTCAGATTGAAAAGAGTCAACAAAAATCATATCCAGCCAATACACAGATTGCAGAGTCAACAAAAATCATATCCAGCCAATACACAGATTGCAGAGTCAACAAAAATCATATCCAGCCAATACACAGATTGCAGAGTCAACAAAAATCATATCCAGCCAATACACAGATTGCAGAGTCAACAAAAATCATACCCAGCCAATACACAGATTGCAGAGTCAACAAAAATCATATCCAGCCAATACACAGATTGCAGTCAACAAAAATTATATCCAGCCAATACACAGATTGCAGAGTCAACAAAAATCATATCCAGCCAATACACAGATCGCAGAGTCAACAAAAATCATACCCAGCCAATACACAGATTGCAGAGTCAACAAAAATCATATCCAGCCAATACACAGATTGAAAAGAGTCAACAAAAATCAAAGTTTTCTTACATAACAATCATCATAATGTAATATAAATAAGAGAGAGAAAAAAAAGGACAGAAAACGGAAAAAGCAGTATAATTTGAAGAGTATCTGAAGAAAAGTAAATTTCACCATTAAAAAATCCTCAATGCAATTTCCATACAAATCAATATCAATAATTTAAGTGAAAAATGTCCTGATATATTTCATTTAATATATACATGGATTGCAATTGGTGGAAATGTCAAATGAAATTGTGTAGATCTCAAAACCTATATTCAGGTTTTCAGTATTATTTTATATGTATTTGAAATTAAATGTTGATATCTAAAAAATATTTGGAAATATGTAATAATATTTCTTAATCAAATTCATCCAGGTATCCATAAAAGAAATTTCTAAATAAGATTTATACCTAATCAATAGTATTCATGTCTTGCAGAAAAACTGCACAAAAAATTATGGGTTTTTTCTGTTTATGGTTAGTATATGGTAACAGCACCAGACACATGTACAACCTTCTGTAACATATTGAAACAGCACTGTACAATTCTACAAGTATCTGTACAATTCTACAAGCTTCTGTGGCATATTTCAACAGCAATGTACAATTCTACAAGCATCTGTATAAATCTACAAGCTTCTGTAGCATATTGTACAGCCATGTAGAATTCTACAAGCATCTGTACAATTCTACAAGCTTCTGTAGCATTTTGTAATATCACTGTACAATTCTACAAGCATCTGTACAATTCTACAATCTTCTGTAGCATAATGTAACAGCACTGTACAATTCTACAAACGTCTGTAAAATTCTTCAAGCTTCTGTAGCACATTGTGACAGCAATGTACAATTTACAACCATCTGTAGCATATTGTAACAGCACTGTACAGTTCTACAAGCTTTTGCAGCATATTGTAACAGCACTGTACAATTCTACAAGCATCTGTACAATTCTACAAGCTTTTGCTGCATATTGTAACAGCACTGTACAATTCTACAAGCATCAATACATTTTTACAAGATTCTCTACTATTTTACATGCTTCTGTACAATTCTACAAACTTCTGTACAATTCTACTTGCTTCTGTACAATTCTACAAGCTTCTGTACAATTCTACAAGCTTTTAAACTACCTCCAAACTTTCCAGATCCTCCAGCAAATTAGCAAGGACCATGACTGCCATGACATGTAGATCATTCCACTCTGGGTGTGCCACAAAATCAATCAACTTTGTTATAGCATCCAGCTCTCTCAATGCACCCCGGTTCTCACCTGAAATAAGCATGGTTGAGTTTCCATCTGAAGGATTAGATGCAAGTTAATATGAATGATTAGGTCAAATAAATGGCATTTCTTAGTAACAAATATTGAATAACTACCAGAAAAAAAATATCAGTTTAAATTTAAATGTGTAGTACATGTGCAGAATTACGAATATTTTATGGAATGCATATTGTTACTTAGCTATGTAACAAAGTATTTTGCCACCAAAATGTATATTGGAAAACATTCTTTCTTAGAACAAACAGAATATTAAAAACATCTGAGAGAGAGAGAAAGAGAGAGAGAGAGAGAGAGAGAGAGAGAGAGAGAGAGAGAGAGAGAGAGAGAGAGAGAGAGAGAAAGAGAGAGAGAGAGAAAGAGAGAGAGAGAGAGAGAGAGAGAGAGAGAGAGAGAGAGAGAGAGAGAGAGAGAGAGAGAAAGAATGCACATATAATTTTCTCAATGAAACCACAAGTCAATAAAAATTCAAAGTGGTTAAATGATTATTTGATATCGAGAAACAACAAGAGTCTAGCATAGTTGTTTTCCTTCGAAAGTATTTTTTTGTATATTATGGCCTTGTAGTTCAAAAATATTTTCAGTGATCTTATAATAGATTCTCAGCATTTGGATACTAGGGGTATTTATTGATTTATCATCTTGCTGCTCAGCAATACTTTAAATAATCTTGTAATAAATTTGTCGGAATTCACATACTATGTTTTTTATCAACTCAAATTATTCCTTTTGTACAGACAAATGAGATTTATCTTCTAACTTTAATATTAGTACAAATAATTAGGTCACAAGTCATTAAAGTCATTGAGGCATTCAAAACTGAGATTTTCAGTAAGGCATGTAGAATTTGACTACACACATCTCAAAATGGTGATTAGTCATTTTGTTTTGATCTTCATACATCCATATTCTTTGGAAATCATTATATATATATATATATATATATATATATATATATATATATATATATATATATATATATATATATATATATATATATATATATATATATATATATATATATATATGCCCCAAGAAATTCATATTTCAAAATCAATCTCCAAGTATGTGACCATTTTGGGATCTAAATGTGTGATATAGCACAAACTGGATTGGATGTCATGTATTGTGATGTCATAATGTTAGCTGTGCATACTGAAAAAAAATGTATACTACACATTTATTCATGATGTCATAAAGTTAGCTGTGCATACTGAAAAAAATGTATACTATACATTTATTTGTGATGTCACAATATTAGCTGTACATATTGAAAAAATGTATACTACACAGTTATTTATGAAGTCACAATGTTAAATGTGCATACTGAAAAAATGTATTCTACATAGTTATTTGTGATGTCACACTGTTATCTGTGCATACTGAAAAAATGTATTCTACACAGTTATTTGTGATGTCACACTGTTATCTGTGCATAGGTGGCACTAACCAGTTATTATGTACTTTTGAGAGAGTGATGAAGTTGTTTGCATTTTAAACATGCACAGTGGAGAAAATGTTGGCATATCTATATGCTACTTTCATATAATGTGGCTGAAATTTCTTTGGATATTGTACTTTTGGAAATTTTAAATGATCTTAGGACACTGCTAACTAAAATAACTGCTCCCTTGTGCTCCAAAAATCTAGAGTCTAGGAAAACCCTGGAAAGAACTACCAACCCATGAGAAGCTAGGCAAGCTTTCACATGTACCCACATTGGCAGAGCCAAAGACTTGAAACAATGCAGACAGAGGTGAGATGGTCTATAATGATGAGTGCTTTAGACAACTCAGCCACATGGGGCCCCCGTTATGATACAGAACAATCAGGAATTAATAGACTATCAGTAAAACTATATTAGTACTAAGAATAAATAGACTATAGGTAAAACTGTATTAGTATTAGGAATGAATAGACTATAGGTAAAACTATATTAGTATTAGGAATGAATAGACTATAGGTAAAACTATATTAGTATTAGGAATGAATAGACTATAGGTAAAACTATATTAGTATTAGGAATGAATAGACTATAGGTAAAACTATATTAGTATTAGGAATAAATAGACTATAGGTAAAAATGTATTAGTATTAGGAATGAATAGACTATAGGTAAAACTATATTAGTATTAAAATTTAGAGCAAACAGTTTAATTTAACATGTATAACTGTGCCTTCATGTTGATATACATTGTGGAAAGGAATAAAAAATGAAAAGTTGTGGTTCTGAATACAACATTCTAAATATGAACCTTTAGACTAATGCAAATTTAATTATAGAATCTAACTTTGATATTTTTTAAAGCAATGAGTCACAATTTTATCACTTAATGTAACTGTTGGTTCCAGTATTGCTCTGAAGCAATCATTTCAAGTACATTGGACAGAAATAAAATATATGAGCTAAAGATTTTTTAGAGTAAATTGTTTGAGATCATGTCCATAAACATCTGCATCTAAACACTTTTAGGAGTATGTTTATCAAGATTTCATATTTTGAAGGAATACTTACAAATTCTCTATAGAACAATATATTTTCTTTGCAAAGTATTGAAAAATTCTTTGCAGAATATATCATGTTCATCATCAAATTAAAATATTAAGTTTGATGAAATCCTTATATTGAATCCCATGCATGTTTTAAACCAGTAAATATATAAAAATTATCATATAATGTCAGATTATTATAATTATCAATTATAAATTACCGTACATCCTCATTTTTAAGTTGAGTCCATTTGCAAACAACACAATGAACCAGCAGATTGAGATCTATGTTGTTTGTTTTACTGACTAGTCCTATAAAAGCTACACAGAAAGTGTATTATGCGATGGCTGATCTGGGTCTGTGCTGTTTGCAGTGGACACAACTTTTAAGTGGGTATATATGGTATTTGTGCGACGTTACCATCTTGTGATGCCCTCTCTAATGCTAGCAGAGCCAGTTTCTGTATGATGGAATAATCTGATTTTAGCAACTCCAACATGGGGTTCAAGCCTTCAACCTCTTTCATACTGGCCCTGGTCTGGTAATCCTGGCAAGTACAGAAACAATCACCAAAGTCTATAATTTTTTTAATATTAAAGATCCATATTCTAGGGTATATAGTATCATTAATATTGAAAATCCAGAGTGTCTAATTTTATTAATATTTAAAATCAATAGTCTGTAATTTTAATAATATTAAAGATCCATATTCTAGAGTATATAGTATTATTAATATTGAAAATCCAGAGTGTCTAATTTTATTAATATTGAAAATCAATAGTCTATAATTTTATTAATATTAAAGATACATATTCTAGTGTATGTAATTTTATCAATATTGAAAATCCAGTCTGTAATTGTATTAATATTGAAAATCCATATTCTAGAATCTCTAATTTTATTAATATTGAAAATCCATATTATAGAGTGTGTAATTTTATTAATACTGAAAATCCAGTCTGTAATTTTATTAATATTGAGAAACCAGAGTATGCAATTTTATTAATATTAAAGATCTGTATTCTTGATTGTGTAATTTTACTGATATTGAAAATAGTCTAATTTTATTAATATTGAAATTCCATATTCT
The DNA here is from genome assembly GCA_016746295.1 of Potamilus streckersoni. Taxonomy (NCBI): domain Eukaryota; kingdom Metazoa; phylum Mollusca; class Bivalvia; order Unionida; family Unionidae; genus Potamilus; species Potamilus streckersoni. The sequence continues at coordinate 1,421,046 of JAEAOA010000455.1, forward strand.
AGTGTCTATAATTTTATTAATATTGAAAATCCAGCCTGTAATTTTATTAATACTGAAAATCCACAGAGTGTGTAATTTTATTAATATTGAAAATCGAGTCTGTAATTAGTCTGTAATGTTATTGATATTGAAAATCCAGTCTGTAATGTTATTAGTATTGAAAATCCAATCTGAGATTTTATTAATATTGAAAATCCATATTCTAGAGTCTGTGTAATTTAATTAATATTGAGAATTCACAGTCTATAATTTTATTAATATTAAAGATTCATATTCTAGAGCATGTAATTTTTTTATTAATATTGAAAATCCAGTCTGTAATTTTATTAATATTGAAAATCCATATTTGAGAATCTTTATTTTTATTAATATTGAAAATCCTTTCGGTAATTTTATTGACACTGAAAATCCACAGTTTGTAATTTTATTAATATTGAGAATCCAGAGTCCAAATTTTATTAACATTTAAAATCCAGTCTGTAGCTTTATTAATATTAAAAATCCATTATTCTAGAACCTGTAATGTTAATAATATTGCAAATCCAGTATGTAATTTTGTTAATATTGAAAATCCAGTCTGTAACATTGTTATTAATATTGAGAATCCAGTGTGTAATTTTATTAATATTAAAGAATTGTTATTAAAGATCCATATTCTACAGTCTGTAATTTTATTAATATTAAAAATCCAATGAGTCTGTAATTTTATTAATATTGAAAATTCAGAGTCTGTAATATGATTCAAAATCTATATTCTAATCTGCAATTTTACTAATATTCATCTATATTCTAACAGCTATGCTGTTGTTAACATGTGAAATAGATGTAACAATCCCTAAAATACAAATGTATCCATTAGACACAGGTGCCCTTGCTTATATGTTGCAGTTGGAGGGCAAATGTCCAAGAATAACAGGAGCTTTAATTTCATTCGATTTTGTTTCAAGGCAAAATAAAAATGAACCAAGATCTTGTTAATGCACAAAACTAATAATAACATTGGTGTCATTTTATGAAGTCCATCAAAAGTTACTAAGTGAAAACAAAATACAGTTTTGAAGGATCTGATACGACATAATGGGTTGTGACCTTTACCTTTGGTCATGGTAAGGCACTATGTGGTCCTAACCAAACTGACCTTGCAAAACCCATTTTTTCTTATTAACATTCAGACCTCAGAATCTAATGGTTTCTTCATTACCCTAAGTGCAGGCTGCAAGAAATCTTGATCAAGGAACTTACTCAAGAATAATATTTTATCTTCAAAACCAATTTTTCTTTGAGGGACAATGTCTCTGACATTTGACCTTTAGATCCCCCAAACATTGGGTCTATTCAGCACTTTACAGGTAAGCCTTCCAAAATCTTTGGTCAAAATATATGGTCAAAAGTTAAAGCTATTCTGCAAGAAAACCTTTTGTCGTCTTTAAGTCAGATGAGCCTGATCGTGAATCCTTCTGACCCCAAAACTAATAAACTTTGTCCTTACTTCGTGAACAGCCCATCAACAGAGTTTGATAACTGAAGATTGCAGAGAATTCAAGTTACTGTGAAGAAACATTTCTTCTTTCAGTCATATGGTCATTATCTTTTGACCGTTTGGGTCTAAAGTCGACAGGCTTCTACGTTACCCCAACTGCAAGCCATAAAGTTTGGTGGAGAACTCAAGTTTTTGTGGAGAATTTTCTTCTTTTCATAAATATATTAGACACTGCAAAACTTAAGAAGCTTACGGAAATAAATTTCAGTACATGTTTCCAACTGACTGGAGGTTTTCATGGTGTCCGATTACAGAATCTTCTCCATGAGGAAACTGAGTATCTGAGTAAAAGATGTTTGAGTTACAGAGGTTTACTATATTAAACTCAAATTCAATTTCATTAAAATTTAGTTTGGAAAACTTACCTCAGAATAAAGTTAATATTGTCTAACTTAAATCCATTAAAATGTTATTTTTCGAACATAATTTCATTAAATTTCCAAGACCACTTGTAGATTGCCTTATTCTTAAAGTTCTATGCCTAAATTGAGGCAGTCAAAATGAAACCATGAACCATACTGAAACATAGTCTTTAACCAGGAGAAGCAGGAAACCTAGTCCCTTACCAGGAGAAGCAGGGAACCTAGTCCCTTACCAGTAGAAGCAGGAAACCTAGTCCATAACCAAGAGAAGCAGGAAACCTAGTCCCTTACCAGGAGAAGCAGGAAACCTAGTCCCTTACCAGTAGAAGCAGGAAACCTAGTCTCTTACCAGGAGAAGCAGGAAAACCTAGTCCCTTACCAGTAGAAGCAGGAAACCTAGTCCCTTACCAGTAGAAGCAGGAAACCTAGTCCCTTACCAAGAGAAGCAAGAAACCTAGTCCCTTATCAGGAGAAGCAGGAAACCTAGTCCCTTACCAGGAGAAGCAGAGCCAGTGCCTCAATACTGTTCTTCTGCACATCAGGATCTGGGGAGCTCAGACACTTTACCAGGGGCTCAATACCATGGTTATCAAAGATGGCAGACTTGCTACTGTACTCGGAGGCCATATTTGACAAGGCCAAAGCTGAGAACTCATGGCAAACAATTTCCTCTGAAAATGCAGATTAACATGCTGTTTGGTACATATCTCTTGTTTGGAAAGCAAAATGAAATAAAACTATGATTCATTCAGCTTGGCATCATGAATGATATCTCTAAGCATCTTGATACTAAATTCATTTCACATGCCAATGATTTTTATACAATTCTAAGGACATACTGAGCAATAAATTAATACATGGTGAAAAAGAGTGAACTGTGTAGTCTCATATGTATGAAAAAGGTGCATTTTTTATATTGGACTCAATGGTTATAGTCAGCTGAATGAACTATGGTTGGCAAAGCAACTGTTTTGAGGAATATTCTGTAAAGTTTTCCCATAATTATATACCTCCTGAATAGTACTTATCACAGTAAGGGTATTCAAAAAGTATGTACATAGTGAATAGTAGTTATTAGTGAGAATATTCTACAAGAAAATACCTTGTGGAAAATACTTATTATAGTGAGGATATTCCACAACTATGTACTGAGTAAATAGTACTTATAAGTGAGAGTATTCAACATGTATGTACCTAGTGAACAATACTTACTAGTGAGCGTATTCCACATGTATGTACCTAGTGAATAGAACTTATCACAGTGAGGGTATTCCACAAGTATGTACCTAGTTAATACTACTTATCAGTGAGGATATTTCACAAGTAAGTACCTAGTGAATAGTGCTTTCACTGTGAGGGTATTCAATATGTATGTAACTAGTGAATACTACTTATCAGTGAGGGTATTCTATAAATATGTACATAGTGAACAGTACTTATCAGTGAGGGTATTTGACATGCATGTACTTAGTGATAATACTTCTCATGACAAGGGTATTCCGTAAGTATGTACCTAGTGAATAGTAGTAATCAGTGAAGGTATTGCACAAGTATGTACCTAGTGAATATTATGTATCAGAGAGGGTATTGCACAAGTATGTACCTAGTGAATATTATGTATAATGGAGGGTATTCTACAAGTTTGTACCTAGTGAATATTATGTATCATAGAGGATATTCTAAAAGTATGTACCTAGTGATAGTACTTATCAGTCATGGTATTCCACAAGTATGTACCTAGTGAATACTATTTATCACAGTCATGGTATTACACAATTATGTACCTAGTGAATAGTACTTATCACAGTCATGGTATTACACAAGTATGTACCTAGTGAATAGTACTGATCACAGTCATGGTATTAAACAAGTATGTACCTAGTGAATAGTACTTATCACAGTCAGGGTATTACACAAGTATGTATCTAGTGAATAGTACTTATCACAGTCAGGGTATTACACAAGTATGTACCTAGTGAATAGTACTTATCACAGTCAGGGTATTACACAAGTATGTACCTAGTGAATAGTACTTATCACAGTCAGGGTATTACACAAGTATGTACCTAGTGAATAATACTTATCACAGTCAGGGTATTACACAGTCAGGGTATTACACAAGTATGTACCTAGTGAATAGTTCTTATCACAGTCAGGGTATTACACAAGTATGTACCTAGTGAATAGTTCTTATCACAGGGTATTACACAAGTATGTACCTAGTGAATAATAATTATCACAGTCAGGGTATTATACAAGTATGTACCTAGTGAATAATAATTATCACAGTCAGGGTATTACACAAGTATGTACCTAGTGAATAGTTCTGATCACAGTCAGGGTATTACACAAGTATGTACCTAGTGAATAATAATTATCACAGTCAAGGTATTACACAAGTATGTACCTAGTGAATAGTACTTATCACTGTAATGGTATTACACAAGTATGTACCTAGTGAATAGTACTGATCACAGTCATGGTATTACACAAGTATGTACCTAGTGAATAGTACTTATTACAGTCAGAGTATTACACAAGTATGTACCTAGTGAATAGTACTTATCACAGTCAGAGTATTACACAAGTATGTACCTAGTGAATAGTACTTATCACAGTCAGGGTATTACACAAGTATGTACCTAGTGAATAGTACTTATCTCAGTCAAGGTATTACACAAGTATGTACCTAGTGAATAGTACTTATCACAGTCAGGGTATTACACAAGTATGTACCTAGTGAATAGTACTTATCACAGTCAGGGTATTACACAGTCAGGGTATTACACAAGTATGTATCTAGTGAATAGTTCTTATTACAGTCAGGGTATTACACAAGTATGTACCTAGTGAATAGTACTTATCACAGTCAGGGTATTACACAAGTATGTACCTAGTGAATAATAATTATCACAGTCAGGGTATTACACAAGTATGTACCTAGTGAATAGTTCTTATCACAGTCAGGGTATTACACAAGTATGTACCTAGTGAATAATAATTATCACATTCAGGGTATTACACAAGTATGTACCTAGTGAATAGTTCTTATCACAGTCAGGGTATTACACAAGTATGTACCTAGTGAATAATAATTATCACAGTCAGGGTATTACACAAGTATGTACCTAGTGAATAATAATTATCACAGTCAGGGTATTACACAAGTAGAGTATAACACAAGTGCCTATTGAATAGTCATAGTATTCTAACTCTTACTGGTCTTATATTTTGTGTTGCTTTGATGAAAAACATTTTAATAGTAATAGTATTGTACAATATTCATAGACAGTTCAGTCCAAAACAAAATTAGACTCAAGCTAGTTAGACTTTCAATGGGATAACAAAACTTATTTTTAAAAAAACATTCCCTAAAAAGTTGTTTCATGTAAGTAAGAAAAACTGGTTGGGGATTGAATTTAACTCAATAAAACAATAACACTGGCCAAATGCAAAATTTTCAGCCTTGAAAAAAAAACTCATTTCATGAATCTTGTTGAATATAAAATATGTTGAATGGCCATCTTGTATCAATATTGCTTAGAACAACTAGAGCAAATTCAACAAAACAGTCCAGTTCTTAATGGTATATCACCTTAGTTTTCTACCTCCAAAATGAAAGAGCTTTATTACAGGCTGGTCTTGAATGTACTATTCTTGAACCTTGTAATCTTGAAAACAGACAGATACATCACACAAATCTTCAACTTGAAGTCTTACCTTCGGGTGCCAATAAATTAATGAATGCTGCATAGGTGTCCTCTTTCTTTCTCAGTGCTCGTCTTACATCAACTACATCGAGAAATGCACAGCATCATAAAAATGAACATTGTACAAAAATGGGAATCCGTTATCTTAGAATATTTCTTACTCAAAATGACAAAATAAATAAACAAACTTAGCAGGTTAGAAAGCATCAACAATCAAACCTAAAAAAAACGTCATCTGACTATAGTTGCCGTTACACCAGCCTCATTTTAGCCAGACTCCTTGACAGATTGAACGAATAATCAGATCTCAATAATTTTGTTTAATATTAATTAAACCTATGTATACTGGTCACTTGTATAAAATGAAAAATATTATTGGTTACGACAGTTTTTAACTTAGGGGGAAGTTTCAACTGCATGTACTACAGTATATACTTGTTCATAAGTAAGTCCAAATACAAACTTCACAGTTTCAGATCTTGGTCTATCAAGTGTGTTAGGAGTAATCCCCCATCATCCTTTGCATCAATTCACATCATTTTCATTGGCCGATCATAAAAACATGTGACTTAAGATCAATTAATCACCTGCTGTAAACTACAGCGGACATTTTTGGCATTATTTTCTCTTTCTAACCCAAAATTAAGTCTGATGAAGCAATGCATCACACGTGCTTTATCACTGTCATCAAGGTAGTCAGTAAAAATAACTTCATGGAGATGCAAGTGGTATCATGTCAAACATTTTAGCAAAAAAATAATTTCCATGCCTGAAATGTAACCCAGGTCTCATTTATTTGTTCTCACTCACAAAGTGCTCATTTTTCTTGCTAAAGATATAAAAAACAGAATCAAGTGTTACATTGCATGATGGGTAATCTTGTAATTTTACATGTAAAATTTAAAGAATATATTTATTACATGTGATATTACAAGATTGAAACAAATATGAACATTATTTCACCAATGATTTTGTATATTTCAAACACAAGTATATAAATAAATTATTCTTTGTTATATAATCTTTACATAAATGTTTCTTATCAAAAGTTAGCAAATATTTTGTATTAAAGATTAACAAAAAAATAATATTTAATATTCTAATGAAGTAAAAAATTAAGAAAAATTATACAAATCAAAATATTGCTCACTGCTACTCACTGTGTGAAGTCATGGAGCTGAGAGCCATGCAGGAGTTTCTTCGGACAATTTTATCCTCACTACGTAGCAGGCGAAGGAGGGAATCCACTGCTCCTAGCTCTAACAGTAACTTTCTGTTGTCATCACCTGCATATAAAACAGCAGCATTTTCAAAGAAGTTGGCCGTATTTAACTTTAACATAAACTCAATGGAAAGCAGAGTAAACCCATGGTTGCTATTTGATAAAGTATCAGCAAATCCAGATTTAAACTCTATGGTCCAGAGCATTACTATATCCATCTGTAGAGATTCTGTCCTGCTGGCATGTAATGTCATGGTAAATCTACATTCATGTAAACACTTAAAATCATTAGTAAGCTTATAGTCTGGACCCAGACCTGCTCACACATGATATCATGGGAAACCTAGGTCCAGGTGTACACTAAAAATCAACAGTCAACTTATAGTCTAGACCCAGACCTGTTTGCAGATGATGTTATATGAATTCTAGGTCCATGTGTACACTTATAATCATTAGTAAACTTAGAGTGGAGACCCTATCCAGCTGGCGTGTAATGTGATATCTACATCCAGCTGTATGTCTGAGCCCATGTCCAACTGACATGTGATGTGATATCTACAACTAGATCTATGCTTGAGAGTAATCCACATCCTATTTTGCATTAATTCACATCATGCTGGCACATGATGTGATATCTACATCTAGTTTTATGCTTGAGATCCTGTTCTGCTGGCACATGATGTGATATCTACATCTAGTTTTATGCTTGAGATCCTGTTCGGCTGGCACATGATGTAATATCTACATCTAGTTTTATGCTTGAGATCCTGTTCTGCTGGCACATGATGTGATATCTACATCTAGTTTTTTGCTTGAGATCCTGTTCTGCTGGCACATGATGTGATATCTACATCTAGTTTTATGCTTGAGATCCTGTTTTGCTGGCACATCATGTGATATCTACATCTACAACTAAGCTTGAGATCCAGTCCTGCTGGCATATGTGATGTCTACATCCAGTTGTATGCTGGAGATCCTGTCCAGCTGGCACATAATATGACAGGGGGCCCCGAGTGGCCATGTGGTCTAAAACGATGTCCGTTACGGATCACTGCCATCTCACCTCTGTCTGCATGGGTTCAAGTCTAGGATTTGTCGAATGTGGATAAGTGAGAAAGCTTGCCAGTAGCATCTCGTGGGTCGGTGGTTCTTTCCTTAGATTTCCTGGTTTCTTCCTCCACTATTAATACTGGCCACCATGTATAGCCTATCGTGTGCTGAAAAATGGCGTTAAGCCCCACAACAACAATATAATATGAGATATGGTAAGATTTAGGTCTAGCTACATGCTAAAAATCGTTATTAATTAGTAAAACATTTAATGCAGACCCAAATCTGCTGGCAAATAATGTGACATGAGATAAAGGCCTAGCTGTATTCTTGAAATGACTACTAAAATGCACATTATAGTCATAGACCTCCTGGCATGTAATGGGATGGGATATCTAGGTCTACATACATGTACCTAGTTAACAGTAGTTATCAGTCAAGGTACAGACCTTGTACATGATGTGATATGACATCTATTTCTACCTGCTTGCTTAAAATGATTAGCAAATAGTGCAGTAAAAATGTTGTCATATTGGTACATGAAAAATGAATTGTATAATGTACAGTGAAGTTTCTAACTGCATCATATTAAGTAAGGAGATTTAAGCCTTGCTATATTCTTGATATCACCAGCAAAAAGTGTTGTTGTAGGGTTTCACACCATTTTTCAGCACAAGATAGGCTTTACATGGCGGCCAGTATTAATGGTGGAGGAAGAACCCTGGAAAACCCAGGAAAGAACCACCGACCCACGAGAAGCTACTAGCAGGGCAGGCTTTCTCACTTACCCACGTTAGCCGAGACTGGACTCGAACTCACGTAGACAGAGGTGACAAAAAGTGTAGATTCTGTCTTGTTGGTGCATGATGTGACTAGAGGTCTGGGTCTAGATGTATGTTTGAAATTACTAGTAAAATATCCAATGTCCAGTGGGTTTTATTCATATAACTTTCATACAATTTACACAAAAAAAACTGATTTAAATGTGGGACCCTGTCAAATGTTTTCATATTTTGCAAGAAAACTTTCATACAAATGTGAAAACCAAATTGTAAGTATCTGTTAACTTATACCTTCTTTAGTAGATTTACATTGAACAGAAGATGGTGTAACAGTATCTATTAGAAAATGAAATAATACTCCAAGATAGTAATTCTATATACATCATCTTATAAAAAAAGGCCTTTACTAACATTTATCCACAAATTTGTAGACTGCTTCACAAGCTTTAGCCAGTACATCCTCCTCCTGGCTGTTCAGCATCAGGACCACAGTAGCAGCCTGTCTGCTCTCCACCAACAGGGGGTCAAACTGAAAGATAGCAGACAACTTGTTTAGTTTGCTGAATAGATGCCTCAAATGTAGTCAACCTTTATTCCCTTCCAGAAGAGTTGAACCTTTGAATCTTGGGGTTTTCTTGACATCTACTAGCTGATGCTCATGACAAAATTTGGAAACTTGAACTGTATTTTTTTAAAAAAACCTTTTGGCACCCTAATGCGTTTATTCCTGAAATACCATACATGAGAATTCTCCATTTGTTATTGATCATTTAACAAACCAGATATACAATTCTTGTAATCTAAAGTCAATCAATAACACAAACCTAGAGAATAAAGTGGGCCTAAGATCCTTTACCAGATTTACATCAGCAAAACAAATTTTAGTAGATGAAGTACTCTTCTCCCCCCAAAACCTGCACACAATGGGATCAAAAAATATAAACCATGGCCTAAGTATCACACATATTTAATTTGCATTGTTTGTTAGTTAGGTTTCTTAATTTTTTATTTCATTATATGCTATTGTAGTGTAATATTGTATGTTGGAATGAATCTTGACCAAAATCAAATTAATCTTCCAGTTGACCTAACTTATTGATTTTTAAAATTTTATTCTGTAAACAACTAATGCATAGCTAAAATATTATCTGTGTGTATGGGTTTAATATCAGGATCATTATTAATAGAAGCAAATATGTTTATTTGGTTCTGGGTCTAGGTTTTGGGAATTTCCATACAATTTACCTGGTGTACCTGCTAATGTCCGGTTTATATACTGTAATTTTAGTAACAGACTCTCTAATAATAATAAACATTTTCTTGATAAGAACTTTCAAGAAAGTTATTTTGCATTATGTATTTTGTTTTTTAAAAAATGCTAATTGTGACCTGAAGTCAAATAGAGGACTATATAATCTTGTCACTTGAAAGACACTAGACATCACTATAAACTGCCACACTGCAGACATCGTAGCGATGTGACTGAAAAATTGTTAAAGCTATGTTAAAAATCATAATCACATCACATCACATATTAGGACTCGTGTCCATAATTCTAGGATTATTTTAGGGTTTAATTTGCAATACCATAAGTTCTTTTTTTTCATTTTCACTTTGTATTTCAGAGAAACAAATTATTTGTTGAATTTTACAAAGCTTGTTGCTTTTCAATCTTTTCTGTTACTTAACTTAAGAGTATAGATATGTAACATAAGTGAGGATTCAAGTTACTGAGAGACCCTTGAAAATTTAGAAGGAATGGATGTTTACAGTGGAGTGGGAGATTAAGTGGCTGAATACATGTTTAATGACCATGTTGTGACTAATTGTCAATAAATAGATTATTTAGTGCAGTTTTTTATTTTTCTATAGAAATTACCTTGATTTCAATATATTCAGTCTCAGAAAGGATATTTAAAACATTGCTTCATGAGTTTTCAAACTACATTATATGTTTACCAGTGAAAACATTATTTATTATGTCACTGCCTTTTGCATATGAATGTGGATACATTCTAGTGTTACTACATGTACAATCAGGTTAAAACAACATTCTTTGCTTAAGAAAAGAGACATTTTTTTTAGATAAGTAACATCAAAATGTGAATATTTTTATTGTTATGCTTGTTAAATGTTGATGCCGCAATTTCAAGTTATGGAGAAATTTCTTCTCATCCTAGAGCAACATCTAAGTACCAATTCAGAAATTTTAAGTTCACTGTAAACAAGTGAACTAATGAACCCTATTTCTAAATATAAGTTTTCATGCAGCTAGTATGTCATTCCAATGCTGAGAATGAAATTGACTAATGTTAGATACTTTTATTTTCATTTTATTACTAATATTGTTCTCAATGTTCGATTTGTCCATTGAAATGAGTCCACTTTTAAGTGCCAGCTTTTTAATTTATTGAATCAATACAACCAGCACTTCCAAAAGCCGGAGATCAAATACACTGTCACTACTTAATTAGGTCTTCATTGAAATACTCTCCAGCATCTAAGTGACTGACATTATCCACATTGAAATATGACATCATATCACATTTATGAAGAGTACACAAAAACTGAATTATAACAATAAAACTGAAACATCAATATCATTTGACAAGACTTTTTTGAATCAAGATTTATTTATAACATACCACATCATCTGGTGGTGGTTTTTCATCCTTCTTTACTTTTTTCCCCATACTGGTGTTCTAATGATCTGAAATGTATCAATTCAGAATATATCTACAAATGACAATTCAGACCAAATTATACCATACACAAATCAGACTACATCATACTTAATCAATATTTGGCTTTTGATTATTAAGCACATCAAATCTGCATTTTTAAATATCAACACATACTTTTCTGAAAATTATCGTCTAAAATGTTTAAGGTTTTGTCAAGTAAAGATCGCATTATACTGATGTTCCCATTTTGAAAAGGTTGCCAAACAGGAACTTTCTTGTGCAAATCCTTACACTTTTCAATCACCAATAAAGTCCCATTCTTATTATTCACTGATTAATCTAATGTAGCATTCTTATTCCATTCATCAAAATGACATCAACACTACATAATATAAACCAACATCAACCTCACAGATTATGACCAACATATCAAAGCTAGAAATCTGTCTATGTCTATCTTATTTTGTATATTCCTGCTGTATTCTCAGAAATAAGAGAATGTCAATGGTATCAAAATTTTAGCCCATTGTATTATTCTTTCCCTCTTGCTCATTGTCATTGTACCATCAACCTCACAGATTATGACAACTAAATTCCATTCAACTGTCAGGATGAAGACAGTAATTCTAACAACAGAGACAGTGTATCATTAGTCTACATCAGATGGTTTAGCTTTAAAAAAATCATCTGTCCCACACCATGGAGAACGTTTCTTGTGTCTGGTCTATATCCATGATGCTTTTTATTAAATGCATGCATATAGTGGCATATATATGCATACAAGTTAACCTTTCAGATGGGAGAGTTTTCCTTCTAAGATGAGGGGTATTTCCTATTCCTCCCATCACTCAATGAAATCTCTCTTGTACACAAAATTATTAATGAAATTTGTATTTTAAAAAATCAATTTTTTCTTCACTCCTTTCTTCCAGTGTTGTATATTAAAGATAATACTGACTGTGAATGGACTAAAGCAGAGCAAAATGATTTAGTTGCTAATTCATGCAGCATAAAACAATTAACATCCTTTTGATTCTGTTTGCAGGGTCATCTGGCTTTAGTGTTTGTCCAGTTGACAAGGATTATGATCAAAAGTAATTCTGAAAGGGTTAATAAGATTAAATTATTATGCCTGGAGTACTAAAGAACTCAATCTGCATAAAAGAGGGTTGGATGGGTTATGGTATTTAAAGTTTGCTGAGATGTCTAATCATGCATTATCTCCAAATGTTAAAAAAACAAAATCTAAGCAACCATACTAAATTCACTAATACATGGAAATAAAACTTTCAGTGGTTGGATTCAAGTTCATAGGACAAAAATGTGCATAAAGCTGATTTTAAACTTTGCTATGGTGGCAAAAATGACATTTTACATCATGCAGCATAGTAAATCATATTAAACATGACAATAAACAACCATCAATGAAATCCAAGTTGACTGAATCTACAGGAAATGCAGATAAAGATATATGTGCCAGTTTTATAGCTTAACATAAATCTTCCATTTAAGGTAGGAAATCATGTTTCAGATCTAGTCAAAATAATTTTTCCTGACAGGAAATCACACATGATAATGGACAAAAGCTACTCACATAGATTTAGTCCATCATTTGGATAAAGAAAAGTTGGAATAAAAAAATTACTACTCTCACTGAAATCCTTTCTCTTCTGAAGTAAAATCTCCCAAACAAATTTTTTCAGATCTCATAATTTGTAATAGGACAACATTCTGTCCTGTGACATGTATGTGAAAAGAAGAATTGGTGGCATTGGCATGGTAGATAAACATGCAAATTTACCTTCATATTGTGTCCAGCCATCCCTATTAGAACTGACTAATGACTGGTTGATGTGGTACATACAGCGTGGAATGATTTGATGTGCATATATTCACTATATGTTTGATTCAATCATCTTCTTAAGACCATTACCATGTTGTTTTAATTATAAGAGTTTTCACCCATCCTATTGGCAGTCTACACCCCCTTTTGATTACAAAAAAAAACTAAAAAAAAAAACAAACAAAAACAATTAAAAACTGCCAGCAGGTAGGCACATGCATTAAAACAACACCGTGTGCTGAAGGTAAAAATTTAAAAAACCACAGAATAACAATGACACAATTCAATAAATAAGACTTTGCACTGCTCTGATACTTGAGTGACAATATATATCTGTGCTACGTTTTTACTAATGGACTAAAACTGAATAAAATCAAGACCCTCAATGTTGCTGCAGGACTTGAACCTGAACCTCAAGCTGAAGAACATTAACTACAAAACTACATTTACATACAGATAAAAAACGAGAGCTGTTGCGTCAAATAAACACGTTATATTTGAAAATAGTGTAACTGTTAACATATACTGGGTCACGAATAAAATTCAGATTATATGCTTTATCTGTCTCTCCCTAATATCGATAACTACGGGGATCTAAAACAAAATTAGTTTCTTAGTAATAATATTTCTACTTTTTGAATGATTTTAAGAAATATATAACATGCTTGAATGTAATCGATTTGCAAGAAAATCTTTATATATGGTAATTACCCCCTCTTTTATTGGAGAATTCTTCCTAAACACGAATTTGCCTCCTTTCCATAGCACTGGAGAAACAAGCGTGTGTTGCTATACGACGTCACTGATTTCTGTGTTTCACCTTCGACCTCCTGAAAATAACAGGTGGCGGGAAATTTTTTTCCTCCAGCGGAAAGAGCGTGAATAGTATGAACGACGTTCTGCTGGAACCGCAGCAAAGCAGCAATTAATGCGGTTTAGAACCGTTTTACATTAATGCGTTCAGTTGTATGCAGTATAACTTACAGCATGTAAAATATTGGAGAATTATTTATGGAAATGCAGCGAGCTATAGTTTATTTCGCACAGCATTACGAATGATAACGTTATCTGTGTATGTTTCTCATTGAATATTCACGCTAGCGTTTCAGTGTAGGCTTGCTAAAATTACTGAATTTGTTTCATACACGAATGATTTGAACATAGTTCATATGGACATACGGCTCAACACCATTTGTCAATGCGAGTTCGAGTCTCAGACTCGGCTAACGTGGGTACGTGAGAAAGCCTGCCAATAGCTTCTCGTGGGTCGGTGGTTCTTCCCAGTGTTCTTCCTCCACCAATTATGCTGGCCGCCATGTATAGCCTATCTTGTGCTGAAAAATGCCGTTAAACCCAACAACATTTATATTTGAAAATCACATTTTAGCAATCGCATCTGAATGACTCCTTTTCCTATATAGCAAGCTAAATTTGTTTTACTGACGTTTAAACCACGTTTTTGCGAGTGGCCTGCTCTTTTTCACTTCTTTCAGTTACATTATATTCTTCAGCGTTACAATTTGTGTCATTTAGTAGGAGATTCATCAATTATTAAGGTTTTAGGTGTTAAATTTATTGGTGCTCAGTTGTAATATCAAACGTATAGACGGTTTTGACTGGACTATGGGAAAATAAGAAAAATCTCAATATGTGCATTGCATATCTAACAGTTAATGAAATAAAAAGAAACAATTATCTTATCCAGAATTAGAACCATTTACTGTGAAACAAAAGTCAATGGTTTGAACACTATATTTCAAATTCCACAAACAATGCTCTCATGCTGGCTTAATAGACAATGATCAACTTCAGCGCTTCAAAATGAAGGTCAGCAGAGTTTATCCTATTTTTGTGAGGTGGTCATTCTTAGTAGTGTCAAAATGCATATTTTGCCAAAAGACATTGTGGTCTCTGGTAGTGTTCAGCAAGTGTTTGTTCATAGCAGTTTTTACTGTACTAAATACTAGTTCTGCTGTAATGGTTCGTTGCTCTGCCTGGCTCCAAGAAATACTGCTCCGTCTAGCTGCTAGGTGCTCACTACGGTGTGACTGCATGGGTGCTCATTGGTCTGCTGGCTGTTGGGGGTCGCTACAGCTGATTTGTGGGCTGACTTTCAGAATCTGATGCTGCTGCAGCAAATTGATTTCTAATTGATGATTTGAGGATATGGGCCAATTCTTTTTAGATATTTTCCTTATAAATGACTTTTATATACTAAAACCGTGCATATATCAAAGCTGTAATGACTTTTTGTCTGTTACTCTTTTATTCCCCTGACTTAAACAGGGTTGAGAAAAAAACCATGAATTGAACATAAAAAACACTATTTAAAACATAATTTGTCTTTTTTTTTATACACATAATTACAAATATTTAAATGGTCATTTATGTTAGATTTGTTTAGTATATTGAACATAAAGTATTACAGTTTAGACGAACATCCATTATTGAAGTTGGTGGTGGTGGGGAATTGTATTAATTTGTTAGGATTAATGAGAAAATACATTATTATTTAACATTCTTTTTTCGTTTTTGGCAGAGTTTTCACCCATTGGTTACACAAATGCCTTGGGAAGATGTAGTCCAGACTTGGCTCGAACCGCAGATTCCATAACACATCAGATTTTAAAGTAAGTGTGCCACATAAATTATACAGATTGGAAAGACCATTTAAAAAAAAATCTCTTGGTGCATAATTAATTTTAATTAAATAGTATCACTTAATTTCTCTCCGGGATTTTAAGTATATGGGCCATTTTTTTGGACAGACAGAATTTTCTGCTATTTGTGCAATAAGATAGTGCGAGTGTGTGACTGCATCCATTGCATGTCATTTATCTTTAAGAATACTACAAATTCCACCTGTTTAAATCTGGCATAATAGCCTTTCCAATTAATTTGCAATAAATGCTAATCTTTTATTAGACTGCTGCAGCGTTAAATAGAAAAAAGTTTCCCTATTGAAAATTGTAATAATTCAAAATTTTGTAGATATTTTTGCAGTACATTCTGTCATGGTCAGCGTGATACTCAACCATTAAGAATGATGTGTGGGCTAAACTTGCCATAAATTTGTAGCTGGCAATGGTTAACCTCTCTTTTTTGGAAGCATGATTGGATTTTAATTGGGTCCCACAAGGATAGTGGTCTGACAAATATGTTAACCCTGTACCTCGTGCAAGCTCCTTTGGATGCCTCTACTTCATTCACATGGAAGCGCCTTTCGATGCCTCTACCCAATTCGCATGTGTCTTTTGACGCCTCCACACCATTCTCATGGAGGTGCCTTTTGATGCTCACTGTAAACATCAGCCATTTTGAGTGGATTTACATAGCACCACATTCAGGGGAAAAACCCCCATTAGATACATTGATGTGAATGACCATTATGTCAGATCATGTGGTCACTATTTATGCTCTGGTCGAAAGCTTTTATTTAAAGTAACTGGGTCATATTTTCCACTCTCCAAAGTGGAGGTCATGGATTTAGTTCAGTACTTGAGTTTTCACAATTATAATCACAACTATGAAAGCTTAAATAACTTGGGTAAAGGCTCTGATACTGATGTAGGAAGCCATTAGTTTTTTTTATAAATTATCAAATTCAGATGATTTAGTGATGTAGACACAGACAAAGAACTAATAAATTTTGAGTATGAGAAATGGCAACTACGTTGGTCACACTGCTTCACTGACTTGATAGTGAATGAGTTCTCTCAAGATTTTGAAGCACATACAAAATTCTTCTGTGAAAAAAAAATTATACAGCTTTAACAATCAGATTTTACTCTTAAATCTTTCCATACATAATATATGTATACCAAAAATGTAAAATGGTTACAATTGCTATTAAATGTAACATGCACTTCACCACTTAACAGGCCTATGTGTAAGGAGTAGAATAGGTAACAGGTGTTCTATTTATAGTGTACTGCACTGGGTGACTTTGCTACATGCGTATCAAAGGGCTAAATAGCCATACACTCTATGAGGTAAAGGGTTAACATAGGGTCAAGTGGAGGAAATGACAAATTAGAGCCAAGCCAGAGACAAATTCTGGAAAATCTTGGGCTATTTGAAATTGGCATCATAAAATGACATTTCCCAGTATAGTTCTTACTAAAGACGGACTATAGAGAATTATTCTGACTTTGATAAGAGTGTTAAAATTTTGTTTTTAGGGAAACTGATTGGCTTGAGGGTTGTGTTTCCTGGATGAAATTATAGGTTTAAATAAATTCCTTGTGAAATTCAGCAGTTCAAGTTTTTCTTTGTAAGGGGAAGATCTTGGCAACAAGATCAGTAAAAAGTATTTTTTCTCATTAAAATTGTCCAGGGGATGAAAGTTGAGGGACATGAAAAGAGATTCAGCTTCACAGAAAAGAGAGCGAGTCACAGAAACGAACAAGATATTGTTTCAATTGCATACAATATGTTCCTTAATGTAAGTTTGTAATTATTTGTTGAATTCAATTTATACTTCAGATTGAGTTCAGAAGTTACTTGTGTATTCCTTGTTCAATTTTTATATGATTCTTGTACTGTAAGAATGTCATACATTCATTGGCATGAATGTGTTTGGATTTAGTTGTTTGTATGTAATAGAAATCATGTATTGTAGGAATTTGATGCATAACTCTGATACAAATTGTGAGAATTTATCTCATACCTGTCTGCTAACACAGGGAGAAGAAAACTTTTGTCATTCCATGTCTACCTCCTAATTTCATATCTCTCCATTTTTAAAGAGAACTCCCGATTATTATATTATGGCTGTTAATTTTCACTTCTTAAAAAAAAATTCTTCATAAATATATCTTATGCAATCCACAGAAGCCATGTTGTTTTATCATCCATAAATATTGTTGTGATGAAATAATTATTACACTACAAAGAATTATTTCTTCAGTAAAGAATATGTTAAGATTAAACATTGTTTATTTCAGTGAATGAATTATTTTATGCTACAAATATACTAAAATCAAAAAATAGACCACAACAATAAAATTGTTGGAAATTAGTTTCAATCCCAAGAATTATCAAAATCTATGTTCGTGAATGCTGTAGCATCTTCATTCCTACCAAAGAAAGAAACTTTTATGTGTGAACACCTGGCATTACTGTACCTTATAAAAAATGTTAATTACCATCATTAAATTAAAAGGAATGAAGACACATTTCACGCAGCTTATGTTCCCTTAAAAAAAATTCAGAATAAAGATGTTATTTAGTAAACAATGTTAAATGCCTTTCAAATTGAGAATAAGGTGGGATATAAAATTTAGGGAAAAATAGTTACCACATGTATTTTAGTTCTTAGAATGCATATTTAGGTACCACTGTTACAACAAAATAGGGCATTGTTTATTAGTCAATCAATTGCTGATGCTTGCATAACACTGTATAATCTTTCTTTGAATTATATTGGAGGGCCAGTCTTTTTCACAAGATAATTGCAATGATAATGAATAGCCATTAGCTATTGTTGAGTTAGGTCCCAGCTGACCAAAATATGAAGAAATGGCATGACCTGAGTGACAATAATTCATGTCACAGGGATAATGGCATGTCCTCAGTGACAAACATTCATGTCACAGGGAGAAATGGCATGTCCTGTGTGACAAACATTCATGTCACAGGGAGAAATGGTATGTCCTGTGTGACAAACATTCATGTCACAGGGAGAAATGGCATGTCATGAGTGACAAACATTCATGTCACAGGGAGAAATGGCATGTCCTGTGTGACAAACATTCAAGTCATGGAGAAATGGCATTTCCTGTGTGACAAACATTCATGTCACAGGGAGAAATGGCATGTCCTGAGCAATGTTCCCTCTAAACTGAGCGAATGAGCGATCGCTCACTAATTTTCGAGACGTCGCTCACATTTTTCGGACCGTCGCTCACAAAAATTCCCGACCAGAAAAAATAATGGCTCTATATAAATTACTCTCACACCTGTCAATTTTAAGTTAAGCCACATCCGGCGACTTCCGCCACGTCTATATCGCTCTTGGTTCGGCAAATTCTTTTGAGTTCTATATTTCAAACTCAAAGTAGTGTAGTTCAGCGCTAAAATTAATTATTTTCTAACCATGTTTAAACGAGAAGCGGAAGAAAGTTCATGTAAGTCAGCGAAAAAACGTTGCATGAAATTTAAAACGGAGTGGTTAACCGAATGTTCTGTGGTAACGGACTTACCACATGGGACCAGACAACACGTGCTCCTTGGTGAAGTTTTTGAATACTCAGAGACAGATGACATGGTATTCTGCAAATTTTGCGTTAAAGCGCGATGTACTAATGAATGGACAACAGGAAAATCATGGAGCGACTGGAAAGTGGATCATTTTAAAAGACATTTGACGCAGAAATATCATACCGAAGCGATCACAAAGCTTAGAAACCAAAGTAGAGGACTGCTGAAAACCATACTAACGGAATCTGTACAAGAACGCGAAATTAGAAAAGAATTCGCTCAAAGAAAGCAGGCAACTCCTGATGAGGTAAAGGTTTTAATAGACAATGTTCTGCTGGCTGTTAAAATTAATTCCTCAATGCTATCAGTCCAGGATATTCATGATCACGTGGCTAAGTATGTTAAAATACCAGAAAGTTGGCGAAGTAAAAACTATGCCTTTGAGTTCATCAATTGTATAAATTCAACCATCAAGACTGGTATACTGAAGGAAATTAAGCAATCAGCTTATCACACTCTGATAGTTGATGAATCCACTGACATTTCGGTGTCAAAAATGTTAATTTTATATATGAAATTTCGGAATGAAAGTGAATCAAATCACAAAACTGTGTTCGCAGGCATTATTAAAATAACATCATGCGACAGTGTGTCGATCTTAGGGGCCATTCGAAAGTTCTATTTGGAAAATGAACTGAATTTGAATCAGATGGTAATGTTTACATCGGATGGCGCATCGGTCATGCTGGGCAAACGAAATGGTGTGGCTGCTCTTTTGCGCCAGTCCATTCCACACTTATCTGAACAACATTGTGTGGCACATCGTGAGGATCTCGGCATAGATGATGCATGGAGATGCATACCCTTGATGAAGGAACTAGAAACTCTATTTCGAACCGTTTATACTATTTTTTCCCGATCGTCTGTTAAGAAGGCAAAATTTGAGGAATTTGCTAATACTGCAGAGGCTGATGCAATTTCTTTTAGACCACTTAACGAGGTCAGATGGCTCTCCAGACATTTTGCAGTGAATGCCTTGGTCAAAAACTATGATATTTTAGTGGAATACTTGCGACAAGTTGTTGAGGAAGACAACGATCCTGTTCACAAATACTGCCTGCAGAAATTAGAAAATCCAGAATATCATGTCGCAATCGTAATATTAAATGAAATTCTAGCTGAGCTAGCAGATCTGTGTAAAATTCTGCAAAGAAGTGTTCTATCAACTGTAGAGGCTTTTCAGTTTGCAAAAGCAAAAGTCATGAAACTCAGGTCACAGTATCTCGGAGATAAGCCACATTTTCATAAAAGTACACTTGATTTGCTTTCCTCATATCATTCTCCAGTGAAAACAGATTCAATTATTATGTTCATTCAGCAGACATGTGACCACATGGACCATCGATTTCCAGATGATGAATTGAAAGATTGGCTAGTGTTCGATAAAGACTGTTTCACTGCATCTGCCAATCTAGACAATTATTCGTTTGGATTTGAGCAAATCAAGAGACTCGCAGAGAAATATTGCGGTCTGCTGAGAAAAGATGGCAAATCCCTACAAGCGGATCTTTGCAACCAATATCCGGAGTTCAAAATACTGATCAAGGAAAAATTACAAATGGGAGCAGTGACAACATTTTCAGATATAGTTTCATTTACTGCCCAACAGGATCAATTCAAGGAACTATTTTCACTTTTGGACATCTGTGGCACATTCCAGGCCTCAAGTGCTGACTGCGAAAGAGGATTCAGTCTGATGAACAACATAAAGACAAAATCTAGAAATCGTCTCGAAGTTGAACATTTGGACAATTTGATGCGAATTAAATTCTTTTTAAATTCTGGACAGATGGTGGATATTGATGCGGTCTATGACTTATGGAAAACAGAAAAGAACAGAAGAGAAACTGTTTTCAAAGCCGACTAAACAGGCTTCAAGTTGAAAACTTATAATAAATTGTTTGGTATCACTTACGTCTATTTTTCAATACTTAAATTTAAGTTCTTTAAATATACATTGCTGTAATATACAAAATTGTCTAATATGCATTTAATATATACAAAATTGTCTAGTATGCATTTAGTATTTAATATTTTAAATATTTAATATTTATTTTTATTTAATACCAAAATGCACCGCTAAAACTGGTGCTCAGAAATTGCGGGTTTAAAAAATTTGTCGCTCATACGAAAAAAAAATTGCTCACTCTTGGTCACTCCTTAGAGGGAACATTGGTCCTGAGTGACATTCATGTCACAGGGAGAAATGGCATGTCCTGTGACAAACATTAATGTCACAGGGAGAAATGGCATGTCCTGTGTGACAAGCATTCATGTCACAGGGAGAAATGACATGTCCTGAGTGACAAACATTCATGTCACAGGGAGAAATGGCATGTCCTTTTTAAATGTTTGTGTATATTAGGGCCAGAAAATCAGTCATGAGGCATCATAAAATACCGCAATCTTCCTGTTTTATTCACACTCCCTACTTGACATTTGGAAAGTTGACAGGTATGCTGTCTTAAATGAAATATATATAATGAGAACTTATTTTACCATTCTAGCTTAGTTTTATATAATGTAATGAAACAATTTTCATGTAGATGGAATTTTTACCAATGTTGATAAACTAAATTATCAAAGATCATAGATAAATCATTTTGAATTTTACTTTTAATTTACTGTTGTGAAGAGACTCAAATATGCCCTCCCCCTCCCAAATAAAACTGTTTCCAGTTGGTCAACCATCAGTTGTTTTTTTTTGTTGCCAATTCTGGCACTGTTTTCTCCACAAGGTAAAAAAATAAATTACATAAACAATTCCCAAGATTTGATTGGTACATATAGTTGAACCAGTTTTTTTGCTCAGTGCTATAAGCCTTTTAAACATTATATATAATAATCATTATAATATATATATTTTTTTTACAAAATACCTACCTTAATTTTAAAACCAATTCAATAGGATACATTTTATTCTCTTCCTAATGCATGCATTATAATGTCATCTATTCAGCCCAATTGGGAATCATTTACTGTTCAATACACATGACTTAGGGGAGACAACCACTTAGATCTTATTTACAGGGACATACTAATAAAAAAATTTCCTCCTTACT
Organism: Potamilus streckersoni; assembly: GCA_016746295.1. Taxonomy (NCBI): domain Eukaryota; kingdom Metazoa; phylum Mollusca; class Bivalvia; order Unionida; family Unionidae; genus Potamilus; species Potamilus streckersoni. Next base: position 1,443,562 of record JAEAOA010000455.1, read on the forward strand.
AATGTAGTTTCTTCTATTTAGTTGATATATGATATTCTATCTGGTAATATTGTTTGTTAATACATTTACTTTTAATTACATATAATGCAAAGTTTCTGATTGTTTGAATTTGCTAACCCTATAAGCTAACTAAATCCATTTTTTGGTTTAGAATGTAACTAATGTACCTACTTTTTGTCCTCCCAATAATAACGTTTGGGAAGTATTTTATTTTCTAATAGTCTCTTGATAAGAACAGGGATAGTTACAAACACATGGCCTGTATAGACATCATAAATCTTTGAATCTGAGAAATCGACTTGAAAGCTCCTCAATTTGTGATAAATATTGTTTTATCCTTGAAAAGTCCTTTAATTTGTGTCAGATTTTCTTGAATGTATCTTTGTGTACATAAATCAATGAACTGAAAAAAATATTTCACCTATTTTTACATTCAGAATTTTTATACTTTCCAAGATTAACTTTTTATGAAGTACATTATACAGTACTCCCTGATATAATGCTGTACTTGAAAATCATACTTTATAGTGAGAGTCTTATAATGAAGTACATGAAAGAAGTACTCTCGTTCTAATGCTGTCATAGGAGGTATAGATTGTACTAACAAGGAGACTACTTTATAAAGTGGGGCCCTGGGTGGTCTAAAGCGCTGACCATTTCAGATCACTGCCATCTCACCTGTTTGCATGAGTTTAAGTCCAGAATTGGCTAACATGGGTGAGAAAGCCTGCCAGTAGCTTCTCGTGTGTTGCTGGTTCTTTGCAGGGTTTTCCAAGGTTCTTCCTCCACCATTAATACTGGCTGTCATGTATAGCTTATCTTGTGCTGAAAAATGGCATTGAACCCTACAACTTTATGAAGTACATTGTACAGTATGCTTATAGTAAGACTGCCTTATGAAGTTGAGTACCCATTATAATGCAGTCCATGGGAGTATGGAGTACTGTATACCAACTAATATTGTCACATCATAATGAAATACAGTACTCCATAATGTCAAAAGTAGCCATAAAGTATACAAAACTAAGATAGTCTTATAATAAAGTACATAATAGAACAATCCTTTATTGTAAGGATGTACATGAGTGTGGGAGCATACTTCCTTATATTGAGACTGTCTTATAATGAAGTACATAATACAGTACTCGTTATAATGCTGCCAAAGGATGTTATATTGAGTAAATGTAGGATTTTGATTCTGATAAAGTACATGACTCATTATAATACAATCCATTGGAGTAACAGTATATTGAGTAATAGTGAGACTACCTTATAATGAGGTACTTGTTAGAGTACTCATAATGCAGTCCATGGGGTTGATAAAATATACTAATAGTGTGATCCCCTTATAATTAAATACATGATAAAGTATTCCCTTTTTTTAATGCTGTCCATGGGAGCCTTAGAGTACACTGTCCTATAGTGAAAGTGTACGAGTACTCTTTCATAATGTTCTTCATGGGATCCATAGAATATGCTATGTAATACAAAACTACTCCCGCATTATAATGATGTCCATGGGAGTTGAGAGTATACTAATTGTGACACTGTCATATAATGATATACATCATAGCTTTATTTCATCTATTATGCCCCTCTCCCCTCCAAATATGTGTGATTCTCATTCAGTTGATTTATATGAATCTTGAAGTAGAAAACGAGTGTCATTCCCATACTGAATTTTATTTTAATTTTAGTTACGTCCCTGTTTATTTTTTTTTACTTAAATAAAAAATAATTTCCATATTTTTTTGCAAGTGTTTTAGATCATTTAAGTGAAAAAATTGGTTATTCGATTAATGAGAACGAAAATGTATTTGGCCCTACCGTATGCAGGGGTCATACTACCAGGTGAAATGGGTGATTAAGTCGCCTAAAAATTGTAAACTTTGCTTTCTTCTTTTAGGAGAGTGAAAATGACTTTGCCCTGTGTTTTATTTTTAGACTGAGCATACATTTTGAGATGCCCCCTTGCCTTAGCCAGGTTAGTTCTAGTGTTGTGTTGTAGCGAAATTTATTCATCAAGCCATCATTTGCTAGGCATGGTTTTGATATCATTTATGCCGACAAACTTGCACATTCACATGTATGTGTTTTTATAGCTGATATATCATTAACCCCATTGTAAGTTACCACTATCATTGTCCGATATCCGCATGTTATCCCTTGCATATATACCAACTTTTCTGGAAACAAATCAGGGAGATTTGTGTTCAAAATAAAAGAGATTATCGTGAGGACTATTTTTCTCATACGTTTAAGCGCGAAAGTGCAGTTCGTACCACAACTAAGTAAAATGACTATAATGAATAATAGTTACATAACTTTATTAATTTTGTTATATGGCTGCTGTTCACGAACTCTGGAGAGGATGGAATTTTTCTTTCCAACCATTACATTTGCATTGTCACTACCAAACCCTACTAGGTTCTGTCTGTTAAGATTTCTTGAAGACAGTTGAAAAGGTTTTTACCATTTCCAGTACTGCAAATGGGCGAGTAAGGAAATATAACTTAATTCAACTCGCTAAAATGATCAGCAATCAAATATAATAGTAAATTATGCTCTGCCACAAAGTTAGCAAACAGAACTTCTGCTTTAGTGACACTGTCTACTGATGTTGGTGCAAACATTTGTATTGCTTTAGGCACATTATGTGACTATTTCTCATTTGCAATGTGCTGCATACTTTTCAAATGTTTTGTGAGATCATTTTTCCCCACTAGAAATGTTAAAATGTGTGTTGCAAGCTGTGCAGTACGCAAAGCTTTCTCCCTTTTCACTACACTTCACACATTTAAATTTGCTAATCCCATCACACTTTTGAAGTTGCAAACATAATTCTTTAATTTTCGAAGGCATTATTTAAATTGAATCCTTTAGTAGGTGTTTCAACATGGGACCAGAAATAAATGACCTTGGAAGTAGTTGTAAGAATATGCATAAGTTTTTCTGTGTTTGGTGATTTGCCTCTGGCAAAGTGCACTACGTACTATACAACAGCAAAGGACAATGATATTCTGATTGTGATGTGCCTCCTTCCACTGCTATATATTGCTCCATATGAACAAAAGTAATTCAGAATATAATTCTCAATGGTGACGAATTACAGCCGAGGTTTATTTCTCAAATTGTTGTTTTAGCTGGAAATGACTATGCTTGGTAGGGTCTTTTTTTTTATTTCCAGGAGATCTCGTCATCAGATTGGTAGATCAAAAGATGGGGTTGAAAATCAAAAGACTCAGAAAAATCGGGAGACTTGGCATATATGCCCTTTATAATAAAAACATGCAAACTTTCGTTTTGAATTTTTAACATTTAGTATGTAGATGGCAATTTGTGTTTTAAGAACAAAATCATTGATCTGGATATTTTAACTGCCTCTTGTACACTATTTCATCATAAAATTAGTTTGAAGCTGTAAGTGAATCAGCAATTGGAAAATCCCTAATGGTAGACTATGCTGTCTGGGAAGTAACAGCTTATTAGGTTGTCTGTTTTCGAAAATCATCGGGCAAATATATTCAGAAAAATATTCATAGAAATCAAAGCCCAGGTGTTGCGCTGTTTAAGATTTAACATTAAAATTAAAATGCAATTACATATATGTAGGTCAGACATATGGGCAATGCTATGTTGAATTTGCGAGATGCTTTGTCCACGTTGTTTTCTGACTAGACTTGTATTTCTGAAAATACAGGGGATAAAGCAGTGAAGCAGATACAATTTAACTAATGCCTAAACTTAGAAGTATGTAGACAAAAAATTAAGCCATAAATTTACAATCCTATCGATGGACAGTTGTAATGAAGTGAGTGGTTGCATTAGGAAAACTCCTCCTTCAAAAAAAAGATGCACTCATATGTCACTGTTGATTTGGTTGGAAAGAAGGAATCGTATATTGACTATAACGGAACTTTGTAATTTTATACATTTTAGTGTGTTAATTATGGATTGTATGGTAATGTTTTATCTGCAACAAAGAAATTAAGATGAACAATATGATTTGAAGACGTGTGCAAAATTGCCCTCATGTAATTTGGTACAAGGGTTGTTTCACACACATTTAGAAATTTTTCAAAGTGCCATTATTGTGATCTTTCAGAAAGTATATCTTTTAAAAAAAATATTTTTAAAAAAATGATAAAGGTGTGCTAATTAAGCATTTTTACTAGCTTACAAACAATGTATAATCTGGTTGCTCAGTTACAATTTGTTACAATGTAGTTTCTTTTACTCTCTTTTAGAGTCATTTGGACAAAAGAACTCACAAAATTTTCTACTTGAAAATAAAGTATTGCTCAAATCCAACGTTAAATGCAAATATGAAAATACTAGGAAATAGAGGGCATAATTCAAATAAGAGAACACACACATATATGTATGCATGTATGTACCATATTTTCATGCATAAAAGACGCACCCGTATATAAAACATTGGTTTTGACAATTTATGGTAAAAAAAAAATTACATTTGATGCACCCATATATTACCCCGTTTTTGATGATTTTTCATAAGATGTACACGGCCTAGCCATCTACCACACTGAGCAATTTATATCCAGTGATTTCCTTTCCTTTATCATAAATGAAAATTTGTCAAATGTTTCATCAGCCATCAGATTCAGGGGTCATGCTAGACTTAAATTTTAGGGAGAAATGACTTCTTCTTTTGGTCAGAACAGGGAGAATATGGAGTTAAACAGGGAGAAGTGAGACCAAAACGATAAACAAGACACATCTATATATATATATATATATATATATATATATATATATATATATATATATATATATATATATATAGAGAGAGAGAGAGAGAGAGAGAGAGAGAGAGAGAGAGAGAGAGAGAGAGAGAGAGACAGAGAGAGAGACAGAGAGAGAGACAGAGAGAGATGCATTATCTTATTTTAATGATTTAATGATGTGCTCTATATCTTGGTATGCTTTTAACAGTTTTAAGCAATGCCTTATTTACAAGTTGAAATATATGTGTTATTTGTGAGTATCAATATATTTTGTACGTGTATAAAAAATTATATTCATACCCATTCTATTCATACTTAGTATATGTGTGTTTGAATTGAATTAAATGCAGTGTTGTATTTTGGCTGTATGACTTAAAAAGCACATCTGAAGCTATACATTGCAATTAATTTTCACTGATAGAAGTAACAAGATTAGAGCTTTGTAACTGCAAGTTGGTAAAAATGCTTAATAAACTACCACTTATTTTATTTTCTTAAGTTTTGTGTACAATTGCAGTCAAAAAGATATCTAGCATTCATTGATACAGCCTCTAATACATGTACATTGAAACACTAAAGACGATATATAACTAAACTGGACCCTTTTTACCCCCAACCGAAAATCCAAAAATTGGCCTTGCACAGAGCGAGTGCATCTATTTTTAGATGGAGGGCTTTTCTTAAACTACACTCTTTCATGCTTCGTTACAAAAATCCATTAAAAGTTCTGCATATTTATGGTTTGTAATAATGACATCCATTGGTTAAATACTATTAACTTCATTACTATGTATATTTTTTGTATTTTCACAGTTTAATGAAGTAGTATATCATATACACCAATGATGGATGCCATTTAAATTTCATTTATGGTTTCAAACTGACTTTATACAGAAAATACACAAATACGGCCGTTAAAATCTCTATTTATTAAAAATAGGATATAAATTAGAAACCGCTCTTCGCCAATCATATTTTTAAAAGCAAATTACTATTTGCATATTGATGTTTAAATTTCGAAACAGAATTTGGCATTTTTTCATCATAGCACAGTAGGCCCAACTTCATGAAATTAAGCAGTGATATCTTGCTCAGGAAAAGGGTCAATGGTCAGTTATCTATCAAAACTTGCATATGAATGTGCAAGAATTTCTTTGTCGCCATAAGCTGATTGGTATCAACACCATGTAAATACATTTGGGGTTGGGTTACAACAGTCCAAGAACTTACTGGCTATAGAAAGGGGACATCTCAAAGTTGTGATCTACAGTTATTTTACGTTCGAAATATCAGAGGGCGAAGTCGTTTTCGCTTTCCTAACAAAAGAAGGTGCAGTTTACGTTTCTCAGGCAACTATTTCGTCCACTTCACCTGTTGTTGAAAAGGCCCATAGCTGCTTATAATAATGTTTAGAAGTTGTATATAACAGTGTGTACATATTATTGTATATAACGTTTACACATTGGTGTATATAACAATGTTTACATTTGTCTGTATATAGGTTTACATATTGATGTAGGTAACAATTTACATATTTCTGTACACAACAATGAAGCCATGTGGAGAAATGATGCAGGACAATTTACTGTCAAATTTGTGGTAAAAGACATAATTTTAACAAAGTTTTTGGGATTTTTGGATTTCATTTTTTTTTTTCAAATTAAAGATTATCTTAAAGTTGATTTACTCAAAATATTTAGGAAATCTTTTCAATATTAAATATTAATTGTTTATTTTGCCAGATTTTTTTTTCTTCTTGAAACTGGGAATTAATTTTGTCTCGAGTAGTAAATATTGGTGTTCTTTGCCATTATAATAGTGTTTGGTGTCTATCATGAAAATGTTACCAAATTCTGTGTGGAGGAAAGTAAAGACAGTAGAGTATGACTCAATTTTACCATAGATATCGACAAGTCCTTATCTATACTGCAAATGTTATGAAATTTTGGAAGTTCTATTGGTTATTTAATAAAGGAAGGGACTGTAATACTGCAGAGTATTGTTTTTCTTGGGGTTTAAGGACTCATCAACACATTGTAGGTTATATTGTGCAGAAACAAAGGAGTACAGTTCTATTCCTATGGCACACTATGTTACTTAACCTAGTCTGGGCTGATTGGGATTAGAACTTGCACCATTGGTCATGAGTGCTGTACATTATCCACAGAGCCACCATGGCTGCCAATGGCTTGTGAATGTAGCACAAATTGAGGTAGGCATGTATTGAATATAGAGAATTAGAGCTAAGAGCAACAAATCTATTATTGAAGTGGGGTGGTATTGTATTAATTCATTGGGATTTTTAATATTAAACATTCTTTTATCATTTTTTGGCAGAGTTTTCACCCATTGGTTACACACGTGTTTTTGAAAATGTAGTCCAGTTAGATTCCATAACACATCAGATTTTAAAGTGTAAAAAATTGTACAGATTGGAAAGACCATTAAAATTTCTTGGTCCAAAATTAATTTTATAATGTTATCATCTCAGCTTTTTCTCCTTTCTCGTTTTCTTCTTCACTAAAATTTTAAACATATGGGCCATCTTTATCAGAAAAACAACCTTTTCCACAAGTGAATTTATGTTCATTGTCATTTGTCTTTATTTGATTACAATTTTAACAACTGAGGATAAAATTCCACCAGTTTCAGTTAGATTTGAGCAGCCCTTTTTTCATCACAATTTTTCAGGTTATAACAGCAAATTAGCTCTGAGTAGCCGAGTGGTCTAAATCTAAATCTAAATCTAAATTGATGTCCATTACGGATCACTGCCATCTCACCTGTCTTTGTGTGTTCATTCTAGGATTTTTCGAATGTGGATATGTGAGAAAGCATGCCAGTAGCTTCTCGTGGGTAGGTGGTTCTTTCTGGCATGTGCTGAAAAATGGTGTTAAGCCCAACAACAACAACAACAACAGCAAATTAGCAACGCTTACCAGTCCTTTATTAGAGTGTGCTGCCCAATTTGACAAGGGACACTGATTCTTAGTGTCCTAGCTGACAAGGATTACCCTGCCTGTAGGTGTCAAAGCTGACAAGGAATAAATACCCTGACTGCTAGTGTCAAAACTGACAAGGAATAAATACCCTGACTGCTAGTGTCAAAGTTGACAAGGAATGCCCTGACTGCTAGTGTCAAAGCTGACAAGGAATACCCTGACTGCTAGTGTCAAAGTTGACAAGAAATACCCTAACTGCTAGTGTCAAAGCTGACAAGGAATAAATACTGTGACTGCTAGTATCAAATTTAACAAAGGGATATCCTGATTGTTAGTGTCAAAGCTGACAGTAAATAATATTATAAAATACTCTGACTGCTAGTATCAAATTTGACAAGGAATACTCTAATGGTTAGTGTCAGATATGACCAGGGATAACCAAACTACTAGTTTCAGAGCTGACAAGAAATACTCTGACTGCTAGTGTTTAAGCTTACAATCAATAGATAACCCGATTGCTGGTGTCAAAGCTGACAATAAATAAATACCTTTACTGCTCTGTCAAAGCTGATAAGGAATAAAAACTGCTAGTGTCAAATTTTACTAGGGATATCCTGACTGCTAGTGTCAAACTGACAAGGAATACCTTGAGTGCTAGTCTCAAAACTGACAAGGATTTAGCCAGTGTCAAATTTGACATGAAATACCCTGACTGCTGGTGTCATAGCTGACAAGACAAACTAGAGACAAACAGTCATGCATACAATTATATTGTTATAAATGATATACACTTTATTAATTGAAAAGAAAATTATACAATTTTATATATAGTGCATCGGTATTTAGGCAATTAGGATACAAAGCATCTAATTTATGAATCCAATAAGTTTCTTTTATCAATCTATTCATGTCTCCATGCACAATATCTATTAAACATACAGAAAATGATATTTAAAAAATCTCATCTAAATGTAATAGACACCAGTGCTCTCAATGTGCAAACATAAGAGAAAGTAGTTCTTTTAGTAGCGCTAATACAAAAGAGATATTTTCTCTACGTTATAATCATTAACAGTGTATCAACTGACGTGATTTATTTGATGACCTGTAAAAAATGTAATATGCAATAGGGTGGACAAACATTTCAACAAGTTTCTAAAAGAATGAATAATCATTGTTTTCATATTAAAAATAATAAAGATCATCAGTTTTCTTCTAATATTTCTACACATTTTAACACCAATAATCACTATCTACTCGATTTTTCTTTCATACCAATAGATATTGTGCATAGAGACATGAATAGGAACAAAGTGTCAGACACTTGCCCCAATACATTTAATTGATTGTGGTACCTTCATAAATACTGTGGAGGGGCTCCAAGTTGGCCAAGTGGTCTAAAGTGCTGACCGTTATGGATCACTGCCATCTCACCTCTGACTTTGTGAGTTAGAGTCCAGACGGCTGACATGGGTAAGTGAGAAAGCCTGCCAGTAGCTTCCCGTGGGTCAGTGGTTCTTCCTGGAGTTTTCTAGGGTTCTTCCTCCATCAGTAATGCTGGCTGCCATGTATAGCCTATCTTGTGCTGAAAAATGGCATTAAACCCTATAATAACAACAACAACAATACTGTGCTACAGAATTTTTTGCAGTACCCAGTTTTAATAGCCAGGAAACTTTGTCAGTGCTTACTGTCATGGGAGGGGTTGCAGGGTTGGGGGATATCCAAAAATTTACAATGTTTGGATTCTGTCCTCTGTTATACTCCTTGTCTGTCTGTATGTATAAACTAGGGTCCTCATAAATACCACAAAATACGTTACTATAGTTTGTACTCAGATCTGTTTAAACCCTCTCTCTCTCTCTCTCTCTCTCTCTCTCTCTCTCTCTCTCTCTCTCTCTCTCTCTCTCTCTCTCTCTCTCTCTCTCTCTATATATATATATATATATATATATATATATATATATATATACATACACACACACATCAGGCTAATGTACATGTGACAAATTGCCATCTAGTGCTGAAATTTAAATAGTGATATATTGTTTGTTTTTAGGGTTCATCCTATTACAGGGGGATGGGAATAAGGTCATTGTTTTTGGAAGGATAAAATGGTCTGTCATAGACTACTTGTTGTTTTGGTAGATAGTATAACCTATCATGGACTGAACATGTCAAACATATCAGTAAAAAGGTCAATTCAAGTTTATGGCTTCTCAGTATTTCCCAAAAAGGCACAGAAAACTATTTTATAACAGTTACATACAACCCTATTTAGACTACTGTAATACAGTATCGTATAATTCAAATGATAAAAACATAGCAAAGCTGGCACATCTTCAAAAAGAGCATTTGAACTAATAACAGTGCAGAAAGAAAGCAAGGAAAATTTAGCTGGTAAGTTAAAAATATCACCTATTAAAGACCAAATCTGTTTGAGAAAAGCCAAATTAATGAACAGGATATTCAATAATAGTGCTCCTGAATATTTGCAATCACGATTCCAGTATAGGCTACCTGGCAATACTCCCCACCTGTGATCCTTGTCTACCAAACAGTATAAAATTGCCAAACCAAATAAGGAATTGTTTTCAGAAAGTTTTCAATACTCTGGAACTTTGCTCTGGAATAGTATTCCAGTTGAGATTAAAAATGCCCACTCTATTTCCCTTTTTCAAATCCAATATATCCAGTGGCTTCAGAGATGCAGCCAAAATAAATAAATTCCTTTGTATGAGAGCCTGAAGGTAGATTAGTTCTTAGCTAATTGTGTTACCCTCTTTAAATAGTCATTATTATTATTATTATTATTATTATTATTATTATTATTATTATTATTATTATTATTATTATTATTATTGTCTATTAAACCAGCAAGAGAGAATCATTGGCAGGAATCTATTGATAGTGTTCAAGATTTGTGATGTTTGTTTTTTTTTGCCTGATGTTAAGGGACACAAAGCTGTTTTCTATTCAAGTTGGAGTGACTGGGTTACACTTCGTTTATAGAGTTAATCGATTCATTATTCATTATTACATCTGAGCACTAAAAATGAACATTAACAACAAAGGATGACCCTCTGACTAAAAAGAGACAAATTTTAAGGTTGGAGAAAATAATTATTGTAACTGAAAAAATGAAAATGAGCAGACCACTCGCATAAAAAGCAGTTTAAATGTCTGTTGTTGTTGTTGTTGTTGTTGTGGGGTTTAACGCCATTTTTCAGCATAGGAAAGGCTATACATGTCGGCCAGTATTAATGGTGGAGGAAGAAACCAGGAAATCACCGGAAAGAACCACCGACCCACGAGAAGCTACTGGCAAGCTCTCTCACATATCCACATTCGCCGAATCTTAGACTCAAACCCATGCAGATAGAGGTGAGATGGCAGTGATCCGTAACGGACAGCGCTTTAGACCATTAAATGTCTGTAAAATAAATCTTGGATGTTATAATAGGAAAGGAGTACACCAGAAACAATTTCATATCCTAAAATAAGTGATCTTCAAATGCAAATGATAAAATTTATAAATTTATTGCTATATAATTTTGTTCTTAGATGAATGCATAAAGTATTTTAGCAAGAACTATTAATTAAAAAGAATACATGTAAAATGATTGTGGCTATTATTTTTTTTAAAAATGTTCTGAAACTGGACCTTGGAAACTGGTCTTTTTTGCACAAACCTGCAATGAAAGACCACAGAAGGGGCAGTCTGTCATAGCAAGTTTTACTGTAAAACTACATACTTTCTAATCACATTTGTCTCTCGTCTGTTCGTCTGTTCTCTTTAATTCTTGATTATTGGTATCAGGCTTTACCATGCATCAACAGAAAAGATGATAGGAAAATTAGCACTCTGTTTTCCTTATTAAATTTTTTAGATGATTTAAAAGCAGTGTGTGAATTATTTTTTTTTTAAAAACAAATTGTGTCAAACTTAAATGAATGGAGGGGATGTGGAACTAGCAAGGAGTTTATTAGTTTTTTTTTATCTGTGATTTCATATTTAAGTTTTTATCAAATTTGGCAACTGTCCACTGACAATATCCTGCTTAGGTTGTTTGACATTGGTAATTTTGTGTAAATGAATACAGCTGGTGTGATTATTTGCATAACAGGTAAAGAAAACTCTGCTTTAATTAAGCACTGGCGGCTGCTAGCCTCAGCACTGTGTTTCATTCATTCCTCCAAGGGGTGTGTGGACCACTCATCAGTTTGAATTTACTGCTGGCCTGGTCTGGTTTCTACCAGGGCCCAAGGTTTCATTCATAAACTGATCATCACATGGAGAAAACTTCTTGCAGTGCCAAACTTGAAACATGGAGCTGGTATTAGTAGGGTTGATATTCCTGCTATTGGTTGATAAGAAAAGTGGGGTCAGTATGATAGTGGCCTGCATATAAGCTCACTACCTGAGATGTATAGTTCTTGTGGCCTTACTGGGATAAGGTTGCTTGTTTGATGTGGGATTTACCAGCCAGGGGATGTTAACTTTCCCAGGATATATTTTATATGTGTGGTCATTATATTGTCAGTGTTGTCAACATCAGGTGTTATTGACCAGCAATCTACAGTGGATAGGTAAGTTATAATAGGTGTACAGATTTTTATTTAGCTCCTGTTTAGATTTAAAATTTTTATCAAAAATATCTTAAATTGTCAATGTGAACAAAGATTATTTATTGCATCTAACTTTTTTGTCCCCCAGAGATTTTTATTTTCACCCAAAAATAGTGGTAGGAGAGGCATTTTGGTGCTCACTTCTGAATGTATGTTTAAGTAAATCTATTTCCAATAGATTTTTGCTTAGCTCAATGTTTAGGTGTATAAAACATGCTTTCAGCTGGCTATTTTGCTCTTGCATCTGAAATAATTGAAAATTTGGCAGATATTTTTGGTCATACATTTTACTTAAAATTTCTTGCTTGTCCTGTCTTTTGCAAACGTTCATCAATTTTTGTGCAGGTACACCATTCTGCTTCAGATACAAGGTAAAAAGGTCTAAACTTCAGACATAACTCTGGTTCAGTAACTTGTAACTTTTGGCCTTAAAAAAGGTCTCGAAAATTGCTTCTTCCGCTTTATTTTTAACAAACGTCTGCATTATTTTATGTGACCTTATAACTACATCCTTTTTCTTTACTGTAGTATCATCCACCTTGGTGATGTTGACATTAAAGAGCTTGGAAGTAAGTAAGGAGCTACATGTACCTTGTAATGCATAAAATGTGATGCCAATATATTATAACCGTTGAAACGTTTTGAACATCCAAGGTGTATTCATAAATTTGCTTCTTCCTTAATGGTGTTAAAAGCCAATTCTTGGTTATTTAGAGAGTGAACTTCCTTCAGTAATTTGCTGTTCAGAGTTATTTTCCTTATAAAGGATGAGTTGATCTTGCATCAGATTGGACTAGCTCGTTACCACACTGGATCAAACTGAAAAGAAGCTTGAAGCGTCAAGAGTTTGGATTAATTCATTAGTGGCTTAAATATGTCAATATATTACAAGGGTTGAAAATGTCTACCTACCTATCCAAACAAATATGTAGTTCTTTTGCAAATTTTGTTTGGTTTGGAGCTTTATGGCACTGCAACACAAGTAGGTTTTTTAGTGCCAAGGCAATAGGAGTAATTTTCCTTGCCCATGGACCCACCACACAAGCTGTTAATAGAATTGTTACTTGTCCATTTTTTTAATGCCTTCACAATGATCTCCCTCTTGAATGCCCTCTCCCCCCCCCCAATCCCAGCCAGCAGCCATTTGTTTTGAGTGGTCAGAATCTCACAGAATGGATGAGCAAGGTTTTGTTCAGAAGTATCCCTCAAAGAACACTGCCTGTGGCTGGCATTTTACTCAAAATCTGTAAAATTTACACCTAGTGAGTAACCATATATTAATTGTTTACAGATAAAAATTTTGCTGATATTTGTTGATTTTCAACTCTGCATAGAAATTTGTTACAACATGCTAATAAAGTAACTTCAAAACAAAGAATCCTATTATCCTTACAAAATAGATGTTAAGTTTTGTCATTTTTTATAATTACTGGTTTTTCTAACCACTAATTATTAACAATGAACCAAAAGTTGACTGCTGAAAAGCAGAGTATTGTGTAGGAGTTAATGTTGGCATGACACTAGTTGCTTGATAGTAAAATAGTGTGTTAGCCTTTGTGGCTTCCATTTCCAAGATTACAAAATCTAACTGGGTGACCAACTGGAGAAGAAGAACAAAGTTGATCATATGACAAGTTCACTTCTTTTGTATCTTGTGTGATAATTATAAATTTCCTTTGTTACAAAAAGTGCAAAATTTCATCTTGAAATCTCAGTTCACATGAAAAGGTGAAAGCAGTTTAACTAAGTAAAATGTGGGAGAAGTAATTGGATCACTAATTAGATGTGGCAAGATTCATGCAATACATACATTAAATTACACTGAGTGGGAAAATATGATGGACATACATGGATAGTTACTGTCAGATGTTTGGGGAACCAGATTTGCTGACATTGTGGTTTTGCCTGATTGATGATTATTCTTAATTTAAAGCAAAATGACATTGATAATAGATTTGTGACATTATGTCCATTGACTGATAATGTTCCTGTGATTTTTTAAATAATAAATAGCTGAAGATTATTTATTGCTTTCATGCTTAAATGTAGTTATTATTCACAGTGGTGTGATTACAAAGCCACCTCTTTTACAAGGCCACTGTCTTATAAAGGTCACTTCCTTGCTGCACTGTTATGCAATTTAAGGATTTTCTTTTTTGAACTATCCTTTATTCTTTTGAGGCATGCACTTTTTGCAAGATCTGGGTATTTGCCATAAGAATGAAGAATGTTTTCTTTTCATAACTTGCCAAAGTCTAATGCTTGTGATTTTGTACTGAGGTCTGTTGATCATATGAACAGATGACTTGCTAATGTTGCATTGACATGCTACAGGGAGAAGAGCTTACATGTATATATGACTTATATTATTACTGGTAGTCTAGTTATAAAACCAGTCTTGTGCATCTTTATACAAGTTGTGGTGAAATTCTATTTATAAAACCAGTCTGGTGAAGGTCTGTATGAGTTCTAATGTAAATGTAATTATAGTTATAAAGGCAGTCTGGTGCATGATGCATCAAGAGCAATGTTTACATATGTTTCAAATGATTATATTGTTTATATAATAATGATTGCCCTGCTCAAAACTGCCAACCTATTTTCCAAATTGGTGATATCAGTCACAGAACTGATATCTTATGAAAAAAAGATTTCTTATATTTTCAATTTACCAATACATACCATTGAAAAAAAATCACTTATGTAGTCGAAATTTTCACTTGCATTTCAATTATTGCATGTGACTTTTCAACTCCTGATACATTTTGATCAAACATGGAAAATAAACTATCATCAACATTTCAGATGATTTCAATATTGAGCAACATTTGCACATTAATAAGGTGATCTTGATCTTACATATGATTGACTGATATTGTTATAATTCTGGAGGCCATATTTCTGATCCCATTTTGATTAAACTTGAAATGTAAGCATTGTCATCAACATCTTGGATGAGTTTGATAAGGGCTGAGGTCCATGTTAATGAGGTGATTTTACATAACATTGACTCAGCTTGTTACCAAACTGAATGACATATGTATGGTCCAATTGGATAAAAATCAGAATGTAAGCTTATATCATCAAAAAAAACTATAAGTGAAGAGTACTCCACTCATATTGATGAGGTGATAATTTTTCTTATTTTTGTTATTAAGATTGTGATCAAATCAACTCAGCTTATATCGACCAGATGAATTTGTATTTTGTGGAGATCCATACATATTAGTGAGGTGGGGTAGCTTGCATCTGATTGGATAAACTTGTCAACAGTTAACTCACTATTCTGCTCATATTTTGATCAAACTTGTTAAGTAGGCTCACATTTGTCAAGATACTAAATGAATTTGATTATGAGCTACATTTAAGCTCATTTACATATCGTTTTCTAATCTTATAACTGCTCAGGAGACCGTTTTTTTTTTTTTTTACTAAATCATATTTTGTTCTTAAGCTTTGGATCTGTTCTAGATTTTCCCTCTTCCATTGAAATGGGGGGTATTTTCTGTATTGGAAGAAATTAATGAAGACACTATGGTTAGAATAAAACAAACATATTATGTCTGCACATTTAGTTGATAATGAAGCACAGTTTTTCATATGTTAGCATGAATCCCACAAGCATGTATAAAAATAGGTCCATTATCATGACAGTCTTCAGGTCTGGAATAATTGTGATCAATGTGGTGAACAAGAATCTGATTGGCTGAGTTTTTACCCCTTTAGAAACAGTAGCTCCCATCTCTTTGTTGAATGAGGTCTATAGCAATTTAATTATGCGTTCGTATTTGGAAGGAGTCTTGAAGAGACCATGGTCAAATAGGTGCTATTAACAATATAAAGGTTTGGAGTTTACATAGGGAAAAGTGTTCTTACAATGTGATATAAGCTTGCTTAGTCAAAACGACAATGTTATGTTATGTAACCCAGGTAAGCAAAATCACACTCACTTGGACCTCTTGCTTCAAAGGAAAGAGGACATTTTCAGTCCTCAAAGAGATCCTATTTTTATGGAATCAGTCCATTCACATTTACTTTGTATAAGGGCTAGGTGATTAATCATATATATATATATATATATATATATATATATATATATATATATATATATATATATACCTTCCCCATGAAATCAAATATATTCACCTCTGCCATGAAAACTTGTGCCTGGATAACTTGTGAACCTGCTTTATAACTCGCGGTCAGGCATAGATTCATTTTTTTTTTCTTCTAGAAAATAACAGAAGAATGGGTTGAATGCAAAGAAAATTGCGATCAAAACTAGTATATTTAACTCGTATATATCGCTCATTTTATCATCAAATAGAAATCTGATTCAACATCATAAAATGTGCAACTTTTAATAAGTTGTGTATGTTTTATGTCCCAACCAATTCTTAGTACACAGTAAACAGCATTGTTTGAAATTTTGATCCATGATAACATCAGTACATGCCTACTGGTGGCAGCACTTTATGAAAATAAATGCTAATTAAACAAGTTTTGTCAAGTGAATTTTGTACTTAAACTCAGTCTTTAATTCAGTTCCATTGTATTCATCATATTTGAAGTATGCCCACTTAAAATGTGAAAAGTGCCAATCTGCCATCAGAGATCTGTACGCAAGTATTTTTAATGAGTGCCAACTGTTCATCACCGTTTTGCAAAAGTGTTTGTTATTAAACAGTTATAATATACCTGCTTTTATGATCATGTTAATTATTTCTTTCCTATCAAATCTAACAAAGAGAGTGGAATCACACAAATAAAAGGTAAAAGGCATGCATAGAAGCTAGTAGTCATAACAGTGTGTCAGGTCAACTAGTTTCAACAGAACATTTGAACACTTGTAAATATTACTATGTAGGTAACATATTTTATATTGAACAGTAACCAGTGGTTCACTCACTTGTTTTAGATCTGATTAATGATGGCAGGAGAAACCGCCATACTAGTATACTAGTAACATATTTTATATTGAGCAGTAACCAGTGGTTCACTCACTTGTTTTAGATCTGATTAATGATGGCAGGAGAAACCACCATACTAGTATACTAGTAACATATTTTATATTGAGCAGTAACCAGTGGTTCACTCACTTGTTTTAAATCTGATTAATGATGGTGGGAGAAGCTGCCATACTAGTAAAATATTTTATATTGAGCAGTAACCAGTGGTTCACTCACTTGTTTTAGATCTGAATAACGTTGGCGGGAGAAGCAAATGAAAGGAATACTAAGTGCATGAAGAGCATTTTTCATACTTCATAGTCTTCAAAATTATATGGTACTTGTTGCTTTGCTTAAAGATGAGCGAAAATTTCACCATTACTTGCAATGAAATCACAGTATCAGTATTTTTTACCAATAGAACAATATTTGTTTTTAAATTTAATTTTGATGGCGATGGTTGTTGTTTCATGAATTAAGTGTCAAAGTTTTTTTTAAAAAAAGGAAATCTTGCTTTATTGTGAATCAGCAAATAACATTTGATAATTCATGTGCCAATAACAGTCACATATTGTTTTCGATGGTATTGTCTTATAACCACATTGAGTAATGTATTTAAAGATCTTTGCAAGGTTGGTTGTCTTCAAAATGAAGGTTATTATACAGATATTCATTACAAAAGTCATTTTATTGACAGTTATTCCTAACACAAATATAAAATGAATAATCAACAATTTAGCCGCCTGCCTCGCCCTTCCAGCCGTGTCTTCTCAGTGTCAGTGTCCTGCTGGGACGACGGCATCTACTTGAATTTACACACATCCCTTTGTAACTCTTGTCCTTGCTTATCCTAACTTGTGTGCAAATTATTGAAGAAAAGAGAATGCAGTATTCTATGGAGTGATGCATATGTTTTATTCAGATGATTTAGGTTATTGTTATAATTGATTTATTCAGATGATTTAGGTTATTGTTATAATTGTAAAAATTTAAAAAATGATATTTCAGCAGAAAATAAAATTTTATATGAATATAGAAAAATTGGGGGGGAAGTATAGTATTAACTCTGCGTTTGAATAAATGTAAAATTACAGTGACCTGTTTAGATTACACCTCTTAATCATTTTTTTTTCATTTTAAATGAAGATTAACTGTATTTACATTTATTAAGTAAAAAAATTAACATGTGTGTAATTAGCATTCATCTTTTTATCATTTGCATGATAACTCCCTATGTAAACCTTCTTCTTTGACCTAATGATAATGTATGCATTAATTAACCACAGGCATGGAAGGCAGGCTTTGAGGATGAAAGTAACGATTTTCATTAAAGAAAAGTTTGGTAGTTGAACCAGTGCATGCAGTCTGATAGTACAATAGACTTTATGAAGAGCTTACTGACAACTATGATCTGGGAATTATGTCAGAAAATTTTTGAAAGAATTGACTCAGATTTGACCATGTATATGCAACATATGTAACAGACAGTAAAAGGAGATAAGTGGGTGTCTTGTTTATTCTAGTGATTATCCCCGGATCTGCGGGCAAATCCAGGCACATGCAGTTTGCAAGCGATTTTATAGGGTATATTTAGTTACCCGGTTTTGAAGAGATTTGCTTGGGTAAATGTGGGTAGGGTTCATATACTATCAAATTACCCAAGAATGTGCATTGTTGAAATTACAAAAGATAAAATTACCACTCCAGTGGCCTAGTGGTTAGAGCGTCTGCCTTGAATGCGGTGGTTGTGGGTTTGATTCCGGTGGTTGTGGGTTTGATTCCGGCCCGGCCATACTAGAGACTTAGAAAAATTGTACTAACAGCTGACTTACTTGGCGATCAGCAATTAGAGGTTAGTATTAGGACTGGTCGGCCTGATGTCAGGATAATGTGACTGGGTGGGACATCATGCTACATGTCTTCGGCATGAAGCCTTCTGCAGACATTATAGTGATATGACTGAAAAATTGTTAAAGCTACGTTAAAAATCTAAATCACAAACACACACACAAACGAAAGATAACCATTCTTCAGATTAAGCTGAAGTGTAACATTCAATCAGGATCAGGATGTCAAGTTAGACCTAAAATCTAGAAACTGTGCAAGCTATGTTCGAGCAGTGCTCATGCACAGGGAGCCATTTTCAGATGGGTGCCTGATCAGAAAAGAAAAGGAATACACAAGATCAGACAACCATGTTGTTTGATTATCCAGAATAGCTAAGCTGAAGGTTAAGACAGATAATCAGGAGTATTTCTATTAGAATAAAAAGTAAATTTACTCTTCTTGTTTCCAAACTTTGAGTAAAGATGGGGGGAGGGGTGCCATATTTTCTCGTGCCAGCCCTGATCAAAGATATTCCCCCCAAAATAAATAATGGACTGTTCCAGATGCTTTGTTCCACTATAGTTGGTCTAAGTAGAAACATAAAATAATTTTTGGAAACTTTAGTCTTGTATGAAAAACTTAATACCATATATAGAAGCCCATTCATATATAAGCTAACCCACCCACCCTAATTGAACAGGTAAACATTAAATAGTGCATGACCCATGCATAAGCAAACCCATAAGAACTACTTCATCTGAAAGGATGTTGATTGATGATCAGTTTGGGTTTCAGGACAGAAGGTATAGGGAGTTCAGGTTAGGCATGTGATCTTGTCTTTGCCAATTTAGTTAAAATATATACTGGTAGTCACTAAGAAAATTTAAATTTAGTCCTTGATTTTTTAACTTAATTTTTCAGCTTATATGCCAGTATATACTTTATTTTTTATATGTCAAGCCCTCTAATAATCTGTCAATTTAACAGTTATTCAGCAGGTCAGATTCAGGTTAAGAACCTGCATGGAAACCCCATCCCCCCATTGAAATAAAGACTAAGAAAAAGGATAGACATTAATATACAGTAATGAAATCTTTACTTGATCCAGATATGCACAACCAGATCACCCTTTGATCTGAATCCACAGAGTCGATGAAATGAAAATAATTGAAAGACTTTACCAACATAAGTGTCCATTTCCTTTATAAACTGATTAAATTACAGTTAAGAGTCTTTTTTTTTCTTTTTTTTTTTTCATTGATTATAGAGGATCAACTCCGGTGTTTGATATTGCATTTGAAGTGAACTTGTATTATGATTGCTTTAGTAGAAGTGCTTGTCAAATAGGATTATCTTTTCTGTTTTTTGATAAAATGAATTTACATGGATGATTATAAGGATGGTTCAGAGAAAGAAAATTCATGTAAAACATTTCATAAAATGTAAGGCTGCTACTTTGAGGTAATTATTTTTTCAAAGAGACATAAGCCAAAATCTGTGGCATCAAAAAATGTCAGACATGTCACAATTATTAAAAGACAGAAATTTCAGCCACGTTGGTTTGAATTCACCAACTCTGAAGGAAAGATGTTTTGCAGCTAATTTGCAGACAACACCCTAAACTGACATGGGTTGGATATTCAACCAATGTAACTAACAAATTAAAGATTTAATAAATCCTGTATTGTGACAGTTTTGAACCTCGGCCTATGGAGCACAGCATATATATATATATATATATATATATATATATATATATATATATATATATATATATATATATATGATACTGGCCAGCGTGTACAGAAAAGTGTACAGAAAAACATCTGAAGTTGTAGTTGCAAAGACTCCACTTGGAAATGCCATTTTTAAACAAAATGATGATGAAATGAGATTAAAAAAAAAACAACAATGGACTACACCTTAGCCTAATAAAAAAAATTTCCTTTCTGTAAATACTGCGTTTACTCCAGGAGAAAAACCATATTAAACTTGGTGCCAGTTATAAGAACAGACTTGTGGCCTGATACTTTGCTCTGTAAATTGATGAAGTCATGAGAGAAGAAGTTTGAGAAAGTTTAAGTTGCTGTATATTAATTTTCGTTCTTGGTGATGGAAATATGGATGCTATCAAATTGGAGAGAGAAACTTTAAGATACCCTGAAAAGAAAAAGTTAGGCCTGTTGGAGAATTAAATCATTGTTTTAGTATATTTGTTTTATTTTTTTAATGGATAGAATGCATATGTTTCATCAAATATAGGCAAGAGAGTGAAATTAGGGACAAGTGTACATGTAAGTGGGATAAGTATATGATCCCTTGTTGTTGTAGGGTTCAACGCCATTTTTCAGCACAAGATATGCTATACCTGGCAGCCAGTGTTAATGGTGGAGGAAGAACCCTGGAAAACCCAGGGAAGAACCATCGACCCACGAGAAGCTGCTGGTAGGCTTTCTCACTTAGCCAAGTCTGGTCTCGAACTCATGCAGACAGAGGTGAGATGGCAGTGATCCATAATGGTTTGCGCTTTAGACCACTCTGCCACTCTGGGCTGCTTATGATGCCTTGAGGAACAGTTTATTTATAACACTTCCGGACTTGGAGCACTATTGTGAGATGCACTGATATCTCATGCCTTGAGGAGCAGTTTGTATGTAATAAAGTGGATTTTAGATTATTTATGTATCATACACTTTTGTATACTGCCTTAAGAAGCAGTTTGTAATAGAGTGGACTGTGACATGTCACTTCTGTGTCATATACTGGTGTATGATACCTTGAGGAACAACTGGTATGTAATAGTGTGAACTTTGAGCATTGCTTTGTGATACACAGAAGCATGATGCCTCAAGGAGCAGTTTGTAATAATATGGACTTGGAGTACTGCTGTATGAGACAGCAGTATATGATGCCTTTGAATAGCAATTTGTAAGTAATAGGGTGGACTCCAGATCACTGCTGTGTGATACACTAGTGTATGATACCTAGAGGAGCAATTTTTATTTTGAAGTGCTTGCCTTTACAGGTCACTACCATCTGTCCATGTGGGTTTGAGTTTTGGGCTTGACCAGTGTGGGTATGTGAGAAAGCAAGCTTGCCAGTATCTTCCTGTTGGTCAATGGTCAGTGGTTCTTAACGGGGTTTTCCCAGGTTCTTCCTCCACCAGTTATACTGGCCACCAGCATAGCCTATGTTGCATTGAATAATGGTGTTAAAGCAAAACAAACAAAAAACAATTTGCATGTAGTTGTTGTTGTTGTTGGGCTTAACGCCATTTTTCAGCACATGATAGGCTATTCATGGCGGCCAGTATTAATGGTGGAGGAAGAAACCGGGAAATCACCGGAAAGAACCACCGACCCACGAGAAGCTACTAGCAAGCTTTCTCACATATCTACATTAGCCGAATCCTAGACTCGAATACATGTAGACAGAGGTGAGATGGCTGTGATCCGTAATGGACATCGCTTTGCTTTAGACCACCAGGCCACTCGGCATGTAACAGTGTGGACTCTATATCACTGCATTGTCATACAGTTAACTGGATGTGATACTTTCTTGGATGGTTTGTATTGATCACTTTGTGATACAGTACACTGGTATATGATGCCTTCTTGGAGCAGTTTGTATTTAATATTGGGGACTCTTGATCACTTTTTTGTAATACAGTATGCTGGTATGTGATGCCTTCTTGGAGCAGTTTGTATTTAATATTGGGGTCTCTTGATCACTTTTTGTGCTACAGTATACTAATATGTGATGCCTTCTTGGAGCAGTTTGTATTTAATATTGGGGACTCTTGATCACTTTTTGTGATAAAGTATACTAATATGTGATGCCTTGAAGCAGTTTGTATTTAATATTGGGGACTCTTGATCACTTTGTGATCAGTATGCGCATATGTGATGCCTTCTTGGAGCATTTTGTATTTAATATTGAGGACACTTGATCACTTTTTGTGTATACTAGAATGTGATGCCTTGGAGCAGTTTGTAATTAATATTGAGGACTCTTTATCACTTTTTTGTGTATACTAGAATATGATGCCTTCTTGGAGCAGTTTGTATTTAATATTGGGGACTCTTGATCACTTCTTTGAGATACAGTATGCAGGTATGTGATACCTTCTTGGAGCAGTTTGTATTTAATATTGGGGACTCTTGATCACTTTTTGTGATGCAGTACTATAGTGCCTTTGAGGAGCAGCTTGTAATATTGTGGGCAACTGATCACTGCTTTGTGATAACACTGGCAGGTGATGCCTTCAGGAACAGTTTGTATGTAGTATTCTGTGCTACCTTATGATACACTGATATGTGATGCCCTGAGGAACAGTATTATATGTAATATTGTGGGCAGTAGATCAATACTTTGTGATAACACTGGTAGATGGGGGGATGCTTCCCATCAGGGATCAGGGTTTTTTTTTTGTAATGTGTACTTTGCTTTATGAGGATTTTTGTTGAGACGATACTGGAGGAATCACTTAATCTTGTTGATAAATTAAATGTACATCCTTTTTGGTAAGTTTGGTGAATATTTTTGTCTCTGTATTTTCTTTGGGTTTTTTTTCCCAACCTATTTTGTTCAAATCTTTTCACCTTCCAGGTTAACAATGCTAGTGGCTTGTCTAATCTCCACACTTAGATTATCAGAGTGTATGGACCAGTCTAATAGTATGGTGTAGATTATCAGAGTGTATGGACCAGTCTAATAGTCTGGTGTATTCTAGGAGTAATCTTTAAGACATCACATGCATATCTATGGCTTTTCTCTAAAGAATTGGCCCAGAAAAGCATTTCTTGCTGAAGGCAGCATGTTTATCTTACTGTTTGCAGATTTAAATTTATTGGTCATGTCTAATTGTGCATTCATCCAGGTGCCCAACCAAACAGTGTTTTGTCCTTGAAACCAAAACTATGCTCCAGTTGATAACCAATTATCAAGATTATCCTATTTGGTATTTATTTTTTTTGTGCCAACAGATAACTTAAGATTATATAGTGCTTCATCAAAGCTATAAATAAAATGTTTATTCTGATCATTGCCATATGGTTTTATTAACCGATATAGATATCATGACATTATCAGTTGTATACATGCTTATCAGCAAAACATTTAAAATCCAAGGTGTGCATTAACATTCAGAATTAAATATAGCCTTAATATGACAAAAGTTATGAAACAACTTTGTGAATTAATTGGAACACAGGGTCCAACCAGTTTCAAAACTAATGTGATAGTTATTTTATGTTTCAGTACCCAAAAAAGTCCTTAATGGAACCATTAGTTTTGAAACTTTTTTTTCTAGTTAGTCATTTATAATAATTTATTTTTACATTTTAAAATCGTGTAAGGTAATCATGTAGTTGCAAACTGGGCAACCTGATCAACATTGGTTAGCCCAGACCCCAAATGCTCAGGTAGGTCCTGCACTTTGAAAATGCGATTTATTTTATTACCACAATTAAACCTCAAATACATTCACACATGGAAACATAAAGAATCTTGCAAAATATCACAGCACTTTATGCCTTACAACATCAAGCATTTTTTTACATACAGAAAAAAGTTAATGGGCAAAAATCAGAACATTTAGCCATGCATAATGTTGTCAGAGATAGCTATCAGTTTTGCTGGGAATTTGGTAAAAGACATGTGATCCAATTTTCCCATTCAGATAGTGTGTGGTGTTATTGCAAAACCCTGAAATGAACACCTGAATGATTGGCAGGTGGACTGTAAGTTTCATGGAGGCTGTTGATAGACTACTGCTTCCCATTCATTGCTTCCTCTACCATAGTGCTTCTTTTGGGCAGTATATAAACCATTGTGGGAGGACTGCAGGTCTGATTTTTTTCTGTACATGAAACTGTTGCTGTATTTTTATTTCAACTTATTAAGTGAAAAAATATTGAATACTTTTATTAAATTGTAGCTTAAAAGTGATTGCACTAATGAAAGGGAAATTTTATTTTTTGTCATTACATTTTGGGAGTTATATTTTTATTATGCAGAATTGATTGTCAATATGCAGAAAAACAGATGATCCATATATGTTAATAATGTTTTCATAGCTACTTTTAGCTCAGTTGGTATAATGTGCCTAATCCATATAGCTCTAGTCAGCTGCCTCAATGTATCCATGCAAAAGGCACATAGCCACCATTTCATGAGCATATTATATCAGTTTTGTGTTAAAAATGCCAATGACAGAATACAGATATATGTCCCATAATATTTAAATTATATCGAGATTTCCAGGCTTTATCTTAGACAAACTTTGGATTATGGATTGGAGAGACGGCACAAAATATTCTATAAATAATTTTTCCCTACCATGGAAAAGCAAACAGAAAATAATATTTCACATTTTTTTCACTTAGCTAAATTTGAGTTACTTTGTCCTCCATTTCACACATATTCACTGCTCTCATTTTGATAAGCATTGCTGTTTGGGCCTCTACTGTAAAAGATTAACAGGTGCCTGCCAGTGGCAGAAAGGTGCTTTACTTTTCTTGCATCTGGGTTACATTGTGGTTTTGCCACTTTTTGTGTTTGACAAAAAATGTGGGAAATGGTGAATGCAAAAGCTGGTTTCTATTTCAACATATCCTTTTCTGTTTTCAGTCTGTACTCATTATTTACTTGTCTACTTTCATGGCCTGGGAAATTCTCCAGGGAAGTTTTCCTCAAAAGGGTCACTGCCCTCCTTAAAATCAAATTGATACTGTACACAGAGCTTTAGAACTCAGATTTTCCAGATAATTTGCTGTGGTCAGTAAGAGTTGGAAAATTTCCTCATATTTCTTCCCAGTTGAAGTGTGGTTGTTTGTTTGTTTTGTACTTTGTTCTTGTTGATTTTTGTCACCTTTTCTCTAAGTATATTAAATATTTTTTCTCTTATTTTGTAGGTGCTGTCGTTATAAGTTAGTACTGTTATGTTCTTTTCTTTATCTTTTCGAATTTCTCGTTTATATATATTTTTTCCTAGTGTATATCTATCCTGGTATAGTCCAGTTCTTATTTTTTCACCATCGAGTCTATGTTCAATTATTTCGTTTAATTCAATTTCTGCATTTGCTTTGTCTTCAGGTGTAGTGGTTGGGTCATTGATAATTCTGTTGAATTCTTTTTCAAATGTCTTTATGTATCATTATATGCAAATTAGAATGTTTTTGCCTGATCTTTTTTATTTTTTACTCTTGTCCCAATATAATTTTATCTCCATTGTTGTTAAATAATTCATATATTTCCTCCTGGAATAAAGGTTAAAGGAGTATGCTGTTGTTTAATTTCCAATGAGGTTTTCCGCAGCGTGAGGTATTTTCGTCTTTTAAATATCAGTTCAATTGCATTATGGTCACTGATTGTTTCTGCCCTGATATTACTATGTTTTAGTTTGTCTTTGAGTGGCTGGGATATATACGCTCTATCAATTTTTTATCACTTTTTATTAGTTTGTCTTTGAGTGGTTGGGATATATAGCTCTATCAATTTTTTATCACTTTTTATTAGTTTGTCTTTGAGTGGCTGAGATATATACGCTCTATCAATTTATTATCACTTTTTTTTTTGTCTTTGATATATCAATTCTTGATGCATTATTTGCGCTAGTGAAAGTGAATTTTGCTTCATTTGGATGTAGAATCCAAAAAGTATTTATTGTTTTTTGTTAGTCTTAATATGTGGTGCCTTGTAACAATGTCTCAAGGCTACAGTCCATTTTTTTTGTTTATTGGTTGCTCTACGGAGTTGAAATCTTCAATAATGACCATATTATTTAAATTATACTGCTGTATATATCCCGAGAGTTGATATGAAAATCTTAGTTTATGTTTTATCTACTGTGCCCTTGGTATAAAGATATTTCTGTGTCTGGTCTCTATCGCTGTCAAAGTGAAATTTATAACTTGTTTGTGAAGGGCTTTGTCTGTTATTTGGTATGTACATGTATAGAGTAAATTGTTATCAGAGAAACTTCTTATTTTTTGTTTGATAGGTGTTACAAAAGCAAAAAGCTCCCTGGGGCGAAAGTACAATCCTAAGTTTAGTTGGGGAAGCTCGAACCCAGGCATTGTACAGCACAAGTAGTGAGCCAGGAGGAAAGCCGAACTGACAAGGGACAATTTGATCAATATAGAATTTGGGAAACAAAGCAAAGAATAACCCCGACAAAATCAAAACACCAAATTAAAATATATTGGGAAAGGGAACAGAAAACATAAAAAGAGAAACTTTAGAAAACACAGGGTGTCATTTCCTGACCTTACCAGCTCTGTGCTGGGACGGGAGAGATAGTGTCAACACAGGAAAAAAAATAAATAAAAGAAACAATATCTTGCCCTGAGTTTAAATTTTTCATGATGCTATATAAACTGAAAAATATATTATTAATATTTAATGAAACATTTTGAGGTAAATTATGTTGTATTAAAAGAGTTTGAAAGGATAAATTGATTTTTATGGGGATCCAACTAAGGCTGTCATTTGCAAGACAATATTGTAAACATTTACATGACTACTGGAATACGAAATGATTCCATTTAATTCTGATTATTTCCCTTTATGTCAGTAGTCACTTTGTGATAAATATTATTTTTTAAATTAAGTATTAATGTCATCTTAATTAAGTCCTAGAATTTGTTCGGTTTTTTTACCTGTTTAATTAAGCTTTTGCTTGAATTGTGGCACAGCAACAACAACAAGATGTATTAAGAGATAAGAACAATATGGGATGCTGTTGTTGTTGTTCTGGGGCTTTACGATATTTTTCAGCACAGCACACAATATTGCAATGAGTTTACTCAATCTAGATCATAACGAGTGACTATGATTTTAATCCAGCGAGTCTGTGTAATTAAATTAATGAGAGGTATTTTACTGACATCAGTGTTGGTTTCTTTTATGAACTGATTAAATTACAGTAATGATTATTTAATTTATAACTGATTATACAGATAATTAACTAAAATGTGTGATACTGTGTTTGAAGCGAAAGAATTACGCTAATTAAAGAGCTGTTTCATATGGTATTTAAAAGAAAAAATTGATGTTATGATCATTTTAGAAGCAGTTATCAAGTAAGCTGATAGATACTGTGGATCAAATAAGTTTGCAAAACTGTTTCTGTAAGGAAGGTAATAACGGTAATTTGGAGAAGGTAAATTTGTTTGAAAATGGAGGGATAAAACATAAGACGGACACTGAGTGTGCGGTAAGTATTTCTCCAATGAGAAATAAGCAACAATCTGTGATGGCAAAAAATGTAAAATACGACACTACTAAGAGACAGAGAAATTTTCAGCAGCACTGGGTTGATTGTTATCTCTGGCATGAATATATTGACTTGTAAGGAAAGATGTTTTGCAGTTACTGCAAACAAATTCCAAAACTGGCACAGGTAGGAAATCCAACCAGATGAACATTTCTGAAATTGGACCAGAGCATGAGGACTTTAACCCAGATACAGCTATCAACTGCTGGCTTAGTTCCTGTGCAGGTGGCAGACTTATACATGGACATATTTTCAAATCCATCAGTTAAAACATACAGAACCCAAATATGTGATCAATGTTTTTGAAAACTTAAATTCTTTTAAGAAATAATTATGTTGTATATTATTTTGTTTGGGTTTTTTTCTATGGATTAAGTACATACATTTCTTCAAATCTTGGCAAGTGATTACCATTTTGGGACCAGTGAAAAGTAAGATGGGACTAGTGATGAGAAAGTTGGGACTAGTGAATTTTCTGAAACCACTTGTCCTGGACTAGTGGTTTAAAAACAATTGCTCAGCTTTGCCCAATACCAGTAGAATGTTACCTCATACTGGTAGAAATATTGCTTCTTAAAGGGATTTTGGAAACGCTTAATACAATATTTGTATGCAAACTTTTAATTTTGGATGCTTAAAATTGCCAAAACGGGAGTCCTTCGTATGCATGTTTCTTTTGCAAAGACGAAAGATTTGTGGCAGAATAAATATATTCTAATCACTATGAAAACTATAGCAATGCTTTTAAGTTGTTGCTGATGTCTTTGATCAAAGGTCGCCTGCTTGCTTTGATGAAAGTGCATGTGTAATGAAGGTGCTGCTAAAGGCTCCCTTTGAACAACCAACTACCCGATATTACTGCAGCAACATCAAATAATTATAGAACATTGAGACCATTTTAAAAAAAATACTTTAGTATATATCAGTGCTTTAGAGGTAATCAGCTTTCATTGAAGTTGCAGCAAAACTATATTTTCTGAGTTTTCATTTGTTTTTATTTTTTTTAAATTGCCATCATGTGGTTCACTGTAGTCATTTCACATTTCTGCCCTCGGAGGTGGTCAATTGTAGCGTCTACTAACCCATTGGTTTGTACCCCCCCTACCGATTTCAACAAACCTCTAATTTGATAAAAAGTGTAAAGAACTTAGTCAATTCATTCATTGATTTATATTTTCTAACCAGACTGAGCAGAATGCCATTACACAGCCATTGTCTGCGCATTTCAAGGGTTATATGCGCGACTAAAGATGTACATACATGTCGTCTGCTTCCGATATTTTGGTGTTGAATCAAGCAAAGGAAAAGAATGAAAAAATAATTTGCCTTTCACATGAACTTAACAAGTGGTTTAATTAATATATTCATGTTTGCAATTAGGAATATAATTCCAAACTCAGTGTTATGGTAATTTACGGAATTATCCGGCAGTTACCAAATAAGATAAATTACAACTACACCATAGTGTACGGAATATGGCTCCGTGTTAGTATGGAAAGTCTGTTAAGCATGAAAGGTGCAAGGGGATACCAGTATTAGTGCCATTCTTGTCACAGTAAGGTTAGAAATTATAAATCAATGATTCAATTTACTTAGTTCTGTGCACTTTTTATCACATTAAACTTTTTAGTTATTGAAATCGGTTGGGGGTACAAACAAATGGGGATGCAGCATCGGCCTATTGTCAGTTGCATGGCTATTACAGCATACAGTATCTAGGCCAGACATCAGCATAAGTGGATTATGATATAACAATGCGCTGTTAGGATGGTTTGTCAATATGAAATAAGGATTTGTTTATGTAACAATTGATTCCAGTGCATTTTTATATCCAAGATTACAGCTTCCTGTCATAGTGCCTTTGAATTTCTCCACTCTAAACCCAAGACTGTATGTACCGCTTTTATTAGTCGAAAATGTTGTTTTCAAAAATATCGCCAGATGTTATATTTTGTCGCCAATATGTAAAACAAAATCGCAATTTGAAACATTGTTATTGATTTCATTTTTAGTTCTTGCCTTATAAATATTGCCTGTGAACTTGAAATCAAGAGACTTAGACAAAATGACGTTTGCAAATTTATACAAGTATTTTGGGTTACACTGAAAAATGATGAGGATTTCAATGAGATTCAGAACTGTGCTAAAGTTGCTAGAACTGATAGTTTGGATGTGACAGTAGCCAAGTGTAAGAAAGTATGTGATGTCTGGCTTAGTGGGGACTGCAACTTTTGCTTGGTGGGACTCCTGTTTTTACTAAATTAGGAGTCCTGGACTAAATCCTAGCAAGACCTCTGTTCTTACCAGTAGAATATTACCTCATACTGGTAGAATATTACCCCATACCAGTAGAATATTACCTCATACTGGTATAAATATTGCCTCTTACCAGTGGAATATTGCATCATACCAGTAGAATATTACCTCTTATTATATGCTCATCTTTTTTTTCTCCATTAACTTTACATTGTCAGAATCGTTCAATATCCCGCGATATTGAACACCTTCATATTGCACTCCCATGTGACTGATGCACGTGAATGAAGAACTACTTTCTATAGTAAACAAACAATGGACGCAGACGCCAGTACTTTAGATTTATTGTGTTTGTCGGTGGATAAAGTAAACCAACTGTTTGAAACATTTGAAAGTAGAGATGCCAAAGTTGAGAATGTGGATGAATTCATAGATTCACAGAAGAAATTTTCAACGAAGCTGGCGACTGAACGTGATATCAGAAATGTTCAGCGAAAGCTGTATGAAATATAAACAAAGAAAAAAGGAGTAACAATTTTTTTAGACAATGCATAGAATGAATGAATATAAAATTACAAAACATAAAAAAAAAATTTGGGGAAAATATGTAATGAATTGTATAATCTGCACCTACCAAACTGTTTTCACAATGAAATACATTAATCAACATTGCCAAATATAAGAAAACTGTTTTTTATGTCAGGTGCATTAGATTATTGAATTAAATAAAACATATTCACGATGCAAATGTTAAAAATTGATGATATTATCGGAGACCAATGGGGGTTAATCAGCTTGGAACTCGAATGAAAGAGCAGCCGAAAGGACCCAAATCCAGGGGAGAATTACCAATCATTCTGTAAGAAAGACTACTGTGACAAACCTGTCAAAAGCTGGGGTCCCTCCAACAAAGATAATGCAAGTGACTGGACATAAAAATATGTCATCTATAACTGGTAATAGTAATGAGAATAAATCTACTTGCCTTTTTGCCTCTTTAATCTCCTCAAAATGTACTTTGTACTTTGTGGACTCTTTTTGCTAATAAGAATTACATATTTCCCAATACTGTTACACATCTGTGTACTATAATATATAGACCTATAGAATCCAGACTACATTGTTGAAATCGAAATCACATTCCATAGTAGACTGTATGGAACTCCACAACAAATGAATCTGTTGTTCACAAAAAATAAACAATATTGAAACAAGCATCTTCTTAAGAATTTATGTTTAAAAACTTTCATATTTTTCCAGTTTACGATTCTAAACTATCCATGGCAGAACAGAAACAGTTATGCAGATTGCTGTCATCGCCAGTCCCTAAAATCACACGTACATCGTGTGCTACATCGTGTGCGGAAAACACACAGACTGAGATAATCAGAATTTGGCTGTATTGACAGAAACAAAATCTCTCAATTCCTGACCAGCTGGAATTTTTGTTCAATGGCGCAATCATTCATAATATAACTTTAAATTTTAATTTCAGATAGACCAAAATGGGAATTCTTTTTTAAATGAGCGAGCGTGCGGTACGCTATGAAGTCAAAAGGTCGATGGGTGGAGTTATATGCGCATAAATACTACTATTGTGTATTAAAGGAGAATTTACGATTGTCAACTTTTTTATTTTAATAATAAAATAATAAATTTTATTATTAAATATATTTTGTTGTGAATTTTATTTTTAAGTCTTTGGTAATGAAACAAAAATGAGCATATAATAAAAAGGTTACTGCATTTGAATGGGAAAATATGAACTCGTTTTTTCGGATGGCTATACTGCACTCCCAAGGTCGTGCAATATAGCTATCCAAAAAACTTGTTCATATTTTTCCATACAAATGCAGTAACCTATAAATACTGGTATAAATATTGCCTCTTACCAGTGGAATATTACCTCATATTGGTAGAATATTACCCCATACCAGTAGAATATTACCTCATACTGGTAGAATATTACCCCATACCAGTAGAATATTACCTCATACTGGTATAAATATTGCCTCTTACCAGTGGAATATTACCTCATACTGGTAGAATATTACCCCATACCAGTAGAATATTACCTCATACTGGTATAAATATTGCCTCTTGGTAGACAGAATGCAGACATGCAAATTCCATCACCTAGAATTTACAAGCGGACAGTTAAAAACATTTTCTTAATTTTCATTTTCATCAACAATTCCGATATATGAATTGAAGTCCCCAAGTGTATGAGGCTTGATTTTTGTCCCAGCTATTATTAGTTGTTTGGTTAGCTTTCCCACCTAGTACAGTATGATCATCTCAATAGTGTTCAATTAGTCTAATTGCATAGCAAACCAGAACAAATTAGGAAATTGTTTTACATGGCAATTTGTAAATGGGGTTTAATTTGGTAAAATACTTTGGAATTATTTGCTGTGAAGTATACTGCATGGTCAGAGATATGTATGTTTCTGCTGGCTAAATTTTCTGTCTCTTCACATTAGACTATCACTTGAGATTTAATTGCAGTAAGTGGGTCTCTTTTGAAATAGAACACATGCTCACTTTTACAAGACCAGTGTATATGTTTCAAGTGGTTGGTCAACACACTGATACTGCCTGCCCTCTGTATAGGAAACTTGTGTACAACACAGGTTATATTTAGTTTAATTTATGCCACATCCATCAAAAGTTGTGAATTCCTCTAAATTGGAGATCATTTACCATGCATTATTTTAGTCATTTTAATTATGGTTGGAATACAAAGTTAATGTTTTTTTGTCACCTTCATTTGTTGTTTAAAATGAAGGCAGGTTTTGTAAACATTTATAGAGCTAACTAAAAACAATCTTTTTTTATATATGTCAATATGACAGTCTTAATTTACATGCTAATGGTAGGGAGAGAGGTTTGGAAAAGGGTTATTGATTGAGAACAGCCATTTAATGTTTCAATTATTGATCATAGTTTGTGGAGGAGAAATTTTTAGACTCCACTTGATTGAAGAAAAAATAATTAAGTTGTAATTGAACTGTTCAGGAGTTAACAGTAAAACCTGTCTTGAGAGACCACTGCTATGAGAGGCACCTGTCTTGAGAGACAAGGTTCTCCATGAACAGATTTATTGATTAGTGTTATGACCTGTCATGAGAGACCACCTGTCTTGTGAGACCATTAATTTTTGGCAGAAGGAGTGGTCTTTCAAGACAGGTTCTACTGTATTTACTGTAATGTTTGGATGTTTGGGAACTCTTTACTCATTTGAAGAACAATTGCCATAGGTATAAATTGGGTATTTATCTGCAATATATATGATTAGCAGTCCAAGTGCACTGGTGATCAGATTGGTCAGTTAGACTGGTTACCTTGTTGTAAGCTCCATATGTTTCCTATGAAGTTGAACAAGGTTTCTATTACTCGTGCAATTTTTCAATTCCCCACACTTTATACTTGGGTACCTGATCCCCTCCACTTTTGTTCCATATGGGTGGTCAGCATTACTGATTGACATTTGAACAGCCAATGAACAATGACCACCCATAATGTAGTTGTTTTCCTGGGGCTTAACGCCATTTTCAGCACATGATAGGCTATACATGGCAGCCAGTATTAATAGTGGAGGAAGAAACTGGAAACTGGGAAATCCTCCGAAAGAACTACTACCGACCCACAAGAACCTATTTGCAAGCTTTCTGGCATATTCACATTCCACGAATATTAGACTCCAACCCACACCCACGAAGACAGAGGTGAGATGGCAGTGATCCATAACGAAATCGATTTTGGCCTCTTGCCACTCTCTCCACTCCACTCGGGGCCACCACCACCCATAAGACCAAGATGTCACGTGATTTATTGTAAAAAAAATTACCATCTGAAGAATAAGTTTCTTTTAATTTTGATCATATTTTTGGACAATACAAAAACGTCTTATATATATTCAGTACATGTATATTTAATAAAGGTTGATGGTAGGAGAAGAAATGATGCCATTATTAATAGACATCGAAACAACTATGTTCTCCAAACTTTGATTTCATTTGGGCATTTTCAATACCTTTGTGAGCATTCACAAGTTGACACATGTCAGTTATCCAGGTGAGTGATATCATACCCAACTAGACCTCTTGATGTTCCATCATTTCTTATTCTGACAGATTAGTTACAAGCAATATTCCACTAGCCCTTAGAAATTTTACTTGCCATGGGTAATTTGTGTATATGGTAGGGTAGGAAGGTTCTGGAAGTGGAATGGGATGTGGTGAATTGAAAAGATATTGGGCCCTTTTTGTGTTGTTTGTATGTAAAACACCCTTGAGAATGACAAAATAACCTTGAAACATAAAAGAATTTCCATCACTGTCATACTTTAGTACAAGATCTCTTATAAACTGGTCCTAAATAGGATAGCATAGGAAGTACCCTTTATTTATTGTGTATACAGTGAAACCTGTCTTGAAAGACCATTGCTATGTGAGACCACCTGTCTTGAGAGACCATATTCTTAGTGCACAAACTTAATGATTATATAGCACTGTGACATGTTATGAGAGACCACCAGTCTTGAGAGACAATAATTTTCTGGCAGAATGGGTGGTCTTTCAAGACAGGTTCTACTGTATTTGCTTATAAGTTGATCCTCTCTACAAAATGCAAAGACCCAGACATTCCATTGAAAATTGGCAGGTAGATAGGTCTCTCCAGTTTGTTATGAGTAACCAGTAAAACAACATAGACCTTGATTTAGTGGCATGCAATAACAGTTATGGGTCTATGATGTCTGTGGTTGGACAATACTTGTTAGCCTTCACACACACACACACACACACACACATATATATATATATATATATATATATATATATATATATATATATATATATATATATATATATGGATTTATTTGCACTTGAGTAATCAATACTTGTAAAATGAATACAAATTCATACAGTAGTGAAAGGTGTCCAAATTTGGCGGCCATTTAAAAATGAATACATACATAGAGCATTTGATAAATTTACATTTTTCACACATGACTAGTTTTCAAAGTTATGTTTGTTACGAAATTCCTGTTAATTGCTGTGTAATAACAGGTTTCTATTACATACTTTGGAAGGAGTGATTATTCATGTCTGAAAACAAAAGTCTATTCACCTACTGTGTCAGCTCAAATTGTCAAGGTGTTAGTTAATGTCGGCAGTTGAAATATGGGTCTTGTGATATTTCCTCAATGCATCAAGGACTACATGAAAGCAGTAAGTTTGAATTTTTAAAATTGTTAATTCACTTCTAATTGATGTAAAGTTGAGATACACTTTTTACACACACATGCACACACACATACACACACATACATACATACATACATACATACATCCATACATACATACATACATACATACATACATACATACATACATACATACATACATACATATACAGTATATATATATATATATATATATATATATATATATATATATATATATATATATATATATAATCATTAGGGTTTTTTTATTTGTAAATGTTATTTATTCCAATTTACTCATAAATGTTATTTTTTTGAGGTTGCTCATATTGCTGTGTAAAATATAAATGGCATGATGTTCATTAATATTTGAAAAACATCTTACAGTCAGGTCTGTGGGTCTGTGTATTTTTAGACGTACTATTTGTTGTTTACTCTCATGTTGAGCAAAATACTGTTATGGAAAAGGGAAACAGCTTTCAAGAAATATATGGAGTATTCATTTATATGTTTTTACAATATTCATTAGTTATTCTGAATACTGGACTAAAATGACAAGCAAAATAGCACTGAATGATTTATGTGATAAAGGATTATTTGACCTGGCCGCTTTAGGTCATGATTCTAACACATACCAACTATGGAGCCACTGTATCCCATTCATTACTGTTTGGGAAAAGAAAGTTCATAATATAAGATGGGGATAGAATTAGGCCCTTAAATCAGTGCAATGTGGCTATAGTGATAACATGTTGAAGCAAAGAAATGTGTTTCCTGTTGGCCAACCATTCCTGTATTTGGTGTTGCCCCTAACACTTTTTCCCACAGGGTTAAATTTCTTTTAAAAAATTTCAAAACTGATTTATGCATCTAATTGAGTGGGGGGAAAGGGGTTGTCCTTTGTACTTCAATCAAGTGCTTAGTAGATTATATATACTACTGATTTGTAATATATAATCTTTTTTTAAAAAGGCAATGTACCTACTTACCCTGATTTTAAAACCAGTGTATTAGGAAACTCATTGTGTTATGCCTATTTTGCAATTCAGTAGAAGGACCATCAGGATTTTTTTTTATCTTAGAATATTATGTGTCAAGGAGTAAGGGTTGATGGATTATTGTATGGTAGAGAGAAGAGTTAGTGAAGGAGGGGAGAATAGGGTGTTTATTGTATCCATTTTAATCCTTACTGTCTTTGTTCTAGTTTCATTGTGACCCCTCCTTGTAGTCCTCAAGGGAGGGGGATAATGTTACCCTACAGTTGAAAAATTTTATTGCTTATACTTGGATCATACAACAGGCAAATGTCTCTGATTGAAAGATTGATGTTGCCTCCAAAAATGTGGCACTTACATTTCTATTATGTAGATAAAAATGCAACATCTGTGCTATCTTGTTCCCCCCCAGGTTATGAAAATTTCTGCCCTTTGCACTATTTATGGTTTATCAAAACAAACATGGTTTAAATGGTTGACTGATCATAGTGGGCAAGTAACTTATCTTTCAAATTCACCTTTGTGTCTTACACCTGTAGGCAGTTTTCATGAATTTTCTGCTATCTTCCTTGTTAGATCAAGTGATAAAACTAAGATAGGAAAAGAGAATATTTTATGGATGGTATCGATAAAAGTGAAAATTTAGCATTTTTTTAATTCAGTCTAGTCATTCGCTTTTTAGGTTCTTAACTGCAATGCATCCATAAAGGTTAGCATCATATTTCCACTTCATGTGAAGGTATCAGAATGTAGATTTCATCTGTTTTGGTTCAGCTTGCTTTGTCGAATCTGCGGTAATAATCAAGTTAGTTCCCATGTGCATATCTGTATAATATATCTGCACTGTAATGTTAAAATCAAATATGGAGATTTCTGAGAAGCTTGATCATTTGTCTTTCATACCAGAAAACCTCATGTTTGTTATTTTATTATAAATTTGTTTTGCACCATTGATAAGTAATTGCAACAGTATGAGCCTAGCAAAAGTGACTTGCTACAGTAAAACCTGTCTTGAAAGATCACTGCTATATGAGACCACCTGTCTTGAAAGACCGCATTTTTAGTGCACAAATTTATTGACTATATGGGATTGTGACCTGTTATGGGAGACCACCTGTCTTGGGAGACCATAATACTTTGGCTAAAGAGAAGGGCTTTCAAGACAGGTTCTACTGTACTAGCACAAAAGAACTTGCTTACGAAGATATTATAATTTTTGAGAATTTGCAGTTGGTTATGACATGAACAGTAATTCTGTGGAATTGAAGAAATTTATACAACTTATGCCTAAGTTACAGTTATCATGTGAGAAAAGAAGAATTATAAAAGCTACTGAAAAGAGTTATGAAAATACAATGTATTCAAATATGGAAGCTTCATCATGGTAAGTTTTTTTGTGTGATATCACCTGTATTAAAAAATTAAATTCGATCTGAAAGGAAGAAAGAAGAATACATCAGTGTTTATGGTCAGCAGACCATCCCAGTTTCTCACTGCCAACCCTAGAACTTTTTTCCCCATTTTTTAAACAAAAAGAACTATTCTAATTTTAAAACCAGTGCAATAGGAAACACACATCAAATTTTCCTGGGCTAATCTTTCTCAAAACTGTAGACAGTAGCTCTTTAAAATTAAATTGGACTTCTGAACTAGGAGGTTCCCATATTCTCTTTAAATGTAAGCCCTTGTCTTGTGACATAATGTATCACTATGCTTTACTTGATATTTGCTGAAATTATTTCTCCATCATAAATATATGATGTCAAAGGTCTATTGAATATATGTGCTTGCAGTTCATATTTCCCTTTCCAGTTAAAAGGGACCATATATTTTTTTTCTTTTTTTTACACAAACATTTCAGCCCAAGGTCTAGTTGGTTTTAAATAAAATTGGTGTCATTCAGACATTTAATATGACTGCCAACAACCTAATTCTGAGCACAGTTTCTTACATTTATGACTGGACTTAAGATTGTTTAGCCAACAATGGTACATGCTTGACATCATGGGATCTAACACAACTTCTCTATGGCTGATACATATAGAATACAGATCTTAGTGTTTTGTAATTCTTGGCTAGAAACTGTAACATGAATAACTTTTCACAATTGTTGAACTTTTTATTTTTCCACAAAACTTGTACATGAATTGATGTCAGTCATATATGTTCATTTGAGCATGGAATTAGTGTAGGTTCAAATATTTCTAATCTTTAATAGTTTAATATTTTAAAACTCCCTCAAAAGTTAGTACCTTAAAATTTCTGGTAAATACTTAATCATCACAACAAAGGAATATAATGTTCTATCCAAAAATTGTACATGGCATTGAAAATTATGCCAGTAAATGTGAATCGGTTTGCGCACCGATCAGGGTAAATTTAAATTATCTGCCCATCCAGAACATCATGTGATCACAGCTACAGCAGAAAACATGGTATCTTTGTAAGGGCAGCTATTTGCAATACACTGGCCTGAGTTAGATGGGGGGGGGTAACGATGGTAATTTGGTATTTACAAAAGTGAAAAGTGTATGTTATATCCAGTGATGCAAGTCGAATAAATTTATTGTTAGTTTTTTGCAGTGGCAGAATGGATAGGCATATAATTTGTATGTTTGTTGATTATTTTTTTGTGTGTGTGTTTTTTGGTTTGGTTTTGACTAGTTCAATGAACTAGCAACAAGAAAAATTCTATGTTAAGTAACCCATTATTTTCACTAGCCAATGACAACCAGACTGGCATAAATGTTGAACCCTGCAAGAGACCTCAGACTGTTTAGTAATGCATGTTACATGTTCAAAATAATTCAACTTTCCCATGAAAATTTGATTGATTTTAATACATGTAAAGATTTAGAATGAACAGAGAACTCTTAGTATTACATGCATGTTTGACACAGCATATTTGGTAGATCCATGTTTTCTGGGTCTTGTTTAGGAATTAATAGATGGAAAGCAGTAACCCCATTTGAGGGAGAAAACAAGAGCATTGTATTATCACCAGTCACAATTTTATTGTCATAAGTTCTGTATTAAATTGAACCACAACTTCTGTTGAGCACAAAATCCCCATTTTCAAATATTAAAACGATTGTGGGTGTCAATGTGCTTGTTTTTGGATCAACGGGATTAAGAAGGGTTCAAAGTTATCACCTAGGTCTTATTTAGAGCTTATCATTTACCCCAAGAACACACTCCCAAGGTGGTAGTACCAACATGAGGTATGGAAAGTAGCTTGACTGTTATTTTCCATATATGTTCACATTAAGGTACCATACCTATCTTTAAACTGATAGAACCTGAAGGACTGTACAATGCACTGACTGATCAAGGTGTATGCAGTTAATGGATGCATAGCTATTGTTGCAGTTACCAGTAGTTATCAAGCTTTATTTCTGATTGCATCTTAACCTGTACAGCTACCACAACACATACTGTTCTAAACATAAATTGCTACAGTATAAAGCCATGAAGGAGAGAAAAGAATTTCTTGCTTTTTGGAAAACATTTAATCATTGGAGATAAGATAAAAGAACTATTTTTGTAAGGCAGGTCTTTAGTGGTCCTGACATGTGTTAACAGGTTGCTAATGACTTGTTAAATGGGATAGGGTTCTCACCACAGAGAGTGTCAACTGTTGCAGTATGTTTCTAACTGATTGCAAATAAATAATACTTCAGTAATAGATAAAAAAAAATAAATGAGGTCATGCAGGATTTTGAAAACCAGTTTTTTAGGTCCCTAAAGGGTCAGCTGGAAATAAAGTGTTGTATATGCTTGCCTATAAGTTGGGTCCAACTATGTGAATTGCGTAGACCTAGATCTGCTGTAGCATGATGAGCTGGGCGATCTGGATGCATGTATATTCAGCATTTGAACAAAAAACATAGATCCCGATCTGCCAGCACATTATTGTGATAGAAGATCATGATCTATGTTGTTTGCAGTTGGCATTGACTTAATTTTAAAATGGAGCAGCAAGGGATCCATGCTTCTACAACTTGTACGGCTCTTTTTTCAAGAAGGTTGTTGTTGTAGGGCTTAATCCCATTTTTCAGCACACATAGGATAATACAAGGCAGGATAATACATGGCGACAAGTATTGATGGTGGAGGAAGAACTGGGGAAGAACCACTGACCCACAAGAAGCTACTGGCAAACTTTTTGACATATCCACATTGGCTGAATCAGAGACTTGAACCCACCAGAGAGAGGTGAAATGGCAGTGATCCGAAATGGAGAGCACTTTAGACCACTTGGCAGTGGAGTGGCCAATTTCAAGAAGGTAATAGCCAATTACCAACTTTAGGCTCTCCATAATAAATCCTTTTAATATGCAAGTATGATTTTTTACACTTTTGCTTGTAAAACTGTAGATGCCAATTAAATTAGCTGATTATTATCACAGAATTTCTTTCTTGCATTTACAATATTGTCTATATATGTATGTATTTAATAAATATTATATAAGATATTTATGTTTATAGCTAGACTGGTTATAGACCAGACAATCTTTTGTATGTCTATAATGAATATTATATAAAGAAATTTAGTTTTTAGCTAGACTGGTTATAGACCAGACAATCTTTTGTATATATATAATGAATATTATATAGAGATATTTATGTTTTTAGACCAGACAATCTTTTGTCATCCATCAGAACAAGTTTGTTTATACTAGTTCTAAACTACTTAAAAATTTGCCTTGAAACTTTATACACAGGTTTATCAGATGGTCTTATTAGAACTAGATGAAAATGGTGTTGCTTGGATGTCTATCATTGCTGCCAGTGACCATCATGAAAATCTTGTTATTGTTACACCTGGATTGGATGGTTCTATCAGCCTGTTTTTTTTCTGCTGAAATACTTCTTATGATGTCTTATCCAGTTGGTTCCAGTCTTCCGTCCAATATGGCCACCTTGGCAGCCATGTTGAAAGTCTTGTTATTGATACTCCTACAATGATGATTGTATAAACACAGGGTTTTCACTATAAACTTTTTATTATGTCTGGGAGGTCAATCATAAAAATTATCAGACATCCAGTATAGCCACCATGGCAGTTGTCTTAAAAATCTTGTTCTCAAAACTCTACTTGAAATGTTTAAGTTCTTAAACATTTGTTTGACAGTTTGGAATATCTTGGTCATTATTGGGAGCATGTGGGATTTGCTGTAATCTGTAATAATTTACAAGTAGTTTACAAAAATATAAAACCATATTACTTTATCTAGATATGAAACTGTATTACTTTTTGTTTTTAACTAGTATGTTGAATCATTCTTCGCATGCTGCAAATAACTATTTTTGAGATGCAAAAGAAATTGAACGGAGCCTAATGGAGGTAGCAAATTGTAAATTTCCTTTAAGAAGGAAAAGACCATATATAAAACTTCTAAACTTGATTATGTCTTTACTGCATATAACAGTGGAGGCATTACATAATGTGCCAGTAGATCAGGATATAAACTGTTGTACTATTTACTCCTAACAAACTGCATAGACACAGATCTGTCAGCACATTATGCAATGGCAGATTTGGATCTGTGATGTTTACAGTTGGACATGACTTATCTGTGCTGTATATAGTTATTAAACAATCACAAACAATCCAGGTTAAATATTGAATTCTGTCTTCCTATACTTTATCATTGACCCTAAACTGTTTTGTCATAATGGGCAGGTAAATCATGATTTGTTTATTGTTTAATTGTTTTGGGGGTTTAACACCATTTTTCAGCACATTATAAGCTATACATGGTGTCCAGCATATTTTGGTAAAGGAAGAGACCAGGATGACCATGGAAAGAACCAC
The DNA here is from genome assembly GCA_016746295.1 of Potamilus streckersoni. Lineage (NCBI taxonomy): Eukaryota > Metazoa > Mollusca > Bivalvia > Unionida > Unionidae > Potamilus > Potamilus streckersoni. Next base: position 1,486,233 of record JAEAOA010000455.1, read on the forward strand.
TGACCCAGGGGAAGCTGCTGACAAGTTTTCTGGTGTACTTGCATCAGTGGAGGTGAGGAGGTGACGTGTGAGTGATCTGTACACTACACAGTCACTTTGTTGTTTGAAGTCGTTAATAAAAAATAAATAGCAAAAACCCTTGATACATGCATAGGCTGGTCAGGGTCTATTTTGCTTACATATCTTGATTAGAATTTAACAACTAGCGTAAACATTCTTTTTATAATCATTTTTATGATTGTTAAAGATTTGCTTTACTATTAAATATTTGTATCTTCTAGCTTTTGTAAAATTGTACTTTTGCTTTTGGTTTATTGTCATCTCCTAGCTGATGTACATTTAGGTACACATAACAAAAATCTGATAAAAATTGTGGCATCACTACCATCCCAGAAGTTAGGTAGTGGAATGGGTTTTTTTTCCTACACTCACATGATTAAAACACTTCATAGGGGATTATGGACAATATAAAATACATTGTTACTGGGCTAATGTTTTAATTGCATACAGACTTGTGATTTAATGGTTGTGTTTTATACCAAAATTAATGGCAGGAATGTCATTGATCTATCAAAATGGTTTTTTGTTTTGTTAGAAAAATGTCTATAATAATCAAGAACTTGTACAACTTTTGGCAGAATAATCTTAGAACATAAATTAAATTTAAATTTAAATTATTTATAAAAATGCCAATATGTAACACAAGTATTTATCCCGTCAAAAGTTATATTACCTAAAGTACAAAAGGCTGTGGATGGTTTTGACACTACTCCACCCACCAAAAGTGGAAAAATTTTCAAGGGATGTTAATCGGAGTACATAGTACTGCACATTTCCAAACATGGCCAAAAGAAAAGGGGGATTTCTGCTATAGTTGAAAATTTCTGCTGATATAGAATTTCTGCTTGGCACAAATTTAATAATATTGGTTCATTATGATGGCAGAAAATCATTTTATTTACATGGATCATTCAAGCACAACCTTTTGACATTGAATTAAGGTCTGGATGTAAGCAGAGAAGAACTTTAGTTTGTTATTATTTACAATGAAATTGCTGTATTAAATACAATATAAGCCACAGTTGATGAGTGTTATTGCAGTTGTTTACTTAATGGGATAATTAGACTTGTGATTTCAAGGTAAAACTTTTAGCACTGAAGGCCCTTGCTTCTTACTATATATACTCATGTACCAGATCCAACTACAACACTCACTGAGTGAGATCTGCTATTGTATAGTATAAGACAGTGTCATATCAGGGTCTATGCACAGTGAGATCTGCTATTGTATAAGACAGTGTCAGATCAGGGTCTATACTGAGATCTGCTATTGTATAAGACCGTGTCATATCAGGGTCTATACTGAGTGAGATCTGCTATTGTATAAGGCAGTGTCATATCAGGGTCTATGCTGAGTGAGATCTGCTATTGTATAAGGCAGTGTCATATCAGGGTCTATACTGAGTGAGATCTGCTATTGTATAAGACAGTGTCATATCAGGGTCTATGCTGAGTGAGATCTGCTATTGTATAAGACAGTGTCATATCAGGGTCTATCCTGAGTGAGATCTGCTATTGTATAAGGCAGTGTCATATCAGGGTCTATACTGTTTGTTTTACTCATAAATCCTCTCAAACTTAAATAAGCCAGATCTTTTGTCAAATTATGCAGTTGAAGATCTGGGTCTATTCTGTTTCCTATTGGATCTGTCTCACATGGGAATATAAGCAGCTTTATGATAGAGTTTTTAATGCTTGATTTTATGGAAGAGTTCAAAATGTGCAACATTTGTTTTTCATTGAATCAGTGTTTTGCTAAGGATGGAGTTGATTTGATAGGCTTTGTTCTCACACAAAGAGCCATTGTTGACTTCAAATTGTTATGTACAAGTAGAGGTTTTCTTCATAAAATTTTTAAAAAATGTCCAGACAGTACAAGTAGAGGTTTTCTTCATTTTAAAAAATGTCCAGACACTTGAACAACAGGGTGAGAACTACTCTTCAATACATTTTTATAATTATGAATAAGTTATTTTAATGATGTCTTTTAATGGCTTAATTACAACATCTTAGTATTGCAATTGGTTTAGAAATGAATGCTGCATGTTGTAAATTGCCACCATAATGATTCACTCTGTGATAAATGTTATTGGAAACTATCTAAATTAGGAAGTTGTGAAGGAAACATGAATAAAATGACATCTGGTATTCTAAGAATTTTTTCTGGTGCCCAAGGTCTTAAAATTATGGTGATCCTTAAAATTAAGGTACTCAGAGCCTTAAAATTATGGTGACCTAATGCCTTAAAATCAAGGTACCCAAAACCTTAAAATTATGGTTATCCAAGGTCTTAAAATTAAGGGGATCCAAGGTCTTAAAATTAAGGTAATCTAAGGCCTTACAATTATGTTGATCCAAGGCCTTATAATTATGGTGATCTGAGGTCTTACAATTATGGTGATCCAAGGCCTAAAAATTATGGTGATCCAAGGCATGTGGCAAATTTGTTTGGGCCATGAACCTCTCATAGATTACCATTAAAGTCTGTTGGACATTTAATATTTTCTTTAGTTGTTCCTCTAAATTGAATAAAATTTGTTTAATCCATAAACTTTTGAAAAGAGTCATAAAAGAGCAAAACTTGATTTTATTTGATCAGGACACACTAATAAAAATCTGCAAATTTTCGTGCAATACTTGAAGATCTGGTCAAACAGAGGTTTCATTCCTCAGTATTGACTAAAACCATGCACTGACCACTTGAACATATCCAAGGGACTCAGTGGACCACTTAATGACTGATGTGGGTCTTGGGGGTCCACTTAATTCATCAATTCTGATGTTGATTGTACTGTTAGCTAACTGTTATAAAGCTTTTCATGCAACTCTGAATGATGCTTACAGACCACCAATGGTCCATGTATCACAGTTTGAGAACCTCTGCTGTATGGGTGTATCACATTTCAACTGTGAGATTTAATAGTTGGACCAGTGTTCCACTTGTGTGGACCTGGGTAGTGTAGTGTCCAAATGGTTGTGGACCAGTGAGTTGGAAAAGAAAGTGTCAGGCCCATGTGCCAAATAATTTATTTAAAAAATGCTGATTGTGAGCTCTGTATAAACTACTTGCTTGGTGCTTTTTGCCGGATTCAGTTGAGGAATTGAACTGATCAGTCTCATTTTTTAATTGATATATTTAATGTTGAGCAAACATTTTCTGTTGAAAGGTTAGTTAAGTTGTTGTTGTTGGGCTTAACGCCATTTTTCAGCACACATAGGCTATTCATGGTGGCCAGTATTAATGGTGGAGGAAACATCGAAGAAGAAACCGACCCACGACCCACGAGAAGCTACTGGCAAGCTTTCTCACACATCCACATTTGCTGAATCCTAGACTCAACCCAGATGACAGAGGTGAGATGGCAGTGATCCATAACAGATAGAGCTTTAGACCACTAGGGGCCTCTCTCAGGCTGGTTAGTTAAGAGAATGAGAGACAAAAAAAAACTATGCAAGTAAATATAACTCTTTATCAGGCCATATCCATATCAAGTTTATTGAGAAAACAATTTTTTTTACACATATTTATTGTAAACTTTATGCAAGTAAATTTAACTCTTTCATAGATGGTTGGGCTTCATTGTATGGCATTCATATTGAATTCATTGTGTGAGAGCAGTGTTTACTGCAAACTATACAAGTAAATATTACATATTCGACGACGATTGTCAGGCTTCACTGTCTGGCATCCATTGTAAGAGCACTTTTTATAGTTCATATATTTACTGCCAACTTGGGACTGGTGACTAAAGATCATAGGGTGTAAAACAGCTTATTATTTCCTGTTAAATATCATAGTAGCAAAGTCTTCAGGTTGACCTGTCTGCCTGTGTAAACAATAATGGCCCTGGCGCCCATAATCCCTTCTGATTATGGTTTGTAAATATTGTAGATCATCTTCAATGGTGGGTTTATTTGTTTGGATTGTTATTGTGCCCCACTTTATTGGAAATTTGTCCTTAATGGATATCTGTGTTTGTTGAAGTGGATGTTGTAAAAATGGACAGTACAGCTAGGGTTGAGAAAGGTTGGTTTGTATTGGTAAGAAAAGAAAAGTTTTATTTCCTTGAAAAGTGTTTACTCATGAAAGCATTGTTTAATTAGTTCTTCAAACTGCTGTACTGTCTCACGGGTTAGGGTGCTGGACTTGCAACAGCTTGACCATTTTGATATGTCTCTGAGCAAGATATTCATTAGAACATAACATCTTATGTGTTGCTGTGTTGTTAAATGCCAATCAGTCCATTTCCAAATGTGCTAATATTTCTAATGTAAGGTGAACGCTTAAAAGAATAAATCAAGGTTTTTTCATAAAAGCTTGATTTCTTAGTTTTAGAGAAATTATTTTAAAAAATTGGTGGTTTAAATTCAAGTAAATTTACAGAGATGCTTTGAGCATAGGTTTCCCTCTTGTGCGAAATATTTCTTTAATAGGCATTTGAACAAGCATCCTAGATTTTTTGCTTTGATACTTAAACTCCTGGAGGCTTTCTAAGGTATGCCATATACATGTATTTATCTGACAAGCCCATGGTTGATGACCTGTTCACCCTCCATATTTAATCAGTAATAAACCAATGATAGACAAGCTCACTCTCCATTTTAACCAGCTGATAACAGACTCACTCTCTATATTTAATGAGTAATAAGCCTATGGTTGTTGAGCACACCCTCCATAATTAACCAGTAATAACCCCATGGTTGTTGAGCACATGCTCAATAATTAACCAGTAATAACCCCATGGTTGTTGAGCACACATTCCATAATTAACCAGTAATAAGCCCATGGTAACCCAATGGTTGTTGAGAACTCTATATTTAATCAGCAATAACCCCATGGTTATTGAGCACACTCTCCATAATTAACCAGTAATAACCCCATGGTTATTGAGCACACTCTCCATAATTAACCATTAATAATTCCATGGTTGTTGAGCACACCCTCCATAATTAACCAGTACTAATTCCATGGTTGTTGAGCACACCCTCCATAATTAACCAGTAATAATTCCATGGTTGTTGAGCACACCCTCCATATTTAACCAGTAATAATTCCATGGTTGTTGAGCACACCCTCCATAATTAACCAGTAATAACCCCATGGTTATTGAGCACACCCTCCATAATTAACTAGTAATAATTCCATGGTTGTTGAGCACACCCTCCATAATTAACCAGTAATAATTCCATGGTTGTTGAGCACACTCTCCATAATTAACCAGTAATAATTCCATGGTTGTTGAGCACACTCTCCATAATTAACCAGTAATAATCTCATGGTTGTTGAGCACACCCTCCATAATTAACCAGTAATTACCCCATGGTTGTTGAGCACACCTTCCATAATTAACCAGTAATTACCTCATGGTTGATGATAGGCTGGCTCATCCTATATATTGAATCAATAGTAAGCCAATGACTGATGTGCATGCCATTAATATTTAACCAGTAATAAGTCCATGGTTGGTTATAGGCTCACCCTTTATATTTAACTAGTAATAACCCCATGGTTTGTTAAAGCTTCTTCTTTCATATTTAACCAGTAATAAACCCATGACTGATACCCTCACCCTCCAAATTTAACCAATAACAAACCCCTGGTGGGTTATAGGCGTATCCTCCATATTTAATCAGGAACAAACCCATGATTGTTAAAACCCTTCATACTTAACCTGTAATAAGCTTAGGGTTGTTGTTTATTTTCTATTTTTACCTAATTTTGATGAATATGCACTAAAGATATATTTGTATGGTAATAAGCTGACATCCTTTTTTAAATGTTAAGAGGATGCCCTTCCCCCTCACCATGCCTCCCCCCCTCCTTATGCCCTTTCCCCCTCTCCGTTGTTATGGGATAAATACTGTTGAGCACACCCTCCATATTAACCACAAATAAGCCCATCATTGATGAAATATTGTAATGTATTTTATTATTTGTTTGTTATCAGGCTTTAGGAGGGAGACAGCATCTTGCTTTTCTTATCAGAGAAATACTGTACCTTAGTAAAGTATTTGTTGATTATGTAGCTCATTATAGAAACAGTCCTCTGGTTTTATCAGTGGGTGAAATCCTGTAATCTAGTTTACTATTTGTTGATGTTGTGATATGGTGTAGTATTTGTTGATTATCTAGACCATGGAGAGACATTCCCTGGTTTTAATCATGGGTGAAATACTGCACTATAGTACAGCTTCTGTTAATTATCAAGCCATGTTGGGAGACAATGACCTGGGTTTTTTTCTCTACTCTGCTGTAGAATATTTGGATTTTTTCAGCTTTAATCACCAATTCATGAGAGACATCTAAACTGAGCTTTTATTGTAATGCTTACAATATTTACCAATATTTCATAACATATTCTTTGTATACTTTTTGTTGCTGGCAAGATTTTTATGAAGTCAGAACAGTTTCAGATTTGGCTAAGAAAGGGAAAGATTTCCAGTCAGTTGAAGTGGTGTCAGTCTTCACTCATTAGTAAAGCAATAATGTGTAACTACTGACAAATTAGATAGTTTGAAATAGATGAAATTTACTTTCAAGAAAGACAGCAATAAAAAATAGAAGATAGTTTGATGTATTATTATTTAGTTTGTTTAGGTTAAGAACACACCCATGTCAGTGATGTCATAAGTCAGTAAACTCTGATTATCTTGCACCTTTTCAGATTAGTTTTATGTACCATATATACTTATATAGAGTTCATATGTAAACTGCACAGACCCAGTTCTGTCATGTGTTATGTGATGGCAGATCAGGTCTGTGTTGTTCAAAGTTGGACTCTACTTGTATGTGAGTATATATGGTATGTTAGATTGTAAATACAGGTGCCACACCATTGATCTATATTGGTGGTTCCCAAACTTTTTGAGTATGAGGACCCCCTCTTAAACACATTAATCACTGAAGAGTTTTGCCATCTTTTTTTTTTTTTTCTCGCTTAATGAACCCTGCCATTTTTATGTTGAAACCACTCTTTATTCTAAATGCCCCTCTTATCCTACTTTTTGCAAAGGTTCACCTGTCTGGGTCCAGTTCAGACTGGTATGTGCTTTCCGTTTCTTCCTCCACCATTAATACTGGCCGCCATGAATAGCCTATCATGTGCTGAAAAATGGCGTTAAGCCCAACAAAACAAACAAACAAATATTGCTTCTTTTGATCACAACACCTCCCAAATAGTCCGAACTTATGGATTGGTTGGCTGGCTGGTTAACTTGAGGTTTGGTGATAGAATGGACACAAGGGATTTAAGTTGCAGGATGATCTGATGGCACCATCATGGATTTGTGGTTTTTTAGACCATGGTTAGACTGTTACTGTTCTCAGTTGTACTGATGTCCTTGACTTGCATCCATTAAAAAAAAGCTGTAACCAGAGACCACTGTTATCAGAGGTCTTTCCCATAGTTAGGGCATGGACTAAGCATATTCAGAACAATTGATTGTCCAAGGTTATACCATGAACCATCATCCCATGTTTGATCACAGATTACATTTTGCTACTTTTTGCTAAGGAAGGGACTACAATTTATTTCAGTTTGTGCTATAGATTTAACAATAATTAACTCTTTGCTCTAAACTAATTTGAAAAAACATTCTTGCTCTGATTTATAGAACCAAAATAAGCATAATATATCCATTATATTAGTTGAAAAAAAAACAAATATTTCCCTTGAGGTAACAAAAAAGGAATAATGATATACTAGCTCAAAATAAAATCCCACTCCTCACCCCTGAAAATTAAATGGTTTGTCCCTAACTAATCTAAGATTTTTAATGTTGATCATCGTGTGATAACATGTATGAAAATATATATTTTGCCAATATACACTGCTGAAAACCATTTATAAAGTGGCATACATTGGAATAATTGTACTGTATGTCCTATTTATAAAATGGCATATATTGGAATAGCTATACTGTATGTACTTGCTTTGCTTACAAGTCTAATCAACTGCAAACTTCCCATACCCAGATCTGCTGTCACATGTCCTTGCAGCTTGTTTGGAGCAATCAGTTGAACAAACAACATTGACCCTGGTTTGATGGCACACCAGGTTCAGTGTTGTTTGCAGTTTGACTTCTAAACAAGTACATGTACATACATGTACTTAAACAGTTTTATGATAGTATCATTTTCTTTATGAAATAGAAGTATTTGTGTCTCATTAGTGTACTTTGTATCAAAATGGCTGACTGAAAAGTGCAAGTGGCACCAAAAGTTAAGCCAATCAGAAAACAGATCAATATCAGCTGATCAGGTGTTGATGCTTTATTTGGGTAATTTTTTTTTATGATTGTCAACTTATCAATTGTCAATGCTTCATTTGGGTCATTTGGTTGATGATTGTCAGCTGATCAAATCTTGCTGCTTCATTTTGATGGTTTGGTCAATGATTGTCTGCTGTTACTAGTTTGTTGGTTCATTTTGTGGCTGGCTATACTTCTCCATTATTTGATCATATTTCATAGCCATCAGTAATTGTCCTTGGGTGAAATGATTTATGTTGATCCATGTTTCAGAGATGCATATTGTATGTGATTTTCCCAATATAAGAGTCTGAGTGATATGATGATTTATGTACAGTACAACCTGTTATGGTACTTCAGTTATTGTTATCTAGGAGATGATCCATCATGGTATTATTGTCCAGATTCAGGAAGCAATAAAATAAAAATATGAAATTCGTGGATGAAATAACAATGATTTGAACAAAGATACAAAATAGAACAACACATGCATCTATAATTAAAAATGTAATAATCAATTACATAAAATAAAATTGAACAGATATTTAAATGATAGACATCCTGTTAGAAATAGAATGACATAATTGATGTGAAATTAGCCATTCTGTTATACTGATGAAGCAAATTTCATCATAGTATCAAGTGAATGAATAAAATCAAATTGTTGGCATGTCAGCATGACCTGGTTGCTTCTGATGTTTTCCAAATCTTTGTTGGTGACAAGTCAGTGTTGCCATATTTCTTTTCCATCTTAGCTGTAGTATGCACTCATTCCCACTGTTTCATGATATGGAGCTATTTTTTTCCCCTCCAAATAAATTTAATATGCAAGACAAATATTTGTCAGGTTTTTCTTCTCATAGAAAATATTCCTCTTTTCATGTTGGATATTGTCTAATCATAACTCAACTGAACTTAGCTAATGTCAGTTCGAAACCTCATACGAAAGCCTATTTACCATAAAATTATTATCTCTTAGAGGCTACTTGCATTCCTAACTGGAATCATGAAATAGCTATATAATCTATTAAGTCTCACTGGGGGCTGTAAATAATTGCTGAAATGCCAATTTTATTGGTTAAGAGAATTAGCAACTTAATTATACAGCTGAATTAATGGACTTCACATCATGTCATAAATACATTGCTAATGCTAACTAGGAATTCACTGAAATAGACATAGTAAAGTCAATTCTTAGCATACATGCTGAATATCATTTAAGACAGATAAATTCACATATTGACTCAATTTGTATCAGTAATGCATGAAATTCCTATGATAGATAATTTCTGGATTGTCCCTAATTTGTCATTTCCTTTTTTGGATCCTACATTAACATATCTGTTGAATCATTATCCTAGTAAGACTTAATTAAAATCCTGTCATGCCATAAACAGATTATCCCATCCTTTGCAGACAGCAGTTTATTGCAATCCTAGTCCAGATGTCCAACTTAATGGCAATGTATAATGCTGACCACACCACAAAATGTTCTGTAAAAAAACATCTACAAAAATCTTGCATCATTACACTTTTTTGATGGATGGGTTGGTTAATAAGTAACCATGTTGCATGAATGGTTGGTTAATACATAACCATGTTACATGGATGGATTGGATAATTAATCATGTTACATGGATGGATTGGTCTGTAACTAATCATGTTATATGGATGGATTGGTCTGTAACTAAATCATTTTACATGGATAGATTGGATAATAACTAATCATGTTACATGGATGGATTCGTCTGTAACTAATCATGTTACATGGATGGATTGGTCTGTAACTAATCATGTTACTTGGATGGATTGGTCTGTAACTAACCATGTTACATGGATGGATTGGTCTGTAACTAACCATGTTACATGGATGGATTGTTCTGTAACTAACCATGTTACATGTATGGATTGTTCTGTAACTAACCATGTTACATGGATGGATTGGATAATAACTAATCATGTTACATGGATGGATTGGTCTGTAACTAACCATGTTACATGGATGGATTGGTCTGTAACTAATCATGTTACTTGGATGGACTGGTCTGTAACTAACCATGTTACATGGATGGATTGGTCTGTAACTAATCATGTTACATGGATGGATTGGATAATAACTAATGTTACATGGATGGATTGGTCTGTAACTAACCATGTTACATGGATGGATTGGATAATAACTAATCATGTTACATGGATGGATTGGTCTGTAACTAACCATGTTACATGGATGGATTTGTATTATGGATTGGTCCATGTATGTTTTAGTAAAAAAAATTTGTTGATAAATAGTCTTTGTTGCTCCACGTTTCTTGATGGCAGACATAGTCACCACCATATATATGAAACCAAAAACCTGAGACTTCTATTTTGCAGAAAATATTTGCATGTAGGACAAAATAAAGAGGGGGAGAAAATGTACATGTACTTGTCTCATTACCTGCCACTTACACAATCATTTTATCTGTGTCATATCATTGTGATCAAAATTTTTGAAAGTTGATACATCAACCCCTTGCCTTTTCCCAATTATCCTGTGACCCACTTTATTTAGCAGCAGTGTCTCTTTTCTGGTCAATTTCTCTCTGTTCTTGTGCTATATATCATTTGTAATTGACATTCCTAAGCTTCACAGAGACTATTTTTTAAGTAACAGAATAGGTCTATCATCAGAAAATGACACAAGTCCTCCTGTCTTTGATGTGTGGCAGTCAACTATTACCATATATATCCATACAGATCTGCATTAAAAGCTGACAGTTTTGAGGAGTTGGAATCCATCACTTGTATTTCAGCATTCCAAATATTTTTTTTTATCACATTTAAATTTTTCAACAAAAGTTTTATTTTGGAAATCTGAAGTGTAGAGCACACCTAACTTCTGAATGTGGACTGTTGATACAAAGAACTAATTAACTTCACATTGCCTAAGATAGATTAATTCTGTAAACTGAGTAACCATCTCTAACCTCTTTATTATTATTATTATTATTATTATTATTATTATTATTATTATTATTATTATTATTATTATTGTTGTTGTTATTGTTTTACCTAATTGTGATCACTTGTATTTCAATATTTCAATGGTCCATGCTGTATGTGTGTGTGAGATTTGGATTTTTAATGTAGCTTTAACAATTTTTCAGTCATGTCTCTAGATGACTGAATTGTGGTAGCTTATAGTGATGTCTGGCACTTGGAAATCATGCCGAAGTCACATTATCCTGACTCCAGGTCCTAACACTAACACTAACCTCATATTGCTGAATGACAAGTGAGGCAGCTGCAAGTACCATTTTTATAAGTCTTTGGTATGACTCCACTGAGGCTTAGGCGAAAGTGAAAGCTGTAACAACTTAGGCCATCAGAATGGTCACCAGGCTCTGTACAATTTGATTATTTTAGTACTACTAGACTAGTTCAAAACCATTTTATCCAATTTCTCCAGTTACACAATGTGTTCTCATAGCCTCCTTCAACTGAATAGCAGTCATTAAAAAAAGTGTACTTTTTCTTTTTCCAGCCGACAGAAAAAAATATTTCTCTTGCATTTTAAATGCACACAGATGGAATTTAAATCAGTACTTAATCTTTTGAAAATTTTGTAATGGTTGCAAAATATAATCAGTTAGGACTTAACAATTCCAGGTGAGCCAAATTTTGACAGAATTTTTGGAGTGCTAAAGTAATAATGCTAATCATTTAGACTGTTCATTTAGACTGTCCATCCAGTCATCTGTCAATAGCTTCCACACAAATTTTGAGGTCTCAGGTTTTCTGTTTTGTACTGAGACCCCATGTATCTAACTTTGGTTTTGCAATGTAACTTTCCAAAAATTGTTGGATTTATATGAAAATTGTTGGATTTGCATGAAGAAGACAATGCATTAATTAAAATTTCAGTGATCCACATCATCATTAAGAAATGTTATGGTCCAGTAACTTATGTTTTCACAGAACAATTTCATTAGGGCATGTTGGATTTTAACCTTATTTAGTACACAGTTTTTTAATGGTCACACCTTGACGGAGTTAAGGTTCTAGCATTTCACCAATGGAATTATGGTCCCACATTGCCCATTTGGTTTCCAAAGCATCACACTTATAGATGTGGATATCATGCAAATTGGCTGGCAGCTATATGCGGTGTGACCTTGCTATAACAGGATAGTTGGGAGCCATAGAACTTGACCATGTTATGAACTGAACATGTTATAAGCAACCAGGATAGTTAGCTGAAGAAAGTGATGGACATAATTTACCAACAAATTTTCAGAGGTAGCTGGGGTGGGTGGGTGACAAAAGCTGTTGCAAAAATTGAGCTTCATTTGGCACAGTTACCATTTTAAATCAATGTATATTAAATGAGATAATATTTTACTTTATTCAGAGAACCATGCATTGGTGGTACATACACATGTACAGTTTATATATGCATGTCTAATCTATAGCATGAATAGAGTATCAACACCTTGTACTCACCCATGAATCTCAGCACTTGCATTGAATCGACAATACAAGTATTTCCATGCACACATTTAAAATATTCAATAATTTTGTCTCAGATCATTATGGTATGTAACGAATGATGAAAGGGTATGTCCAAATACACCATTATGTAATGAATGATGAAACAGTATGTCCAAAGGCAACATTATGTAACAAATGATGAAACAGTATGTCCAAAGGTAATTAACAGTTTCTATAAATTTGACTGCTAAATTTTCTCATTAATGTATTGTATTACTTTATTGTTGTTTGAAAAACAAACTCTTGGACTTTCAGCTGTTTTCTATTACAGTCACATTTGCTCTTGGCAAAGTAAATCAGTTTCTCAACTCAATAATTTGAACATAGTTGATATCTTGCATCTCCATCCATTTTAAAGCACACTCTAATCTTTTGATTACTTCGGTTGCTGATGGTGGGTTATCCTCTGCTGTCATCATCAGAAACAGCAACATTTTCAGCATCATGATCAGTGTTATGAACATAATATGTTATGTGGTAACACTACCAGGCCAAGTGGGTGAAAAAGTCGCTTGAGAAGCATAAACTTCACTGCCTTCTGTTAGGAAAGCAAAAACAACTTTGCACTGATTTTTCGGATGTATAATGACTGTAGATTATGACTTTGAGATGCCCCACACACTGTGTCAGTAAGTTCGGTCACTGTTGTAACCCAAGGCAAAGGTATATACCTGGTGTTGATACCAATCAGCTTACAGTGATTAAACTAATTCTTGCACATTCACATGCAACTTTCTCCAGTTTAGCCATTCTTTGCTTGCACTGAAGTTGGAATCTTGCCTATGTAAGTCGGTGTGAAATTTTTCAGCTTCTGCCATTACAGCATTAGCCCTAGTCTGCACAAACCACTGATATGGGGCTGCATCAAGTTTAGTTTGGCGTCTCCTGCTAGTCTTGCTTTTTTTCTCACCAACCCCTCAGTTTCATGCATGATCCTCAACCATCTCTCTTAGTTTCGCTTCTTCCCTCTTCCATCCTTGGATTGTTGATTCAATCACACCTAAATCTCAAGCTACTTGTGATTGTCCAACACCAGACCTAGTCCTGTTCAAAGTTTCAGTCTTTTCTTTAACAGTAAAATCTTTATGTTTCAGTTTCTGTTTTCCATTCAGAATGTCCACCAATTAACACTTTTAGACCTATTAGTTTTAAAGACTACAGCAAGAATAATTGGCAGTAAACAAAGGCTATATTTGTAGGGAATATATGATGATATTCACTGGTCAACTGATTGCATAAAACACCTCCAAGCCACTAGCACATGTTGGCAGCTTTCATTTTGTTTTATCTTTTATAAATCATTGCCCCATAATTTAAACAAGTTTGGCTAGGCAATGGACTTTGATGATAAGCAATGTACTTAAATTAATTGATTTATAAATTCAGGTGAGAATCTTTTATCAACTGCCGCATTGTTTGTTGCTTAATGCTGTATGCAGTTTTGAGAACATGTCCCGATATTGTTTGAGCAATGATTGCATACAGAAGGTATTGAAGACAACACAAATAGGACTTGATGGTTTCATTGCTCATGGATCCGTGAAAATGAGCCGTATTCTTTCAACAATAAATAAAGATCAGAGTTCAGCCTCTGGTTCAGATACTCATCTTTTTTATGTTTATTTTAGCACAAACCTAAGAGAAATTGGTTAAATTAAAATATTTTAGGAGTAACACCACGATCGTTTTACATTTGAATTCATACTTGATTTCCTCCCCAAAATAAAAAAACCCCAACTTTTTACACACTATTTTTAGTACTTTATGAAGAAATTTTTTCCTGTGTATGAGAATAATGCATGTATATGTTTATTCAGGAGCCACACCACAATCATCTTGCATTCAAATTTATATGCAATTTCTTCTCTATAATGATAATAAACCTTTTACATTTTATTTTTCATACTTAGATGGGTTTTTTTACAAGAAAAATACCTGTTATATCCGAATTTGTGCTAAAATGTAACATGCTATAGCGGGTCACACTATTATTGAAGCCTTAAATGTCCGTCATCTTCTGATATGTTAACTGATATGTTAACCCTATCTGCACCTTGGCAACCTTGGCGAATCAAGCAGATATTTTTGTGCTTTTGGTCTGTCAATTGGATGCAGCAGCAGTTAAGTTAAAATCTGTTTACTGTTCCTAGATGATTGACACCAGGGGAGCATGCAGCTTGAATAGACTGAAAAATTAGCAATTTTCCACTGCCTGTACATGTTTATACAAATTCCTTTCACTCAAATACACATGTAATGGCTTCCCTCTGGTACATAGTCATACTTTTAAAGTTAAACTTATAGAATATCCTCTTTAAGTCATTTTGTTAGCCATTTTCATCTAATGTACAGTGCACCATTTTCATCTAATGTACAGTGCACGGCTGCTGTTACACACTATTCGTTAGTCACATTATATACAGCAGGCAACGGGCAGGCAATGCATGAAATGCATTAGATGTGACTAGGACAAAGCTCTTGATTACCTGTTTAATCCACAAAGGTGTACGTAGGTTTATTTTATCAGAACCTTGGCTAGCAAGGATGCTGACCAGTTTGCTTTCCAGTATTCAGTGACATCTTTTATAGCACCATTGACCTCTGATTGTCACTCATTCTACAGCAAATTTACCTGCAGCATTATGTTGTTAAAACTTACCAGCAAGTGATTAAACATTCTCCTTTGATTACCCCTGCACAACTTTATTTTGGATTGTTGGATCTCATATTTTTTCCATAAAAGATACCCCCCACAAAATTACAAGTTCTGTAGTTGCTGAACATAAATAAAAATGTGATCGAAAATAGTAAATGAGAACCTTGATATATCTCTTGTTTTACTGTTAAAAATGGCAGTTAGTGCTAAAAAATTCTTAAATCTCATTTTTTTTATCTCAAAACCAGAGAGTATGTTCAAATTGATATATTCTGTTGTTGCTATTGTTGTTATGGTTTTAATGCCATTGTTCAACACACATAGGCTATTACTTGGCCAATATTTTGGGTGTAGGAAGAACATGGGGAAAACCCTGATAATAACCACCAATTCCTAAGAAGAACATGGGGAAACCCTGACAATAACCACCGACTTGACATGTGTGAAGCTGCTGTCCTAGCTGAAGACTCAAATCCACTTGGACAGAAGTGAGATGCAGTAATCTGTAAAAGCATTCCCATAGCCACCATGGTTCCATCTATATTCTGTGATAATTTACATAAGACTTATGTACATTACATCTCTCACTCTCCACTGAAGAGACCAACAATATCCTTATTAAATATTATTTAATTTCTGAAATTATGAGGCATCTAACCTAATTTTGGACTACCTTCCTTAAATACATATACAATGTCATTGCAATTTTTGGAGAAAACAAACCATATTAAATAGTTTTAAAGAGAGAAGAAAATTCATTTAACATGGGGAGGGAAGTGGCTACTCACTTGAAGAGAAGATATTTTAGCTAAAACCCAGGATAATCATTATCCTAAGGAAAACCTGGATTTTCAGTTAAAAAGAAAAAAAATGGCTCAAAGAATAGAATCACTTGAAGTTATATTGACATAAGTGCACATGCATCATGCATCAGACTGACTGATCATCTCAAGGACTGACTGATTATCCACTGACAAATCCTCACTTCATGAATGTCCAAACTGGTTTGACACAGTTTGTTTAGGTATAATGATATAATCAATGTTATTATCAGTTAAGGCTTTTGATTTCAAAGATGATTTTGATTGGTTAAAAGTTCTCACATAGTTTCCACACATTGATGCAAAGTACTGACACAAAACATTAATAAAAAATTGGAGTAATGATTAAGTTCATCTTGATTGGTCTTAATTAGAGTAATTGTTAAGCAAAGTCTGTTATGATTGGCCTTTTCAACACATCTATAATTTGACAATACATGTAGTTTCATACACCTGATATCATGCATGTAACCATAACAAATTGTAGGTTAGATAGGTTTGCTGTCTAGACATAATTTATTACCTAGATGTCTGATAGACTTATGTGGGTCAGTTATGTCCTCCTTATATCATATCACTTATTAAATATCTACCTTATGATACAATTTAAGGATATGAATGATGATAGTAATGCTCTATATAATTATTATCAGTATACCCTGGTAGTGGCAATATCAATGTAATTATTATCAGTATACCCTGGTAGTGGCAATATCAATGTAATTATTATCAGTATATCCTGGTAGTGGCAATATCAATATAATTATCAGTATACCCTGGTATTGGCAATATCAATGTAATTATTATCAGTATACCCTGGTAGTGGCAATATCAATGTAATTATTATCAGTATACCCTGGTAGTGGCAATATCAATGTAATTATTATCAGTATACCCTGGTACTGGCAATATCAATGTAATTATTATCAGTATACCCTGGTAGTGGCAATATCAATATAATTATCAGTATACCCTGGTACTGGCAATATCAATGTAATTATTATCAGTATACCCTGGTAGTGGCAATATCAATGTAATTATTATCAGTATACCCTGGTAGTGGCAATATCAATATAATTATCAGTATACCCTGGTAGTGGCAATATCAATGTAATTATTATCAGTATACCCTGGTAGTGGCAATATCAATGTAATTATTATCAGTATACCCTGGTAGTGGCAATATCAATGTAATTATTATCAGTATACCCTGGTAGTGGCAATATCAATGTAATTATTATCAGTATACCCTGGTAGTGGCAATATCAATATAATTATCAGTATACCCTGGTACTGGCAATATCAATGTAATTATTATCAGTATACCCTGGTAGTGGCAATATCAATGTAATTATTATCAGTATACCCTGGTAGTGGCAATATCAATATAATTATCAGTATACCCTGGTACTGGCAATATCAATGTAATAATTATCAGTATACCCTGGTAATGGCAATATCAATGTAATTATTATCAGTATACCCTGGTAGTGGCAATATCAATATAATTATCAGTATACCCTGGTACTGGCAATATCAATGTAATTATTATCAGTATACCCTGGTAGTGGCAATATCAATATAATTATCAGTATACCCTGGTACTGGCAATATCAATGTAATAATTATCAGTATACCCTGGTAATGGCAATATCAATGTAATTATTATCAGTATACCCTGGTAGTGGCAATATCAATATAATTATCAGTATACCCTGGTACTGGCAATATCAATGTAATTATTATCAGTATACCCTGGTAGTGGCAATATCAATGTAATTATTATCAGTATACCCTGGTAGTGGCAATATCAATGTAATTATTATCAGTATATCCTGGTAGTGGCAATATCAATATAATTATCAGTATACCCTGGTATTGGCAATATCAATGTAATTATTATCAGTATACCCTGGTAGTGGCAATATCAATGTAATTATTATCAGTATACCCTGGTAGTGGCAATATCAATGTAATTATTATCAGTATACCCTGGTACTGGCAATATCAATGTAATTATTATCAGTATACCCTGGTAGTGGCAATATCAATATAATTATCAGTATACCCTGGTACTGGCAATATCAATGTAATTATTATCAGTATACCCTGGTAGTGGCAATATCAATGTAATTATTATCAGTATACCCTGGTAGTGGCAATATCAATATAATTATCAGTATACCCTGGTACTGGCAATATCAATGTAATAATTATCAGTATACCCTGGTAATGGCAATATCAATGTAATTATTATCAGTATACCCTGGTAGTGGCAATATCAATATAATTATCAGTATACCCTGGTACTGGCAATATCAATGTAATTATTATCAGTATACCCTGGTAGTGGCAATATCAATGTAATTATTATCAGTATACCCTGGTAGTGGCAATATCAATGTAATTATTATCAGTATACCCTGGTAGTGGCAATATCAATGTAATTATTATCAGTATACCCTGGTAGTGGTAAGATCAATGTAATTATCAGTATACCCTGGTAGTGGCAATATCAATGTAATTATTATCAGTATACCCTGGTAGTGGTAATATCAATGTAATTATCAGTATACCCTGGTAGTGGCACTAAATGAAGAGGATTATGTCAAAATTTAGATGTGTATAAACTGCAGTACACAACTGAGAACAGAGGGTATGTTTTAATTGGTATATTCTGTGATTATCTTCATAAAGGTGTTATGTACATAAATTCTTCTTTTTTTTTATCTCCAGCCAACACACCTACAATATACTAATGAGGTATACAGCATTATCTAGCTCTAAGAAATGTGGACCATTGGCATGGTTAAGATGAAGTTTGGACAACCTTTCTCAAAACATATCAACACAAACATTTTCAGAGAGAAAAAAAAACAACCAAATATTTACTTTTCTTACTTGAAGAGAAACTAATTTAATTAACGCCCAGGTGTGTTGATCCCAGTATAATACCACCTACTCTGCTGACTTGGGGTGAGGGGGATCCCAGCAAAGTCCATGCTTTAGATCTTGGCTGATCCCGAGACTGGATGTTGAAGATGATGCACCAGTCATTAAATGCTTGAATATCAAGGTGAAATCAACACATTCTGTAGTTACTACATAGAGGTGAAAGACTATCCCAATAAAGACATAGAATATAAAGGCCAAATAAATTTCATATTTTGAAAAAATAAAATTATTGGTTTTTTCAGCTTGCTAGTAAAATTACACTCGTAGGTTTCCTCAGAGATGAGAAGAAATTTTGTAGTTACTTGAAATCATAACATCAATATTTTACTGATGGAACAGTATAAATAAAGTTTCAACATAACTTCTGTAAAATATGTTTACCTTGTTTTCTTTTAGAATAAACATATTTTGTTCTGAATCAACAGCAACACTAGAATATATTCACATTCATGTGCAATACACAGTTTTTGCTGGTATATAGTTGTGATGTGTATTGCATACTCTCATTAATGTTTGTAATATCTTTTAAAGATGCTTTTTCTTGAAAAAAAGGCAATTTATGCAGAAAAGTTTTAAAGCTACAAAGCTTTATATTGACATTATTTCCAAAGAGATTATAAAACAAGTATCCTTCCATTTAACATATTCCTTTCCCTTTGTCACTGTTGATGGCTGAAAAGTCACAGGTGTTATGCATATGTAGTTAATTTGTTTGTGTGTTAGTTTTAAATTCTTTTATATTTTTTCATTTTATTTTATTGTAGTGATAATTTTAATTGGAATTTTTTAATCTCTTTTCAGAAAATTCACTTAACCTAATTAGAACATAACAGTTACTTTATCATTATTTTTAGCAGACCTTGATTTGCAAATTCATAAACACTAAGTGGAAATGATTGGCTAATCCCAAGGTCATGTCTGGCCCATGTGTTACCCATGTGTAAACAGATTTTTTTATTATTCAATTCTAGCATGAGAATCTGATTTTTTTAGATATGGCTATTCTAAGCCATGTAACAAATGGCATCTTTTTTATTGCTTGTTCAAGTTATAAATCATGTAGCTTGTCATGTGAACTACCATGTGATCTAATACTGAGGCTTAAAACAGTCAATTGGTATTAAATTTATTTTGTTGTAAAAAAAATACCTTTAGGAGCTCAGAGGTATTTTGTGTTGTTGCCATTATTGAGTTATTTAAGAATAATTTATATTCTCAGGAAAATAAGTACTTTTTCATCAAAGTCTTGGACAAAGACATTAAGTGGAAATAATTTGGAATTCTATTCTTGATTCACAAAATTCAACTTGGAGCTTTTGTGTTGCTAACAGTACAATGACTCATCTGATGTCATCACCTGCCATATTGCTTTCTAGGGAAATAAATTATTTTTGTTAAAATTTACAAAGCTTGTTGATTTTACTCTTTTGTTTTGTTTCATTTGTGCGAGCCTACACACAATACAGGGTAAATTGTGAAATGCATATAGTGCAGTCTATGTTTTTTGACACCATTATGCACAAGTTGAGGGAGTGGTGCAATGTTGGAAGTTTTAGGTCCATGATCTTTTGCATAAAATTGTTTGCCTTCATTACACACAATTGTATTGTAGAATTATGAGCCATTATTTTGGAATGTGCACTTCTTCGGACAGCTGGTTACATATAAAACAACACTTGACCATCACAGAAACTTTTTGGGTTGTTCCCTTGAACATCATTTGTACATGGGCAGATTTATACAGATTGGAAGATTCTATTGAAACACCAACCTATGGGAAAAAAAAGTACACTTTTCATTAATTTGGCAATTTTGGAAAAATGAACCACCATTTTAAATTTTAATCACTTTATAATTGCAATATTTTTTATAAACAGTATTTTTGTTGTTGTTGAGCATCAAGATTATAATGCAAGATTTACTGGTTTGCTACCTGCCGACGGTCAGCCTGGGTTGGATTCCATTTTTTTTAAAATGGCTTTTATCTTGCATTTCTTCTGCATGATACAACTTTAGTGTTAAACGGGCCATTTAAAATAAAAATACACAAATGACTATGTATATACAAAAATTGCATTGTGCCAGAATCAATACTTTAAGGTTCAGTTTACATTTTTACATTTGGGACACGTTATAGTTCGTATTATATTTTTACATTTGGGACTTGTTATGGTTCATTTACATTTTTACATTTAGGACTTGTTATGGTTCATATTACATTTTTGCACCTGACATTAAGTTCAGTTTACATTTTTGCATCTATGTTGTAGTTCAGTTTACATTTTGCATCTGTGACCTGTTACAGCTCAGTTTGATTATTTTTAAGAAAAATTTTCAACGATAACTTATAGTTCATTTTATATTTTGCATATGAGATTTGTTACAGTTCAGTTTACATTTTTGCAACCGGACTTGTTACAGATGCTCTTGAATCTTGACCTCACTGTTCAGTAGGTCCAGCTGTTATCAGCATTGATGTAACCATTTACCAGGAAATTTTAAAGCAATGCAATGACACCAGTAAACCTTTTAATAGGATGATTCATCAACTCTGCCATACTTTACATTATCCTTGCTATCATGGAGAGACAGAAGTTACATTATTTTAAGCTTTTGGATGCCATATAAAATTATGATTTAACTTTTTGTGTCCTAAATAAAGTGAAGAGGCTGAATTTTTAATATTAAATAAGGAATGTATTTATGCCTTTCTGGTTTTTGAAATTATTTTTTGTTGATTTAGTTTACCACTCTGGTGGCCTGAGTGGTTAGAGCATCAACTTCAGATGCAAAGATTGTAGGTTCAAACCTGGTAGCTCATAATTGAGAGGTTTGTATTAGGACTGGTTTGTTTGGTGTCAGAATAATGTGATTGGGTGAGACTTGGTGCTAAATGTTTGTCATGATGCCCCAATGCTAAACATCACTATAAACTGCCACACTGCAGACATCCTAGTGATATGACTGAAAATCTGTTAAAGCTACATTAAAAATTCAATTCACACACACACACACACACACACACACACACACACACACACACACACACACACACACACACACACACAATCTTATTCAGTTAAAACTTGAATGTGAAAATAATTTTAATCTTTCAATTTGTTCTATTAATCAGCTGAGACATGAGCAAATAACGACAAAAATATTTTCATATAATCAAATAATCTATATATTTATCATTTTGTAATACATTTATGTAAAATTATTTTATGAGGGAGAAATTTTGGTCATTTAAACGATTAATTTGTGCTATTTAACAAGAAGATAAAAAATAATGAAATTATTTGGGATTTATTTTATAATTTATTGTGCACAGAAGTGCTGTATCTGAAATTTTAGTGAAGATGCTAAATTTAGTAACATCTGCTGCCTTTATCATTTAAGGTGTTGTTTCCTCACCTTCAATGAAGTTGATTAACTGTTTATCTTGATGAGAACAATGCAGACTAATAAAACTTGACTGTTGTTTCCTCACCTTCAAGAATGAAGTTGATTAACTGTTTATCTTGATGAGAACAATGGAGACTAATAAAACTTGACTGCTGCTCAGACCTGATTAGAAAGGTTTCCCCAGAGCAGAATTATTGAATTTCTAAGTCCCATGTGGACTTCTGTATTTCCAATATATGTAATTATAGAATTATGTAGGGTCACTTATTTCAGTTTATGTGTTACTTGATGTGCACTGAACACATCCTTGGGTCATTATCTTCTTCCCATAGTTGTCCTTTTCATGCGTTTGATGCTGACATTCAATTTGAGACACCAGACAAAGACATTTATGTTGCTAATTTGGTACTAATTGCTGATAATTGCTTCTAGTTGACAGGATTTCTTTTTTTTTCTGTTAATATCAGTGGGATGTATAATGACCTGTATCATGGAGTTGAAGGTGGTGTGAGTTTGGAACATCTGCTTGGGAAATTCTTGGATAAATGACCAGATAGGCTGTAGAATGGGGAATAATGGATGGCACTGAGGTAGTAGTATGGATGGTATGAAAGTGTACCCATGGATGGTTAAGGTCGATGGCTGTCAGGCTTGACTACTTTTCAGGTAATTATATAGTGTGATAGCCACTTAGTAATTGGTGTGGACATATGGACAGTTTGCTTTTATGATGATTTCAGTTGAAATTTTTTTGTTATCCACGGCAAAATTTATACAGGGATTAGGCCATATTCATACATGGATTAAGAGAGAGAGAGGGGGGGAGGGAGGGGGGTCTCAAGTACTTGCCTTTAAACCATTACTGCCATTTCATCACTATCTTAATGTGTTTGAATCTCTGGCTTGACCAGTACAGTTATGTGAGAAAGTATGTGAATAGCTTCTCATGGGCTGATGGTTCTTCTAATGGTTTCTTCCTCCACCAATTATAATGGCTGCTATGTGTAGCCTATTGTGTGCTTTGAAATGGCATTAAACCAGAAACAACAGCAAGATCATACAATTTTGCCATGATGATAGTGTGATGTGTAACTTTGTGTTGGTTGGGAATCATGTGATGTGTACAGATGCAATGTGCACAGATGCAGGTGATTTTGCTTTTGGGATTCATTTCAGTTGGATTTTCTATAGTTATCCAAAAGTTATAAAGGGGAATTATTTTTTTGGTATCCTTGAATTTTCTTTTAATATAATTTTACAGGGACCTGGGTGGTCAGGTGGTCTTAAGTTCTTGCCTTTACTGATCGCTACCATCTTATCCACTTCTGTGTGGGTTTGAGTTTCATGTTCGGCCAATGTGGTTATATGAGAAAGTTTGTCAGTAGCTTCTCATATGTTGGTGGTTTTTCATTTGTTTACCCAGATTCTTCTTCTACCAATGATTCTGGTTGCTATGAATAGCTTTTCGTGCAATGATAACTGGCACTACACCCAAAACAACAACTACAACATATAAAGTAATTTGTATTGTTGCTCAGTGTGTACAAGTTTCTATGGATTGTTACTTAACAGGGTTCTGATCAGTTGTTCTGGGGCTTAACATCATTTTTCAGCACATGATAGGATATACATTTTGGCCAGTATTAATGGTGGAGGAAGAAACTGGAAAGAACCACTGACCCACGAGAAGCTACTTGCAAGCTTTCTCACATATCCACATTTGCCGAACCTTAGACTTTAACCCACCAAGCAGAGGTGAACCCTTTAGACCACTAGGGCCCCCGATTCTGATCAGTAGATCTATATTTGTATCCCTGTTTAATAAATGCTGCTAGTATGGTTACAATCATCAATGAACTCTTTTCCATGCCTTGAAATGTTGATATTTTTTTTCCCTATGTGTCATAACATTCCACTATTGTATTATATCATTCTTTCAATTTTGTTTTCAAGGTAGATTATTCACATCACTAAATATGATGGACATAATTTCTAGTTTCTTATAGAAAACTTGTATAGTATTCACAATAAATAAAGACGTTAATGTATACATTGCTTACTAGTCATTCTTTATCCAGCTGAATTCACTATTTTTCATAGAGTATAAATTTTAATGGATTTTGTGGTTGATTTTACAGTCCTCAGATTTAAGGATCCATTAAACATTGGTGGAAACAGTTGGACTTTTCCAATCCATGACAAATGGGTTTTTTTATTTTAAAAAAGAGGTTATTGCTTTTAACAAAAAAATGCATTTGCTGTATTTTTCGCTGCATTGGTCTTCTTAATATTGTTAATGGCAGTCATAAAATTGGCTTGCCTTATAATAATAATAATAATAAAAATAATAATAATAATAAAAATAATAATAATAATAATAATAATAATAATAATAATAATAATAACTTTATATAGTGCCTAATCTCTAGTAACTCTAAGTGCTTTACCACATTTGACAAAACACTTTTAGAATAATGATATGATTATTTAAATAAAAACAAACACCACAAAGTTAGAAACAAAAAAACATGCTGTACATTTTTAATGTAGGGATACATTATAAAGATACATTATTAGGTCTTTATGACTGTTGAAATAGACAGTTTTAAGAATGCTCTTGATTAAATTAGGAAATGCTATACAGAGGGTTGTTATAAGTTTTATCTGCATGTACTTTTCTTGTCAGGAAGTTCATTATGATTAGTTTAATTTTCCAGTCATTATGATACCCAATCAGAACAGCCACAATTTGAATCAAGAAATTATATATTTTACAGCAATAATTTATCTTTCAGGGAAAAAAAATGTTTTATACTGATTGTGTTATCTTTAAAGATTTACCATCCATACTTGCTCATAAGATGAGTCAAACTGCAAATCCTGATCTGCCATTTCCTGATGTATCTGCTGATCAGGATCTACGCTGTTTGTTATGCTGATTACTTATAACAAACTGCACAGAATCTACCAGCATTATGCTATGGAGATTTGGGTCTGTGCAGTTTGCAATTGGACTCTACTTATAAGCAAGTATATATGGTACCTTGACAAAGTGGATTTTATTATCTGTAAACTCATGAACTGTTCCATTCCTTTATAGTATGGAAACCTTGAATGGGTTCTCTTAAGATGGACTCTAAATTCTGCTATACTCCACACATGCTAACCTTTTCTGGGTTCTGTCATGGATTATAGATGACTTGATACTGGGTTTGATTGTAACATGACCCTATAATAAGTTAGCTTTGATTTTCCACACAAGATGCAAATGATAAGGATGTCTAATGGAAGCCAAAGGTTTCTATTAGAGGACAAAATATGTTTTTCTGCAGATAAGTGTAATCTGTAAAATGGGTTTTAGTGGGATATTGGGCTGTCAGCCAAACTAAGCACCCCATCCTTTAAAAGAGGGACCAATTAATTTGTGTGTTGGTGGAGGTTTGGTGGAGAAGGGATATTTTTGAAGAAATAATGTTCTGGCTCTCAAATTAGTTAAACAAAAATAGATATTTTTTGAATTTATTCAAAAAAAATTTTAAAAATTTTTGAAAAAGATGTTATATATATATATATATATACACACACACACACACATACAGTAGTCCCCCTCTTGAACGGCCCCCCCCCCAGCGGCCATACACTCCTTACGGCCAGAATCTGAAGGCACCAACGAAATAGTGTTCAAAATTACCCCTCACGAAAGGCCAGCCGGCTAACGCGACCAGCGGCCAGCATATTTTTGCAAAAACATAAAATTTACCCCTCACAAGCAGCCGCATTTTATTGTGTAATATGTATCTAGAACAATTTTTTCTCTAATTGTGTCAAGTAATCCGATTTCTGTTTCATTCTTCAAAAAAGTGTTCTACATGTACCACTAAGGTTAATATTATATCCTTTACACCTTACAAGAAGCCACATTTATTTCATAAAGCAGAGAAAGACTCAAATTTTAATCCATGCATAAAGGTAATCCATATATCATTCCTGTGTGTTATCATAAGATGTCTGGTTTATCCACTGATAATTGTAAAGATTACACTTATTAATAGTAACATTGGAGAAGTGGCAATATTGGTGTACAATACAAAAGTCTGCTCGGAAAATGGTTTGATAGCCTTAGTGGCTTCCCTTTGCAGGATGTTGAGCTTGTTAACTTGCATAATCAGCTGCTATTACAAAACAATTGTAAAGTTTATAAATCTTAACGGCTGCGATGTGCTATTGTTCTGATCAAATCTGCTTACATATCCAAGGCATTTTTCACACTTAGAGCAAAACAAAAAAAATATATAAAAAAAATAGGGTCCCAGACTGCAACTAATGAATCACGTGACAATCGCTGCCTTTAAAAATATACAGCATCTTGTATACTGGCGCTCACCAGTTATTATGTACTTTTGAGAGAGTGATGTATGTAAGGTGAAGTTGTTTGCATTTTAAACATGCACAGTGGAGAGAATGTTATCATACCTATATACTACTTTCATGTAATGTGGATGAAATTTCTTTGGATATTGTACTTTTGGAAAATCTAAATGATCTTAGAACACTGCTAACTAAAATGACTGCTCCCTTATGCTCCAAAAATCAACCTAAATTTGTCTAAAGTACACTATTCTTTGCAGCTATTAAAATATGGAAAATGAATTTTGCCGAACTAGATAATACCAGCTTCTAAAAGTGCAATGACTGAATTATCATATACTTAAAATGTAAAAAAAGTTATTGACTCTTTTTTTTACAATTTACCTCTGAAGTTCGAGAAGTGAAAATGAGCAAGTAGAGCTAGCACTTTTTTGAAAGGTGCACATCTGGAGTAAGGCCAAGCTGTATACTCTCTAACCCATATTACACCCATCAATCATACATCAAAATAAAGGGAATTAAAGGTTCTTTGAACAACACCTAAGATATACAAAGTCTCTTTTAAATAACCAATATAACTAGTGAGGAAACCCGGGGAAACTCTTTGTCTTTAAAATTTTAACCCTATGCTAAATATGAAACTGTAGAGCACCACCAAATGCAGAAGAAAAAAAATTGTTTCATCAGTCTGGTAGTTGCAACATTGATAATTATAACTGGACGTAAGGTCAAGATCACACAGTCAGATTTGGCTAAAAATAGAAACAGGGTACTAGACAAAGACCGAAAAATCACCTGACAGCAAAACTTGTTGCTTCTTTACGAAGAAAGCATTTTGTCCATCCGCTCAACAAATGTGTCGTCTGCATAATTAAATAGCATACAGTTAGCAACATCGGAATAAATCATTACCAAGCATTAACATGTCATCACTAAAACGAAGATGATTATTTCAGAAAACATCGGTTATTTTAGTCTACAATATCGGGTGAGGTGGGGAGGGGGACTGGTCAAACAAATTTAGGTAGAAAAGACTTGAATAAAACAATTTTATGTTGAAAAGACTCGAATAAATAACATCGTAACCGATAAGTTATTTAGCAGCAGTGGGAAAATGGAGCAAATGGAAAGATAATTGCGTATGTACCAAGATTCAAATGACATTTTTGAATGGTTCTGCAATGTGCATGACAACATCCGCTCACATATCACGCTTACGCCAAGAATAAGAACTATTAATTCATATTCAGTTGAAATAAGTCAACTATTATAGCACAAGAACCGTTTAATATTTAATGTTGCTTTTAAATGAAGATATTTAATGCTTTGAAAAATGAAGCTTTCTTACTACGTACATATACTTCTCACAAAAAATTTAGTCCCCCTCTGGAAAGGCCACCCGCCTTTTAAAAAAAAAGAAAACAAAAGGCCACTTTCCCAGTGCAGAAGGGGTGTCCATATAAGAGGGGGACTACTGTATATATATATAAATATACATTTATATATATCAATTATAAGTTGAATAAAATTAAGTTACAAATATAAAATGAGAAATAGAATTAAATTAAGTTTCTTGTTATCAGAATATTAACATGATGTGTCTTAATTGCATGAAGTAATTTCTTAACCTTGTGGGGGGGGTTTCTTTCAGAATTGTGATTTAGAATTGCTCATTACCACTTCTTCAAGATTTACATCTGGATTAAATTGACACTTGTACGAGGTGTTCAGTCCAAGGTTTGCAAGTTTATCCACATACCAGCCTTTAAGATGGTCGCCATTTCTCGGAATCAGATATCAGGTAAATATAAGCTCCAGATTTATGCAACTGAATATAAACAAGCAAAAAGCGGCCCTGGGTGGCCGAATCTAAAGCACTCACCTTTACCATTCACTGCCATCTCGCCTCTGTCTGCTTGGGTTCGAATCTCAGGCATGGCCATTATGGGTATGTGTGAAAGCTTGCATGTAGCATCCCGTGGATCGGTGATTTATCCTGAGTTCTTCCTCCACAAGTTATACTGGCTGCCATGTACAGCCCATCATGTGCTAAGAAATGGCTTTAAAACCCCAAAATAAAAACAACAAAAAAAGGATAGTTATGGTAAATTTTCAGCAAAGTTATAGATAAGTATTATGTGAAGTGATGTGATTATGATTTTTTTTTAAGGTTGCTTTAACATTTTTCGGTTAAATCGCTATGATGTCTGCAGTGTGGCAGTTTATAGTGATGTCTATCACTGGGGAATCATGCTGAAGACATGTAGCATGATGTCCCACCCAGTCACATTATCCTGACACCAGGCCGACCAGTCCTAACACTTACCTCTTAATGCTGATCGTCAAGCGAGGCAGCTGTTAGTACCATTTTTGTAAGTCTTTGGTATGACTCAACCGGGTATTGAACCCACGACCTCTCGCAGCCAAGGCGGACACTCTAACCACTAGGCCTATAAGTATTATACTATTATCAGCAGGTCGCTGAAAAAGCATTAAACCTTTGCAATTTGTAAGATTGTAAGACTGCCAACTTTTACATCACTATAACATATTTTGTTGCATAATTGTATTGCCCCAGGCTTTTAATTGAAATTTGCTATAACAGGTATACCACATCTGCATAGCATAGTATTTTCTGGTTAGCAGAGATGTTGGCTTGAAACTTTGATATATGAGCATGTGTTGAATAAAAAATCAGGTCTGTAATTGGTATCAATCATTTACTTTCTACTACCAATAATCTATTTGTAAAATTCACTTGATGTTAAGGTTAGGTGTGTTTACTATATGGCCCTTCATCCATTAGCTGTCATATTCTTTTGTAAGCATTTGTCATATTAAATATTTTATCCATTTAAATTGAATTTGACTAAAGGCATCCCAACTTGAAAGCCTTTCACGTGAAGAAATCAAAACTTAAGATCAGTGATTATTTTAAGTCAGTGATTTAATTTATATACTGAAGGAAAATGTGCTTTAATTTCTATAATTAATTAAAATGTGATTTAATTTATATAATGAAATAAAATGTGCAGGAGGCAATAGTCTTGGTGGAATGTAAATTTGGGAGAGAACAACAAGTACGCATGTTTAATATTTTTGTTGAATAGTGCACATAAAACAGTCTTGATGATGATAATAATAATAATAATATAATAATAATAATAATAATAATAATAATAATAATAATGATGATATTCAGTCTATGGTATTTATTTTAAAACCGATTTTAAAAGGTGAACCTGTGTAAAATGATATTTTCTGTTACAAAGTCCAATTTTTCCTTTTCCAGTGGGTAGCTGCTATTGACATTGTGTGTCTGTGTGTCACTTTTATGTATTTGCCTTTACTCTTCAGTCTTCTTTCTCATCCTGTTCGAGAATCAACCATTGATTTTAAAGGGAATAAAATACTTGCAAAAATGTTATGAATGACTTGTTTTAATGGTGTAATATCAAATGTCAGGTTCCTTTGATTGAACTTAGGAAAACAGTTAGACTAAATTGAATAGTCTTTTATTTACTGGCACCAGAATATCTGCCTCAGAATATCAGTTACCAAGCATTTGTAGCCATTATTATTTTTGGCACACATTTGGTTTGATCTGCTTAGGTTTTAAGCCAGCCCCAACATGAAGGTCATCACCTGTAATCATCTGGATCAGTGGAAGTTTGAGGGTTTGAGGCTCCTGGGGGCAATGTTCATTGGTGCACCCCTACTTTACTACAGAGTATAGCATTTTTGGCAGTTACCACCCTCCCTTCAGCCCCAAACTCCTAATATGTTTTATGAAGAACTACCTCCATTTGACTAGGTGAAGGTAAAATACTTTGAAAATTTCAACAGGGAAGAAAAACAAACAAAAAATAAACATAGGTGTGCCCCTTTGCCTGGCATTCAGGTGCATTTGCTCCCTCCCACCCACCCCCACTACTAAACTGGATGATGACCTCAAATAAGGTTTAATGATTTAACTTAAATTTAGCTTAAATTAAATTTAAATTATATTAAATTTAAATTTAGCTTTTCTACACATAAAAAATTAATGGATTTGTACAACAAAACAGTATATTATTACTTTAAACTGCATATGATTTTTATGATGTCATCTAAGTGTTGCATATTAATCGGGTGCTTGTGAGTTTCCAGCAATGCTTGGGCTTTTGTCCACCAAAACTTGACCTTGTGTCCCCCTCCCCAGGTGTGCTTTTATTCCCCCCCCCACAATTTATAAAATACCCTAATAGATTTTCATTAGTTGTACCAGTCTATGTTTCAGTTGATTCTGGTGATAAAAAATGTAAGATTGCAATGAATGTCTATGTTTAAGCAAAGTCTGAAGTGTTTGATAGATGTTTAAGTGTAACATATATTCGAGATTAAAGTCATCCTTAAGATTTTAAGGTCAAATCAATGACAGAAGATGCCAAATTTATGCAGATACACAATTTCTCATTTAATTAATAATTTGTTGGTTTGGAAAGAAATGTAAATGAGAAACATTGGTCTTATATAAATTGATGGTAGATAATTAATGAATTTACACTAAAGTTATATGAGAACAAGATCCAGAACTGAAACTTCCATGATATATTTAAATATGCAAATGTTTTCATGAGTTAAAACCAACAAGTTTTCTAAAAATTTGTCAAATAATATATTTTCGTTGAATACAAAGTGAAAATTTGATAAGAACTTAAAGTATTGTGCATTCAGTCCCAGTTAGTCCTAAAAGTTCTATCACATGTCCAGATGTTTAGAATTCCAATTGAATTGCAGTGGTGTTCCAAATAAATTCTGATATTGAATATGTTGATGTGCCAATGGCCTGGAATGTGGTAATGGATTAACAGTCTTGATGTATCACAGTGATATAATCCTAATATCTTTGAATGAATTCACAATAATTCCAAACTAATGACTTAGTCCAAGAAGTGTTCACGAGCAATTTGTAATTCTAGTGAATATTTTAAATATATTAATCTTCTCAAATATAAACTGAACACAATAGTAAGACTGATTCTGCTTCATATGGTAAGATAAGAACAAGTAATTTTGAATAAATGCAGAAAGCTAAGCCACAATAACAGAACCAGGATGGAGTTCATCTTCCTTCTAGAATGTTCTGAGTTCTCAGAAGATCAGGAAAAGTGAAAAACTATTAAATGTCCCAAACATACAAATGTCCCAAAGATACAAGTAAACATGATTACTTCCTTAAATAATGATCTGTAATCATAAAAAAATATTAGCCATTTATTATGTTGTTTACAAAGTAATGTTACTAATCAAGTAGGCCCTTAACCCAAATGCTATATATCATGGGTAAAAACCAACAAATTAAATTTGCATAAGAAAGGTCAGACCACAAAAGTGAAGCATACTGGTCATGTGCCCTAGATCTCTGTGTTTATACTATGATCTCATTCATCAATAATGAGTAGTAAAATAACATTGAACCAATGAAAAAGAGTTCTTGCTGTGAAAGACATCATATACTAAATTTGGAGATTTTTGTGAATGTTCTAATATGTGATAGTTGTAATATTCAGCTGTTGACAGTGGATTGGTTAAAAATATTTCAGGTGTTTCATAGTACAAAATTGATGGCATTGATTTAGGAAGTATTAGCAATGATATTGAATTATTGTCTTTTTCCAGTCTGTCAGAAATTGAGATAGGATCAGATGAAGATGGTGCAATACGGATAACAGTCACTTGCTCTCACCAAGTTCACTGAAAGTGTTGGTCGTACATTCATTGTTTGTTGAGGGGTAAAAAAGAGAGATTCCTTCTATAAATACTTTCATTTGGTGTTAAATGGAAGAATTGTGATATGAAAGAGAGCAGTCCAATGTTTGAAAGAGAAAGGGCATATTGAGGTGTCCATGATGTGCTGATGTGCTATAGCAGTTCATCCATGTTTAAACTGGCTGCTTATACAAATATAACTTACTTTAACGTCAGATCTAGTAGAACATCATGACTAATTGAACATTTGTAAATAATTATGTATGCAAATTTGACTTTGCTTTGTATAAAATAATGACTGTAAAATCTTATTGTTGCAGATAGTGTGTACTGTGTTCAGTTCATTGATTTTCTTATCAGTCTTGAGGGAGTTAGTGGGATAAAAGAATCAAAAAGTAGTTTATAGATGATTTCCGATTATAAAAGGTTAGTTATAAAGAAAATAACTTAAAGCAATACATATCTCTAAATATGTATTGTGTGTTGTTGTTGTTGTTGTTGTTGGGCTTAACGCCATTTTCAGCACACGATAGGCTATTCATGGCGGCCAGTATTAATGGTGGAGGAAGAAACCGGGAAATCACCGGAAAGAACCATCGACCCACGAGAAGCTACTGGCAAGCTTTCTCACATATCTACATTCGCCGAATCCTAGACTCGAACACAGACAGAGGTGAGATGGCAGTGATCTGTAACGGACATCGCTTTAGACCACGAGGCCACTCGGGGTCCCCGTGTGTCTGTGTGTGCTCGCGTGCCCAAAAAAGCTGCAGTAGCACTTGAGTAGTGAAGTGGGGCAATATAGGGACAATGGGAATTAGCATTACAGACACACCCCTGGGCCTGTATACGCACATGATTTATAAGGACAAAAAAAAATCGGCCTCTGCCTGTATACAGACAATGGAAATTTTGTATTAGTGACTAGCACACATTGGGCCTGTATACGGACAATGGGAATTTGGTATAGGAACACTGTAGCAATGTACAAGTACTGTGACATCAATCGTTAATAAAGTACTGTGACATCATCGTTTGTGTTGGTAAATAGTGTGATGTTTTATAACTGATATAATTTTTTTGTTGAGGCAATAGTAAAAAATATAAATCTTTTCAAGACATTGGAAGTGACCCTGAAAAGGGCCTTTGTTTGTTATGTAAACATTTCGTTAACATATAGGGAATCTCACTGATCTTCTTCTATTTCTCAAACTTCGTCTTACTTCTGGTCCATAAATGAGGACTCTCTTTAGACGCCCTTGTCTCTCCACATAGATTCTTCGTTTCCAAAGAGCTGAATCAATGATCTGGGTAATGGCCCATGATGATATGACATAAATGGGATAGTCTGGGTTAAATAGTATCAATGATACGAGGTTGGACGATTCTATGTTGGTCCACATCTTTTGTGACGAGAACAGGTGAAGGGAATGAAGTTAACCACATTTATTTATAGGGGAAGATTGGATCAAAACAGATTGAATTTGTTGACCAATTCCAACATGAGTTACAAAATTCGGTCCCTTCGCGAAATTGTCTTCCAATCTGAAGAGAGCTACTGGTGACATCACAATCCCTATATATGTGCGCTAGAATTTGTCCGCAGTGAATTGATGCAACATTGCTAGGTTTAACATGACGGAACCTAAGAAGATGATGAATTGGGATGCACCAGCTGTGGAAACAAAAAGAAATGGTGTATCAGCAGTTTCTAAAGTAAACACAGTGCAACTTCCTGAAGAGATTGATTTCAACTGGGATTTAGTAGATTTTTCTCTCTTCGCAAGGATTTGTTCTGGCACCAGAACCTTCACCACTATCTCCTTTACCACGCATCAACGATTTTAGACAAAGACAGAAAGAAGAATTATAGAAAATATTTACAGCAGCAGAAAGAGGCAGAGCAAGCATTTCTCCTTGAACAGCAACATCGAGAAGAAGAAGAAGAGGCAATAAAGAAATGACTGAAAAGAAACAGAGACTAGGAGAGAAGGAAAACAGTGAAAGTGAAACAGTCATGGTACTCTTGGATTTTTTGGCAGAGTTAAGAAGTCTGAAACAAATGTATTAGACTTCTTTATTACAACCTAAAAGAAAAAGACCTTCCTGAGCCAAACAGTCTAACTCAGTGATTCAGTGACTACACCAGAGATACCAACCCTAGTGATTTCTATAAAATCATTGACAGGAGCAAGTGCAGAAGTAGGCCTTGGCCGTGGCAAAGGCTTAAGGCAGTTAAAGCCGATTGCTTCTCATTCCTGAGTTCTAAAAAACAATGGGGTCCTTTTCAGGGCCACTCACTTCTTTTTGAAAGAGTTAATATTCATTTTGCCAAAATCAATTCAAAACTCTACATTTTTTTAATACTAATCTTTGAGAGAGAGAGAGAGAGAGAGAGAGAGAGAGAGAGAGAGAGAGAGAGAGAGAGAGAGAGAGTGTGTGTGTGCAAGTGTAGATTCTTATTCTAAAAATCTAAACCAGGAGACACGTTTTTTTCTGTCTGGTCTATTCTGGTTCAAATATTTACAATTCAATTCACAACACAATACAACACTCTTTTCAAATAGTTCATAGACTTCTGTTTCTTTTGGGTTTTTTTGTTCACTCTCTGTTTTAGAATTTCTTCACTTTCACCATTTTATCCTCCTGTTTCCTCCCCTTTTTTCCTCTTCTTTTCTTCTCTTTCGGAACGTCTTGGGGTTCTTCCTTTTCGTCCTTTTCCTGTTCCTGTTGTTTCTTAGGACGCTCTGAAGACCAATGTCCTCTCTCTTGACAATAACAGGTATCTCGACTTCTGTCTCTTTTGACACTGGTTTTTTTATGGTCTGGACATTCTGTAGCCCAACGCACTTTATTCTTACAGATATAGCAATTATCTTGACTTTTATCTCGAAAGAAGGAAGAATAGTCTGTTGGATTATCTGAAAAATAATTTTGTATGACACCTCGCGAAGCTCTAATCAGAAGTTCCATCTGTGTGGGTTCTTCCATCGTGCTGATCGGTTTGAGAGCAAAATGAATACTGAGAGGGAAGACACTAACCCTTTATATATACACTGGTCTGACATGGATATAAAGACTACCATGTCGTTTCATATGTAGTCATTTGACTTTTTGCAATCAAGATAAAACGCATTTTCGTAAAGAAAGGAGAAGAAATTAAGAGGGAGAAATTTGATTTATTGCCCTTCACAGTAGCTAAAGTCTTGTCTCAGATTCAAGCCAGCGATTTTGAAGATGAAATGAGTGAACCAGAATCTAAGCCCAGTGAGTCTGCACCAAACTAAAGTTCTTTGCTATTAGTAAACCTTGAAAACTACTACCACATTCGAGAGAATGACAAATGCTCCTTGAAAAAATTTAGAACTATGGGCTACACAGTTGAGCTTAAAGATTTTAAGTCTGAAGTTCCACTGGAGAAAGCAGAAGGGTTCATCACTTATATGTGGGATTTTTTGTTAACCAGTCTGAAATGGCAATGTCAAGCCAAAGAAGACAATCGCTTGAGACTTTTCATTCATCACGACAATTTGAAGTCTTCAATTCGGATCAAGTTTAGCAGCCCAGAAGAACTGACACCTTCCAAAGTCATGGACGAAATTCAACGCATACAACAATCCAATGACAAATTTCACATCACCGAAGGAAAAGCTACAATGTTTATGACACATGTCTCTTCCCCAAGGGACAGGACAGTGCAAAAAGGTATTCTTTGTCGATGAACTTCGAAACATGAAGCGTAACCTCATCCGAATTAACAATCTTCAAGACCAGATGTGTTTAACACATGCCATCATGGTGGGATGAATGTATGCCGACAAGAACAACACGGCAGAATGAAAAAGAGCATGGCAAGCTATTCAAAAATCTAGCCGAGCCAAACAATGAAAAGAAGCAGAAATCCTGTTAAAACAGGCTGCCCTGTCCAAAGACAAAACTTGTGGCATTCCTGAAATGCAAAAATTTCAAGATGTCTTGATTTCTAACTACACCTTGAAAGTACACCCTCAAGAAGTGCGCTGACCTTTGTTGTTTCAAGGCAAAGAGTTTAAAGATGGAAAGAACATTAACATCTATTATCACGCTGAGCATTTTGATACCATTACCAGTATCACTGCATTCCTGTCATACATTTATAACTGTGAAAAATGTGACTAGATATATAACAATCGAGAGCAACATAAGCATTGCTTATCAAAATGCTCAGGATGTTTGGCCTCTAAACCTCTTCTGGATGAAAGACAAAAATGTTGCCCAGCTTGTCAGCACACATTTGTCAGCCCTACCTGTTACCAACATTTGATGTTGTTGTTGTTGGGCTTAACGCCATTTTTCAGTATACGATAGGCTATTCATGGCGGCCAGTATTAATGGTGGAGGAAGAAACCAGGAAATCCGAGGAAAAGAACCACCGACCCACGAGAAGCTACTGGCAAGCTTTCTCACATATCCACATTCGACACACGAAGACAGAGGTGAGATGGCAGTGATCTGTAACGGATAGCCTTTAGACTACTTGGGCCCCACCAACATTTGAAAACACAAGGATCAAAGCAGAAATATGCTTGTCAACTCCTGATATTGTGCCCTACTTGTGGATAAGGCATACTTACCAACAATGCTAAGGTGCACAGCTGTTATGATGTCACATTTGTCCTCAAATCATAGACTTGGAAAACCAAGGTTGTTGTTGTAATAGAGTTTAATGCTATTTTTCAGCACATGATCGGTTGTATACTGTGGCCAGTATAAATGGTGTAGGAAGAACCAGAGAAAACCCCGACATGCTTTCTCACATACCCACATTGGCCAACCCAGAGACTCAAACCCATGCTGACAAAGGTGATATGGCAGTGATCTGTAACTGTTACTGCTTCAGACCACTTGGCCACTTGGGGTCCCCGACCAACTAGGTATATGCAGTGCAAAAACACTGAGGCAACAAAGTGGAAGGTTTCAGAGTTTATAATTCCAGTTGTAATGTATTTGTTGAATCGAACAGGTTCTAAATTTTGTATCTATTAGATTTTAATTATATGCATTTATATTTGTGTTTTCTTTAATTTCTCTGTGAATTCTGTTTCAAAATAGTGGCCTGAATATTGAAAACTTTGATGAGTTCCTTATTTTTTTAATGGAATTATGGTTAATTGAAACTCATAGAATATTGAAAGTTTTGCATTGTTTCAAGCACGTAATAGTTTCTTGAGATACAACGGGGCCATACTTTTTCAGACTTTGTGCAAAATTAGCCTTTCTCAAAAATATTTCTGCATTTTCTGTTAACATTTTAAAATCGATCATTGTATTTGGGATGTTTTCAGCATTATCCAGGCAAATATTATAGTCAAAAGTATTACCCCAATGTTCCTGGTATAGTTGTAAATAAATTTGTATAATATATTTAGACATGTTTGGTTGATAGGTATGGCTCTATTTTACCACAGACATGAAATGACTTTAACACGCATAAGTTTAGCATTTTCATGGCGTTGAAAATAGTCAGCCCTGTAGAAGAAAAAAAAAAAACGACATAACAATGCACTGAAATAGACCATCTGTGGGAAAAGTGGCAGCAAAGGTTATTTGTGTGCAAATACTTATATCACTTAAAAATGAAATTCACACATTCCACTAACTTGGGTATGGTACTATTTCCAGAAAAAGCATGTCTTTCTCGATGATGGAATATTTGTCTTGATAAACATTGTGTTGGTTATGCAAGGACATGTTTAAATAAATTTTTTAAAAACTCCTCTTTTCAGAGGGGAACAATGAGATCTACTCCTTGAAAATTTTTGTGGCTTGTACAGTAAGTTTTGTCATTATCATGTTACACTGTTTTAGTTAACATATGCTTGGCAGTAATTGTGTAGAAACATTCTTTGAATAAATAATGCGATATCACAGGGTGAGAAAAATATCTAAGACATATGGACTAATCTTGCAGTCTACCCCAAATAAAATTTGTCATTGTTTTATCAATGTATGTAGATAAACTTACAAAAAAAATAGTAAGCAGTAAAATTTATAAAACTGTTTAAGTAGAAAATCTTGAGAATTATCTGAAAATTCAGTCACTGAAAATCAGTTCCACCCCACCCCAAGGATTTGAAGTTTTTTTTAGAGTACTATACAGAGTTGAGTATTGATATCTTGAGTCGAATATTTGATCAAATTGTCTTGAGCAGAATATTTCATCAAATTAAAAGTTGCAGATAATTTCTCAAACTCATTCTTGAAAATTTAATGAATTCGAGGCCACATCTGAGAAATATTATTTAAAATCTCATAGAATATTGTGCAGTACTAATTCTTGTTGCTCAGTCCTCTATACCAGTAGTTCTCAACCTGTGGGACATGGACCCCCTGGGGTAGGGGCGTGCTGTCAGGTTATTCCAAGGGAGCCTAAAATACAACTGTTAGGCAAAGAAAATGTGTCCACCCACCTGCCCATCTTGGTTTTCATCATATATAGGGAACCCTGAGTGGTCAAAAGTGCTCACCGTTATGGTTCATGTCTCGACCAATGTGGGTATGTGAAAAAGCTTGCCAGTAGCTTCTTATGGGTTGGTGGTTCTTTTGGGGGTTTTCCCTGAGTTGTTCCTCCACCATTTATACTGGCCACCATGTATGTATATCCTATCTTGAGCAAATATATTGTATTAAACCCTAGAAACAAAAACTACCTACCGTAATTTTAAAACCAGTGCAATAGGAAGCGTAAATGGGGGGGGAGGCTTAACATGTTGTGGTCCATAAAATATCATTTAAAGTTAAGAATAGGTCCTGTTGCTTGAAAAGGTTGGGAATCACTGCACTATATAGTAC
The DNA here is from genome assembly GCA_016746295.1 of Potamilus streckersoni. Classification (NCBI taxonomy): domain Eukaryota; kingdom Metazoa; phylum Mollusca; class Bivalvia; order Unionida; family Unionidae; genus Potamilus; species Potamilus streckersoni. The sequence continues at coordinate 1,525,866 of JAEAOA010000455.1, forward strand.
TCGCTCATTGTACCACTATTCATTGTAGAGTATACAGCCTAATAGAGAGGCTGTGTTATAATGAGGTAATTGCTACATGACAGTACCAGCCTTATTATGGGAATGGTGTTACACTCAGGTCTGCAAGCAGCCATTTGACATAGCACATACCTGCCACATTCCCAGACAGTGTTGGGAGGGTTTCTGAGACTACAAAAGTGTGTTCTGAGTGAGGTCCTGTGTGGGGTCAGTGCATGTGACCATCAAAAACTGATACCAGATTTGAGAATAAGCTATATTTTCATATACAAGCCTTTAAAAAGATTGGAAATTCAAAACTGAATGTAAAAAATTGACTTGTCTATTTTCTTCACAGCATTTGATACACTTGCAGACATTCACTTACAGACTCTGCATTGTAAAACAGGAACGCCATTCTCATGTGCAGACATTCATATAATCACAACCACATGGACATTAAATGAAAACGTACATCAAGTTTCTGTCATTAAAATCCACTGGATGGCAAAACATGCTAAATTTGAGGCAGTCTTTACTGCTCCCATTTGTTTAAGAGGGGATTTGAACAAGTGTCATTAGTGTTCGTCTTTGCACTCAATAAAGACTAGATGGTAGTGTTGTTCAAACTTCCCAGTTGGATTCTAAGAGCGAATCCTGATTAGAAATGAGTTATTTGTGATTGCCATAATGTTGTGAACTGCATCTAATGCAGTTTTACCATGGCATTAGCATGTTTGTCTATATATATATATACACACCACTCCCTGGGATAACTCCGAACCCCACTTATAACGCGGTGTCCAGCATGGCTCCTGATTTTTTTCCTAGAAAATATATTTTAAAATGTGTTGAACATGAAAAATGTCGTGATAAGAAATGGTAAATTGGTAAATTAAACCTTGATATATAACTCGTTTTTATCATCGAAAATGGTGATTATTGCCCGTAAAGATAGAATCCATATTGTGAAATTTGTAATTTCTAAAAAGATATCACATATTGTTTGTTTTTTTAATAGAGAAATAGTTGTTAATACACTGTAAATTGTAAATAAACAGCGCTCAATGAAAAATTCTGGTTTTTTGCTAACATTCGGCAACAGAGAATGAAATAGACACTAATTAAATGTCTGGCTAGGTGAAATTCACATTATAATCCTTAAATTTTGTCTCAACCCTATAATGGCAACATACCTATTCTCTTATTTGAAAACATGAAAAGAGTCAGTCATGGAAACCTCGAGTACTACTGTGAGAACCTAATTATATGCCGGCTTTGTTTTGATCAGCAGCCTGGGGAAGTGTTTGTTACAATAAAAAAATCATTACTGTCATCCAATTGAAAATGTTTTATGTATTAACATCATTAAAGTATCTAATATCAGTAATGTATCTAGGGCTGTCATCAGTAAGGTAAACTGGTGGTGGTACCAGTAACTGGTGGTGGTACTGTAAAAAAAAAAAAAATCGACTCACCAACCACTTCAAACAGCTGTGTGACAGCTATGGCTATAATTAGAGACCAGATCTCTGCTTAAAATAAATAAACTTCGTGGTCACATGGTATAACTGGGACACCATGCACATGCTTAGGTGATTCAAATCTGTGGTCAAAAGCAGATGAATAAATGTGGTCTGTTCTAACAAGGACTTATACTTTAAAAATTTGCAACCATCTGGGTAAAACGTCTGGGTTAGTATTTAGTGATTTTTGACAGCCCTAAATGTATCCTAATTATTTGTAAATGTGACCATGGAGAGCAAAGGAATTAAGGGAAACACATACTCAGTGACTGAAAAGCTGTGCATCATAATGACAAAGGGAGATCAAAAATTTGCATTAAACTAAAAATTGCTGAGTCGACATTTAGAGGTTGGCTTAAAGATGAGCCGAAACTTCGAAATTACTCACATGATGTCGATTCAGATGAAGGGAGGAAACGAAAATGAGAACGGACTGCAAGCAATAACAAATTAGATGATGCTGTGTATGTATGGTTCACGCAGCAACGTGTCACAAACTGCAAGTGTTATCGTGTTCTAATTTATGTCATTTTAAATTTTTAAACCCATTAAATTGATGTTGGTAATCGTTAACCCTAGTGAATTTTTTTTTTCTTCCGTTTTACTTCTACCGCAATTAAAATCTACACATCGTAGGATTGACATTGTATTTTCGAAATGTGTTATCTTTTGTATTAAAAAAAACGTCTACTTTGGATGAAACAATAAAACTAGAATGTATACTATTCACAGAAAAAAATTAGTGACGTAGTACACAACGTGAAGTTGAACCTATGCTAAGCGAATGGAAACCACGTGGAATAATGTTTTGATGATCAATATACTGCAAGTTATCCTGAAATTAATGTTACTCTGAGGAAAAAAAATAATATATACCAATATGAAGAGATATTTATTCATAGTTAATCTTAGACTTTTAGGGAATTATACACTGTTTTCAGTTTCCGCAACTAGTCTATACAAGCTGGTTGTATTTATAGTTTTAACACATGTGGAGACAGCCATGTAGAGGTTTACAAACACAACGTTTTTGTGTTTATTTGTTTGTCGTATATATGTTTTGTATTTGCCTTTGAAAAAGACTCATTAAGAGTCGAAAGCGCTTAGGCTAGTTAGTTACTAGTTTCATACTGTTCGTGGTCAGTTTATTGCATCTATTTTAAATAATCCCTGACACAGTGATCCCTTGGTGGATCCAGTACCTTGAAAGGGCTGTTGTTCCCATATGATTTTATTCTTTATTTATATATATATATATATATATATATATATATATATATATATATATATATATATATATATATATATATATATATATATATATATATTTATATATATATATATATATATATATATATATATATATATATATATATATATATATATATATATATATATATATATATATAAAAGAAGTAAAAATCAGGTTTAGAAATGTGAACCCTGATCACAAACTTTATTAAAGTTGGCTTGAATATTCTCATTCAGTGGATTAACGTCTGACATTTTGGTTGTTCTACTTTGTGTTCTTCACCTATGCAAATTAGTTATATGGACCCACCTACAGCAGAATTTTACACATCACCCTAGCTATTGTCTGCCAGTTAATTAATCTGGAAAAGTGGTTTATATTTGACCACATTGTCTTTTAATTGCCTCTATGTCAGCTGTACACCCACCCCCAGTACGTTTAGCTGAGCTTGAAGCCAGGTTGTGTGATGTTCATGCATAATTTATTGACAAAATACATATTACAGGTGTAGATTGCAGTGGTCAAGAAATATAGGAGATTGTGTTCTTGGAATAACTTTGAGGTTAATATTCCTGAAAATCATGTTATTGAAAAGACATCATGTTGGGGGGCGAAACTTTGCCTACTAATTGAAACAATTGCTCAGTAGCCCCCCTTAACATAAGCTACAATATGTCCCTTTGGGGTCATGAGCTAAAACATTATGCTATTTCAGTGTCAGAGCCCTTACAAAAAGTTTTAAAACTATATTAGTAGCTAAATACAAGGACTTGCCTTTTGACCTGTCACATGACCTATGTATCATCTCATGGAGTCCCTTGGAGGACAAAAGGTTCAATAAAGTCTATATTGAGTAATGGACAGTACTGCTCCATTTGTAGTGTTGGACTGCAATGAGAGGGTAATGGGCTCAATACCTGTCCAGGTCAGCTGCCTCTGTGTCCATTGGAAAAACACTTAGGGTCCATTGGAAAGACACTTGGTGTCCATTGTCTCCAGGTGATATAACAATTACTGTGTTAAAAATGGGTATTAAATTTAAGAAAACCATGCCAACAATAGTTATTATTTTATGTTTACACATTTTTGTGTGAATTTTATCTCTCAAATTACACCAATTAGTTCCTGGTAGTAATTAAGTCATGTGAATGGAAATATGAGAAGCTTTTCAGCAGGTATCTGATAACAGTGCTTTAAAATACTAATAAATACCATATGTATTCTCTTAAAAGTCAAATGCAGCTGAAAACAGCATCAAACATGATCTACCATTGCATACTGCACCAGTAGTTTTGGGTCATTTTTGTTTGTCCCCTTGAATACTGTTCAAATTTCATTTTCCACTGTTGAATACTCCTCACAAGCTCTATAGACTCTAATCTGATTCCAGGTTATACAGTGGCAGATTTATATCTGCAGTTTGTAGTTGGATTTGATTTTTATATGATCACATATGGTAAGTAGGCAAAACATTTACATCATCAGTGTTTTGCAAGCCTATAGCATATTGATCCAAAAAACAAATGGGTTTTGTTTTTTTTTTCTAAATCCATGGCAACTGATATAGACTTTTGCATAATGGGGAGTCATTTTATCTCTGTAAAAGTTTGTCTCCCATTATAATGTATCTAAAGAGATAAGTGTGCTGGCTTTAAATGATCAATAAATTCACAATAAGCATGCTTAATACAGCTTACAATCATTTAACATTTGATAGGGCATGACAATCAATTATTTTAAGTTGTTGGGGAACTTTAATGTGCTTCAAAGCATCTAGCCTCAGGTGTGAAACAGGTGTGAATCAAGGTAAGGTATATAACCTGTAGGCAGTTGATCAGCTAAAACCTGTAGAAAAAACTAGAAGGCCATTATGATTTGGTCTACATGTAATGACACTTCATTACCTGTTACTGTATGACTTATGAATGGAAGCAGTGCCATTGTATAAAATGGTAACTAAATTGCAGTTGATTTGATTTTTGTTCTAAAATTCTTCTATTGCAATCTCCATGTAAAAATTTTAAAATACACAATATTTGGAAGAAAGTGGTTCTTGAAATGGTTCCTACTTAAAATGCATGGTACTTTGCTTAATTTGTTTCTTATATTTGGAATGTAAAACAACCATGTTTTCTTTCTTTACCAAAATATATACCTTATTCCAGAATATTGATTAATAATCAAACATATATCTTTATTTATATTAGTCTTTGGAATCCATGATTTTGTTTTCAAAACTTTATGGTAAGAATTCCTATTAATGTAACTTATTCTAAGGTCACATTATTTATCCAAAGGTATGACCAGGGGACCATTTTAAGGTACAAATTATGTAGCCAAAGGTAAGACCAGGGGACCCATTCATGGTACACATTATTTATCCAAAGGTAAGACCAGGGGACCATTTTATGGTACACATTTATTCAAAGGGAAGACAAGGGGACCAACTTAATACATTTGTCCAAAGAAGCGGGTGGGTTTATTTTTAATGCCATTTGTAGATATTACTAAAAATGTTGGTGGCAGTGAAACTTGTCATACAACATGGACTTGCCATCTGATATATATGGTACACTTAGGATCCACTTTGTGTCCTAATAGGAATCAATTCAATAGCTGATCAGTTAAGGAAGTATAATAGTATTTGTACCACATGGAAACATGTCATTTGGTGTTGGAATCTATTTTCATTTTCGGACATTCTCGGTCACCATTTTATCTCCTGTAAACTTATAGTGCCTGCTCAAAATATACTAAATTCATTGAAAGAGGTATGTACCACTTGTTTGAATTTTGAAATATTTTGTTTATTTTTGTTTGATTTGGTGATTTTGTGGATGGTTAACACTCATTGGATGGGTATGTTAGCTGGTCTTCCTACTGAATTCCAAAGTTGATTTGTATCACCCATACAGTATATACAGGGTAATGGTAAACAAATAATAGTTTATAGTTTGTGGTTCATTCAGGCCAGCCCAGGTCACCTACCACTGTGACCTTGGGAAGGTCGTTTGGTTTCCATTATCTTGGCATTATAGCAAATATAGTAAGGTTTACAGTACTGTTAGAACTCACAAAAACACCATCCCCCCAAAAAAAAAAAATCATAAAGAAATGGTACATAGTGTAACACTGAAATCGTAATCTTTTTAATTCACTTAATTTGTAGCTCTTAATGAGATTTTTTGTTGAACCTGTGTTAGTGTCAAAGGTAGATAAAGCCGTCACTTTTCGGACATAGTTATTGGCAGCATCTCTTAAGTTTTGGTAGAGTCCAGTCATTCCCATTTTTAACTTGATATGACATCATTATAATAATAACCTCTTTCACATTCCAATTTTCCAGTCCAATGAAATGTGATGTGGGCAAACTGCAACTTAAAATCCTGTATATTTCAATCATTGAAATGTGCATTCATACCATAGCACCTTAGCACTTGTATTGCAAAGGTAGTCAAATATTGATGGATAAAATATCACATCAGCTTATATCTTTGATTCACTTGAAAGGTGGTCGAATATTGATGGATAAAATATCACATCAGCTTATATCTTTGATTCACTTGAAAGGTGGTCGAATATTGATGGATAAAATATCACATCAGCTTATATCTTTGATTCACTTGAAAGGTGGTCGAATATTGATGGATAAAATATCATGTCAGCTTATATCTTTGATTCGTTTGGTTTGAAAGGTAGTCGAATATTGATGGATAAAATATCACATCAGCTTATATCTTTGATTCACCTAAAAGGTAGTTGAATATTGATGGATAAAAAATATCACATCAGCTTATATCTTTGATTCACCTAAAAGGTGGTCGAATATTGATGGATAAAATATCACATCAGCTTATAAATTTGATTCACCTAAAAGGTAGTCGAATATTGATGGATAAAATATCACATCAGCTTATATCTTTGATTCACTTGAAACGTGGTTGAATATTGATGGATAAAATATCACATCAGCTTATATCTTTGATTCACTTGAAAGGTGGTCGAATATTGATGGATAAAATATCACATCAGCTTATATCTTTGATTCACCTAAAAGGTAGTTGAATATTGATGGATAAAATATCACATCAGCTTATATCTTTGATTCACCTAAAAGGTAGTTGAATATTGATGGATAAAATATCACATCAGCTTATATCTTTGATTCACCTAAAAGGTAGTTGAATATTGATGGATAAAACTTCACATCAGCTTATATCTTTGATTCACCTAAAAGGTAGTTGAATATTGATGGATAAAATATCACATCAGCTTATATCTTTGATTCACCTAAAAGGTAGTTGAATATTGATGGATAAAATATCACATCAGCTTATATCTTTGATTCACCTAAAAGGTAGTTGAATATTGATGGATAAAATATCACATCAGCTTATATCTTTGATTCACTTGAAAGGTAGTCGAATATTGATGGATAAAATATCACATCAGCTTATAAATTTGATTCACCTGACAAAGTTGAAAAAAAGAACAGCATCTGATAAGGATTAATTTTTTTAATAAAATAATTTTTTTTTACTAATTAAAACTGGACTGTGCAAAGGTGAATACCATACATTTGCAGTTTTTCTCAGAGACCTAAGTGTGACATATGGTGGAAAAGAATACTTAAGGAATAGTATTTTATCCAGAATTAACTTTGAAACTATGGATTCATTCTTAAAATAAATTTGGGACACAAATGTGCATTATTCTATTTTTTTTCTTTAATTGTTTTCTGTTGTATAAATATGCTCTATATATCCCAAAACCCCTAATGGGAATAAATCATTATTAAGCTTTTCATTCCATGATGCACTCACTCACCCTTATGACCTATGGTCACAATCCTTTAAAATTTGTATTATAGTTTTGGTTATTAAATTTTCATTTCCTAAAGGCTATGATGGATTGCTTTCTTATTTGGGATGAATCTTTATGAAGGTAAAACATTTAATTCTGTGACTTACCTTTTTGACCTTGGTAAAAGGCAGAGTCACATAAAATTTGTGTTGCATTTTTTTTCTTAATGTTGTTTTCATTTGTTTATATTTTTCTAAACCCTTGGCAGATTTTATTCAATGTTTGGATGAATTGCTGTAAAGTTCAGTCTATTGCTTACTTAGTCTTTTGACCTTGAGGTCAAGGTCGCACATTTTAAAGCAATGCTTGATCATTAGCTTAACATGTAGGCTCTGGTCTAGAAAGTATTTTGGATATTTAAACAAAACCTTGTGATGATTTTCTCAACTCGAATAAATTTTCTTTAATTCTGCTCTTCTGTCCCTTTCCTTGCTTCATCTGGACAACTCTAAATATTTATTGGATTCTTCCACTTTTTGCAGTTTGTTCCAGATTGAACATTCCAAAACACTGATATCCTTCTGCTGCTGAACTGATGCACCTAAATCAGATGTTGCCTTGATTATCTTCAGCAGCTAGTTACATGTGGCTGTATGGATGGGTAGGAGTCCTTATCTCTAGATATATTATGTTGGGGAGGGGATGCCTCAAAAGCTGGTCTCTCTTTTAGCTTGAGCTAAGGTTGTCCCCCCCAAAAAAAAAAAATGTGTGTTTCTGGTCAGCTATCCATCCTGTTTCTCATTGCTGCCAACCCTAGCACTTTTTCCCCCCAATGGTAAACCAAAAATTGAACAAAAATTTTTTATGAGATTGATTTGTGCATCTAATTGAGATGGTTTTGCCTAATACATTGTAGTGTATAGTACATTATATATACAAAGCGTTATATGTTTTTAAAAAAACATTGCGCCTACCTACCCTAATTTTAAAACAAATGCGTTAGGAAACGGGCATATTTTTTGTTGTGGCCTAAAGTCTTCAGCATAATGCTGTCCCTGTCATAAAAAGCAAGGAAAGCAGCTTTCAGAAATTTTGTCTCCATTTAATAGTGTCAAAGAAAGAACTGCAGAGGTGGTGGTAAATATTTAACAAGACAATCCCATTTTTAATTGATACATTTTTGAATCAATAATGACCAATCTGCACCTTTTTAACAAGGTCGAAATGATCATTGTGTCCTCATTATAGCATATGACCAAATACAAATCTGATAATAAATCTTGCTATTTTACCCTAGCATTTTGGGGCAGTAGATATCCCTGTTTCTATAGTTATGGATACTGTGTGTACTCCTGTGTATGTGGGGTCCAAACATTGATCCTGATCTACTGTTGTAGTATATGCCATCAGATCAAGGTCTTAATTGTTTGTTCCTCTGTCTGCATCTGTCTCATGCTCAGCTAATGGTTACTGAGAAAGCCTGCCATTAGCTTCTTATGGGTCAGTGGTTCTTCCCAAGGTTTTTCCTCCACCAGTTAAACAAGTTGCCATGTATAGTCTATCTTGTGCTGAAAAATGGTGTTAAACCCTACAACAACAAAAATTATTCTTGATTAGTCCAAAGAAACTGCATTGATCAAGGTCTTCAGATCAGGGTCTTGGTTATTGGTTTTATTCTGCAACAAGCCAGACCTGACGATGCATTATAATGCATTATAGAACGGCAAATATTGTCAGTGTTAGATGCAGTTGAATCCAACTTGTAATCGAGTAAGTACAATGTATCTCCCAACAGTATTTTGCATTTTCAGAAGCCTTATATTCCTCTACTAAAACATGGTCACTGTGACCTATATTTATATAATAATACCTTTGTCAGTAAAATCTGGTACCACCTGAACATCTGACACTATGAGCCATAATAGTGATTGAACCTGTCTGTAACTGATATTAAAATGAGGGTTTTGTTTAGATTTTAGGCAGCTGTTACATATCAATTATGTATTGCAGACATTATTCTAGCCCTCAGACTTTTTGTGTGTAAGTGTATCATGTTTTGTTTGTGAATCTGAAATTAGAAAATGCCAGCCATTTCTAAAATAACAGTAATATCTGAGCTTGTTGACAGATAACATTTGGTTCAATTTCAGGCATGTAGTTTCTATTCCCAGCTGGTATGAATTTTTCAAATATGAAACAATTTCTTATTTGTTGATAAAAGAAAATCTCATAAACAAACTGGTACTAAAATTTTTTTGTAATTGTAGGGCCTTACCTCATATTTTTGGGATATGAAGTCATTCTTAGAAAAAGTCATGCTTATGTTCTGTTATTACAGACTAGGTTGCAAAAGTAGGAGCTAAAATTTCACTTGCCCAATTTGAAATGATAAGTGAACATTTCTGGCAATGAAGTGAATTTCTGATTCAGGATTGATCAGCTTTTCTCCTTAATAACAAAAATGTTCTGTTGAGAACATTAGACTTTCTTTCCTGAATTTTTGGAGTTTTTTCCATTTGTTTTGATAATGCTCATTGAAGTGCTTTGCTATTACTCTATATTACTAATAAACACTTAAGAGAAATAGAGCAGACTGGTCTTAATTTGTAAATAATTAAATAGGTGTCACATAACAGATTTCAGAAAACAGCCTTTAACATGATCAAATTTAGATGATAGCATCATCAGTTTTTTTTTTTAATTTCAAGAGTTAGGTGTTAGAGTACAAGTGTATTCTGGGAGACTAAAAATGTACTTGCCTGACGCCTCACGAGGCAATTGGATTCTTAGAAATTCTGAAAAATGTGTTAATTTTCTCACTTTCTCCCTAATAAGATAATTTAAACATGTCTTTTACCATGGGTCTAATGTGTGTACTGGCAGTAATTCAGTGCCAGAATAGGATGGGTGGGGGTAGATGTTGTGTAACATGTTTGTTTTGTTTTAAAATTGTCAAGATAGAAGTCTGTCTTGCAGCAATTTTGTTCTTTTGGTATTTGTTTCTTATCTTTCAATGTGCACAAAAAATTTTTTAACAATATCATGAGGTTCGGTATTAAGTATAGTGAGGATGAGTGATTTGAATAGCTTTACTAAGTTTTCAGTCATATCACTATGATGTCTGCAGAGTGGCAATTTATAGTTATGTCTTGCACTGGGGCATCATGCCGAAGACACATACCATCAAGTCCCATCCAGTCACATTTTCCTGACACCAGGCTGACCAGTGCTGACACTAACCTCCTAATGTTAAATCCCAAGCGAGGCAGCTGCTAGGACCATTTTTATAAGCCTTTCGTATGACTCGGCCAGGATTCAAATCTGACACCACCTGCATCTGAAGCGGGTGCTCTAACCATTTAGGCCACCGAACCGGTTGAATATATTTATGACTGATAAGTTAATTTTTGGAACTAAGAAGTTAACAAGTAAACAAAGCCTTCAGTTTCATGTCTGTCCTGTTCAATTCAAATAATAATATACGTAATAAGATCGGTTTTATTTAAAGAGGGTGGCACAATTATAATTTGCTAATGTTAAATGACTTTGAACCACCATATTAAGGGCAATTTATTTCCATTATGTATGGACATAGCTTCACATAGGTAGAATGGACAAAATTAAGTTTTTTTGTTTCAGCAAAACATTTATGTAAGACGTCAATGGATCTTGTACTACAAATTTAACAATATTATTAAAAATATCCAACTTATGTTGTGATTGTGTGACAACAAAGACAACAAAGAACCAATTTTATATATTATATTGAACACCATTAAGTGAAAACTGTAATCATAAATCGGTTAGAGATGTAACAAGATGCCGTTTTTCTTTTTCAATGAAATTGTAAAAAATAAAAAAACTTTCTCTATATACTGAATGTTTTGTAATTTTATGGGTTAATCTTAATTTGTATAATTTAATTTAATTTGAAGGTAATTTAAACTTTTGTATAGTTAATATAAAATTTTGTATACTTGGTTACATCTCTGGCAAGGATTTTCTGGTGATTGAGGCAGTGTCAGTCTCATTACACCATCTCTCTAATACAGATAATGTAAGAATGGTCAATTTTAACCATTTTCAGTTGCTCTTATATTATTGGTATTACCATTTTTTTTATTTTTTTTTGTTGAATGAATGTGGCATCAAGCCTACCCACTTCATATCTCTGAACAGAGGACAGTGGGAGTACATGTAACAGCTGGACTATCTGATAGTCCTGTAACAGCAGCCTGTGATTGCTTGTGACATTTCTCTTACTTTATTTCCTGAAAGAATTACTCTAACGAAACATCCTTGAAATAGTATTAAAAATATGCTCTTTAAGATTTAAATCTAACCAGCGTGATCAGAGGTCAGGAAGTTGCAGGTTCTTGAGATAAAGTGATACTGAAGATGTTGGTGTATAAATTTTAAGCAGAATAGAATGTAAATTTAATTTCTTCACCATTTTAACTATTTGTACTCTTTTCCATCATTATTAAGCTAAACTTTCAATTCATAAAGAATTGTTGACACAAAAGTAGCTGTGCCTGAAAGTAGACATGCAGGCATCCCTTTCATCTGCTAATTAACAAACCATGTGTGTTGTTTGATGTCAGGATATCACTAATGGGTAGTGTTCATTTAAAAAATAAATACTGCTGTATGTAGACAGTGTCTGCTATTTTTCAATTTGCTACCAATACATAACATTCAGAAACCCAGCTGATTTAAAAAATTCAGAAAATTTTGTTGTAAATTCCATTGGTGGTTTTATGAATTAGGCCAACAAATGTTCTTTGCTTGCAAGGTCAAAAACAGTCAGGAACTTGTAAAATTGGGCCTCCCCCATAACAAAGTTGTGGTTCTCTTAATGGCATAAATAAAAACATTAAATAGAAAGGCAATTACTTATTTTCAGCTCTCTAATCATTGAGAAGGTCTTATGGCAGGCATGTCTTACCTATGGCCCACATTGTGAGGCCTGTTGCCTTGTAGGCAGTCATTTTGAAAATATGTATTTTAATTAATATGTATTTTAATTAATATGTATTTTAATTAATATGTATTTTAATTAATATGCATTTTAATTAATATGTATTTTAATTAATATGTATTTTAATTAATATGTATTTTAATTAATATGTATTTTAATTAATATGCATTTTAATTAATATGCATAATTAGTGATGAAGAACTACTCTTACTGATGGGGCCAATGATCTTCTGAATTTTATGTTTTGGCTCCTAGCCAAAAATGGTTGGACAATCTGGCTTGTGTAAATGCTACTTCTGTTTCTTGAGGGTTGTCTTGAAATTTTAACATTCATCCCATGTTTTAGCTGGTCCTAAATAAAAATGATTCTATAATAACATCCAATATGGCCACCACAGTGGCCATCTTAAAAATTTGTTATTCCTACTGAATGGATGGTTATTTCAAGATGGGGTTTTCACAAAAAGACTTCTTATAATTTCTTGCGATGTTTTATTGATGCTAAATTATATGGTGACAGATGACCTTCAATATGTTAAGCAGCTAATTGGAAAATAATTATTACTCAAAAGTATCAAAGATGTTTCAACACTCCACAATTAAAAGAAAAAAATGGACTTATCTTGAATTCTTGGAAATTTTTTTCAGCCAGTAGAGTATCAATCCCATTTAGGGACTCTTTGTTTTTTTAAAAAAATTTTATAGGTGAAAAGCTAAACATGGCTCATTCTGATTTTTCGTCTACAAGATTGAAACGTTACAGGAATGGAGCCATTGACATATGATAGGTTGTGTTACCCAAACCACATGGGCTCTTGCCATTAAAGTTTTCTTATGACATAAATGTTAGACATAGACATGGTGAAATATAATTTGATCTTTGCATGATTTTAAATGCTGTGTTGTTTCAGCAACTTCAATGGCTGTGGCCGCTGTCATAATAAAAATATGGGCATTATAACAGTAATCATGACACTCACTGAGGACACCTCTGGAATTTCCTTTACATTTGGATTGGAAATTTTACTGTCTAAAATTATATTCAACATATGAACAGTTATATATATGTTGATGTTAAGGCTAAATGGTATAAACATCATCTTTACGTTAATTTGTTATTTAAATTGTTGAAATAATAAAAAAAATCATAGACAACTTTTAGTTTATGATATTGAACTTTGTTTCATATTGAAAGCCATATTTAAGTATGATTCTATACTGTATGTGTATGAATCTTTATTATATGCTCATTTTTTTTCTCCGTTAACTTTACATTGTCAGAATCGTGCAATATTCACCGATATTGAACACCTTCATATTGTATCCCATGTGCAAAGGAACTATTTTCTAACGTAAACAATTTTTTATGAATGAACTAAACCATATATTTCATAGATGGCCACATACCAGCAAATGTTTCATAGACTGACACATACAAACTGCTTTGGCACATTCTGCGTTTACTTTTTTGATACAATGTTTCAAATTTAACTATATAGTGACGCTATACAGGTTCCTCACAATAAAATGCAAGTTATACACATAAACTGTCTTCTTTAGCTGTAAATAAAAATGGCCAAAATCTACTTACAATTTTACATCCTGAATTTCCTCAAAAAATATATTTTCATAGGTCTGTAAATCTGAATTATATGAGCCATGTCATGGGTTCTCGAGATTGATTACACATTTTGAAATTGTACTGTAATTTCGAGTATATTCCAAGTGTAGCTACATCTTCCTTACTGCACTCAAAATGAAAAAAACATTAAATTCCACAGCGTGTTTTCGATAATTGCAATGGAAAGGCTTCATAATTTTCCCCACATTGTGATCTGAATCATTCAATGACAGAAAAGAAATATGCATGCCGATGTCAATACAATTCAAAACATTAAAATGGCAGATGTTGCTGGAAACCGATGCAAGTCACTTCATGTAGATAAATCCAGACATTAATCAAAAGATTGCATTGAATCGACAAATATACCAAAAGGTATTCATTCCAGATCAAATGAAAAAGTTGTTGCAATACATATTCATCAACAATATTACTCCAAATTTCAATTTTAAGTAGAGCAAGCGCCATTTTCTTTCGAAACTTACGTCTAGCACGCGACCAACTTCATATTTATCTGGGTGGAGTTATGTGCTCATTATTAATGTTGTGTAATGATCCATCAACACTTATGTATTTAGTTCGGAATACGGCATACATTTAGTTACTTTGTTTCTTTCAATGAATATTTTTGTTTATATATTTAAGCCTTGAGAAGAATAAGAAATGAGCATGTAATAAAAAGGTTACTGTATTTGTATGGGAAAATATGAACTCGTTTTGTCGGAAGGCTATACTGCACTCCCAAGGTCATGCAGTATATCCATCTCGTTCATTTTTTCCCATACAAATGCAGTAACCTATAAATACTGTATGGGTATGAATTGATACTGTATGTGTATAAATCTATACTGTATGTGTATGAATCTATACCATATGTGTATGAATCTATACTGTATGGGTATGAATCTATACTGTATGGGTATGAATCTATACTGTATGTGTATGAATTGATACTGTATGTGTATGAATCTATACCGTATGTGTATGAATCTATACTGTATTTGTATGAATTGATACTGTATGTGTATGAATCTATACTGTATGTATATGAATCTATACCGTATGTGTATGAATCTATACTGTATGTGTATGAATTGATACTGTATGTGTATGAATTGATACTGTATGTGTATGAATTGATACTGTATGTGTATGAATTGATACTGTATGTGTATGAATCTATACTGTATGTATATGAATCTATACCGTATGTGTATGAATCTATACTGTATGTGTATGAATTGATACTGTATGTATATGAATCTATACCGTATGTGTATGAATCTATACTGTATTTGTATGAATTGATACTGTATGTGTATGAATCTATACTGTATGTATATGAATCTATACTGTATGTGTATGAATTGATACTGTATGTGTATGAATTGATACTGTATGTGTAAGAATCTATACTGTATGTGTATGAATTGATACTGTATGTGTATGAATCTATACTGTATGTGTATGAATTGATACTGTATGTGTATGATTCTATACCGTATGTGTATGAATTGATACTGTATGTGTATGAATCTATACCGTATGTGTATGAATCTATACTGTATTTGTATGAATTGATACTGTATGTGTATGAATCTATACTGTATGTATATGAATCAATACTGTATGTGTATGAATCAATACTGTATGTGTATGAATCTATACTGTACATGTATGAATTAATACTGTATGTGTATGAATTGATACTGTATGTGTATGAATCTATACTGTATGTGTATGAATTGATACTGTATGTGTATGAATCTATACTGTATGTGTATGAATCTATGCTGTATGTGTATGAATTGATACTGTATGTGTATGAATCTATACTGTATGTGTATGAATTGATACTGTATGTGTATGAATCTATACCGTATGTGTAATAATCTATACTGTATTTGTATGAATTGATACTGTATGTGTATGAATCTATACTGTATGTATATGAATCAATACTGTATGTATATGAATCAATACTGTATGTGTATGAATTGATACTGTATGTGTATGAATCTGTACTATATGTGTAAGAATCTGTACTGTATGTGTAAGAATCTATACCGTATGTGTATGAATTGATACTGTATGTGTATGAATTGATACTGTATGTGTATGAATCTATACTGTATGTGTATGAATCTGTACTGTATGTGTAAGAATCTATACCGTATGTGTATGAATCGATACTGTATGTATATGAATCGATACTGTATGTGTATGAATTGATACTGTATGTGTATGAATCAATACTGTATGTGTATGAATTGATACTGTATGCGTATGAATTGATACTGTATGCATATGAATTGATACTGTATGTGTATGAATCAATACTGTATGTGTATGAATTGATACTGTATGTGTATGAATTGATACTGTATGTGTATGAATCTATACTGTATGTGTATGAATCTATACTGTATGTATATGAATCTATACTGTATATGTATGAATCAATACTGTATATGTATGAAATTATACTGTGTGTGTATGAATCTATACTGTATGTGTATAAATCGATACTGTATGTGTATGAATCAATACTGTATGTGTATGAATCAATACTGTATGTGTATGAATCAATACTGTATGTGTATGAATCAATACTGTATGTGTATGAATCAATACTGTATGCGTATGAATTGATACTGTATGTATATGAATCGATACTGTATGTGTATGAATCAATACTGTATGTGTATGAATCTATACTGTATGCGTATGAATCAATACTGTATGCATATGAATTGATACTGTATGTGTATGAATCTATACTGTATGTGTATGAATCAATACTGTATGCGTATGAATCAATACTGTATGGGTATAAATTGATACTGTATGTGCAGTTACTCAATATGCTTGCTTGGAAGTCTAATCCAATTGCAAACCATAACCATGATCTGCTATCACATAATGTACCAGCAAATCAGGGTCAATGTTTTTTTTATTCTGTGATTATTTCTGGTTATGTTGATTTTGCAGTTTGACTCTACTTATAAACAGGTATATATATATATATATATATATATATATATATATATATATATATATATATATATATATATATATATAGTGCAAAATTACTCTTTCAATAGATACCTATTTTGTTGTGATGAAAAATGACACCAAATTAGGGTTGGAACCTGCATGCTATGAAAGTGGCTCAAAATAGAAGCAAAGTTTTGGTTGTTGATTTCATTCAGATAGGATCATAAGTGAACCTTGAAAAAATTGTTACCATCCAGGTAAACACTTGGAAAAGACTTTGACCTATTTTTTTGTTTCTGAAAGTGGGGAAAACCCCGATTCAGACCTACCTACAATGTAATGCTTAAATGGAACTAAAACTGCAAACTCTTTTGTTGAGGGAAGCTCTAATGCCAGAGTTGTCTTTTCAGTTTTTATGACCCATTTCTTTATAAAAAAAAAACAAAAAACACAACAGTGTGACATGGTTTATTTATAGAACCATATGACGAGTTAAAATAATTGTCAATTTCATCATGACATAGCAGTATAATTGTTGCCCCCCCTCTCCATATGTTGTAAGTGCTCAATTTACATGTATGCCTTTACATTTATTCCTTTTCTAGCATCCCATTATCTGACATTTGTTAACAGTGAATTGGTGAAACTCAATAAGACATTAATCAGGTATTATTAAATTGGTATTCATCTTTGGTGAAAATGTGTGGCCAGATTTAGTTTCACTGTGATGATCTACTCAGAGTCCAAATCTCCCTGAAATTTTATCATGTCTGTAAAGTAATGACAAGTTGATGAATTCTTCCATGCAGATTTTTTTTTACCTGAAATCAATTTGAAATTTGATCCTTGCATGTTTGCAGTTTATCTTGATAAAGTTTTGTTCTGGTTTGTATAGTAGCATTTATAAAATCAATTCTAATAATGATTTACAGCTAAAGTTACTAGGACTTATAATGGATGGGCATCATCAGAATTTTTTGCAATGCAATTTTGTTACAATACAGTATTATAGAGATATATTTAATAAAAATATTGAGAAAATCCATTGAAAGTTCGAAAAAATAATAAAAAGAGAATATCATAGTTTAATATAAATTACAGTTCTATTAAATCACTTTAAACAATAATTGCAAATGTCCTTAAATGTTAGAGCCACATGATGAGGTAGGTTACAGTATAATTTTTATCTTTTTGACTGTTTACATTAGCTACTGAAGAACACACTAGATGAAGTAATATAAGTACTGTTTCTCTTTTTTTATTATCAAAACCGTATTTAGAGTTTGTAAATGAATTGTGCCATCCTTAAATTATATACATATTTAGCGCTATGAGAAATCATACCCGTAATCAGAATATGTTCTTTTTTTAAATGGATATGGGTGTATGAACATTTACAAAAATAGTGACCATTACAAATAGCTGCATAGATTTTCTCAGTAGTTGGCGAGAATATGTTCATATGAAAGCATGTGCAGTGCAAAAGAAACACCCATTGAGGTCCAACATAAAAGTGATCAGTAATCATATTTTTTCTTGTAGACTATTAAAAATACAGTGTAATCCTACAATTCTTAAAGTTATTACTTTGTGAAAAGACTCAATTGCCGATATTAGTTAGGTATGTTGTGTTGTTACACAGAATATCACCCATTTCTAGAATGGATCCTATTTTTCCACATAATTAATACAATGAGTCCTATACCCTCTCTTGATTCACTTGACTAGCTTTTGTACAGTAGTAGAGGTATTCTCCCTTGATTTACTCACCTTTGTATTGTAGTAGAGTTATTCTCCCTTGATTTACTTGACTGAGCTTTGTATATTAGTAGTTATCCTCACTTGATTTACTTGTTATCTTTGTATATTAGTAGAGTTGTCCCCACTTGATTTACTTTACTGACATTTGTATCATAGTAGAGTTATCCTTCCTTGATTTACTTGACCTTTGTATGAGGGCACTCACCAGTTATAATGTACTTTTGAGAGAGTGACTATGCAAAGTGAAGTTATTTGCACTTGAAACATGCAGTGTTGGCATACCTTTATGCTGCTTTGACATAATGTGGCTGACATTTCTTTGGATATTGTACTTATGAAAATTGTATATGATCTCTAAGCACACTACACTGCTAACTAAAATGATCACTCCTTTATGCAAAGAAAATGAGCCTGAATTAGTCTAAACTGCACTATTTTTAACACCTATTAAAATAATAAAATGAAATTTGCCCAGCTAGACAATGCGAGCCACTGAAAGTGCAGTGGATAAATTGCTACGTATATAAAATGTAGAAAGGTTATCAGCTTTTTTAATCCATGGAAGTGAAAATGAACAAGTGGAGCTAGCAGTTTTTGAAAGGTATATGGAGTAAGGCCAAGCAATATACTCGATAACCCATATTACACTCATCAATCATACACTAAAAAAAAGGGAATTAAAGGTTCTTTGAACAAAGCCTAAGATATACAAGGTCTTTCGTTGAATAGCCAGTATAACCAGTGAGAAAACCTGTGGAAATTCTTTTTCTTTAAAATTCTAACCCTATGCTAAATATGAAACTGTAGAGCGCCACCTTAGATGCCTATAGATTCAAAATGGGGAAATTCTTTTTCCTTAAAACTCTAACTCTGTGCAAAATACAAGACTGTAAAGTGCCACCTATAGTTGTAGAATTATGCTCCCTTGATTTACTTAACCTTTGTGTAGCAGTAGAGTTATTCTCCCTTGATATACTTGACTGACCTTTGCATAGTACAGTAGTAGAGTGCATAAGGTAATAGTGATTTGTTTGTTTTGACAAAGTTTACATAGTGAATATTAAGAAGTACAAGTGAATATTAAGACTACAAGAAAAATAAATCTCATATATTTAAGATCCGTATCCTATTACCATCCATGTCATATTATATAATGAGTGAGTAAAGAGCCAATGTAACCAGAGATACATTCATTATGTTAAACAATTTAAATGTTGAATAGTACTTAAAATTCCTCCAGAACTCGTATAAGCCAATGTAGTTGTTGTTGTTGTTGTTTTGAGGCTTAACGCCATTTTTCAGCAAACGATAGGCTATACATGGTGGCCAGTATTAATGGTGGAGGAAGAAACCAGGAAATCCGAAGAAAGAACCACCAACCCATGAGAAGCTACTGGCAAGCTTTCTCACATATCCACATTCGAAGCCTCGAACCCAGACAGAGGTGAGATGGCAGTGATTCGTAACTTGCGTATAAGCCAGTGTAAATGCCAAAATATAAAATTCCTACACATTCTTAAAATAAAATGGGGGGGGCATAAAATTAAGAGGTCATCTGTAGTAAGCAAGGTGGCATAGACCGAAGTATAATGTTTGAAAATTGCTGTATAAATTTGAACCAATAGCTTCGAAGTGTCATATTGATGACCAAAATTGTTGTGTAGATTGTAACAAATAGCTAGGAAATATCAAATTGATAAGGAAAATTACTTTGTAAATTGTAACAAATAACTAGCAAACATCAAATTGAATTACTGTATAAATTGTAACAGAAAGCTGCAAAATATCAAATGGATGACCAAAGTTAATGTATAAATTGTTATAAATTTTCTAAACACTCCACCCAACATTGTAAAAATCTATACACTCTAGACATTGTTGATATCTTATCAGAAAGTGTCTCAGATGTAGACAGAAGGTACTTATTCAACATGTTATCAGAAAATATGGCCAGAATTTTGCACTTATAGTAACTTAATTTTACATCCATGTGTGGAGCCATGTCGGGTTGTTGTTCTCTATCGACCCTTGTGTAATGTATTGTTATGACCCGGTATCATTAGGTTGATAACAAAGATAAGCTAGGCATATTTGATAGCAATTGCATCGTTGATGGTTACATCTTAACTCTCCCAAGAGTATTGGGATATGAAGATTTTTATTTTCTGAAACACAATGGAATTGTTGTAATCCATAAAGAGTTCAGCTTCCAATATATTTGTTCTTTGAAGATGAATGAGCAAGAAACATCCATGGAATAATGTTATTTGTCATGATGGACTTGCTTAAAAAAAAAAGGTAAGGAATGGCATTTCATTGCTAGATCAGGGCTGCTATTTCCTTTGAAAATGTCAGCATCAGTCTTTATTGATGGTGTTTTTAACTTAACAATGAACGCTCATTCCAAGAAAACCCAGTCTGGTTTTCTAATTTTTAATTCTGACATGTTTAAAGATCTTATCACATTTAAGTTCATAAATCTTGCACCTATCCACCTTGAAAAGAGCATCTCTATTTCTAAGAACAAGGTGAAAAGTGAAACATTAAGGTCACGTCTTTCAAGTTAGATTGATTTATTAGCATGTACCTTTCCAGAATGGTTGTTTATTATTAAGAATTGTCTCTGGTGTTTTCCTTATTTGGTCGATTGGTTTGGTATTTTTTTGACCAAGCAACACATGTAGGTTATTTGAATTTGAATAAATTGCCTTGGCCAAGGACACACTGCAGTAGATGACCAGGGCTGATCTGATGGTTGAATTCAAACCAACACCTTTTCGATCACGCATCCAGTATGTTACTGAGTCACTTGTAGGACTTGTGGCATTAATTCAACTCTAATAATATTTATAAATTTAATTTAAATGTAAAAATTCCAATACTCAGACATATAAAAATCTCAGTACTCAGACTTGTAAAATTCTCAATACTCAAACATAAAAATATTAGTACTCAGATATGTAAAAATCTCAATACTCAGACTTGTAAAATTCTCAATACTCAGACATAAAAATCTCAGTACTCAGACATGTAAAATTCTCAATATTCTTAACACAAAAATCTCATTACTCAGATCCATAAAAATCTCAATACTCAGATCCGTAAAAATCTCAATACTCAAACTTTTCAAAACCTCAATTCTAAGACATGTAAAAATCTCAATACTCAGACATGTAACTTCTCAATACTCTAACATAAAAATCTCGATACTCAGACCTGTATCCCTCTTATGTGTGGAGAAAATTGTATGAGTAGTGGGATTGTTTTGATCTACATGTACATGAGGGATGTTTCAATCTTTTGTTTGGCCTCTGGGAAAGAATGAAAAATTGAATTGCCCTCTCCATCTGTAATAAAGCTTTGAAATTAAATCTAATCAGTGTTTTCCCCACAAAATAACCAAAAGAAAAGGAAAACCTTGAGAAATTAGAATCAGTGAGTTATTAAGAGTTCCCTTGTTAACATCATGTGACCCCCATCATTTTTAGGATCTCACTACCAGTACTCTATATCTAATCAGCCATACCAGGGCTTCTTCTGCAAGAGAAAACATCAAAGATTTCTAATCTCCATACCAGGACTTCTTCTGCAAGAGAAAACAGCAAAGATTTCTTTGTGTTTGATATAGAGGAAATCTGGGTTGATGGTCATAATAGAGTAGAACATGTCTTGAAAGGCTACCCAAATGTGCCAAAAAATTATGGTATCTGAAGAATAGTGGTTACTCATAAGAGGTTGCAATGCTATAAAATCAATACATTTGTGCAATTATAATATGGTGTCTCAAAGACAGCTGGTCTCACATAGCAGTGGTATTTCAAGAGAGGTTTTTCTGTATTTACTTTGACTACCATAATGAGGTAAGTCTTGAGTCATAAAAAAAAAATTCAATTTGTTTTGGGGGGTTTTGGGTTCCAAGACTTGAATGATCGTAAAGAATGTACAGAATATAATATTTTCAGTGTCCCAACAATTGCAGACACAAAAAAGATTGCCAAATGTCACATAGAAGTGTTCAGCTCTTGTTCGATAAACTGTTATAAACTATTATGATTGTTTTTTATGTTACATGTATTAGTTTACATGTTCATGTTTTCTGATTTCTCTGACATGAAATAAAAGAAGGGTAAATAAAGACTTCATGGACTATTTGGAGTTGACTGGGAGATATTTATACAGAAGTCAGTGTATATCGTGCTTAGCATCACTTATATTCTTGGGTTTTTTTTAAATGTATTAGATACAGATTTATCATTCTTACCAAATCTCATTCTTCCAGATCATATTTTAGCAATTCATTCAATACTGTTTTATTTCATGCACTCGGGATTTATCATTTTTCAGTGATACAAGAGATCCTGTCCAGTGATGTAATCTAAAGACACATCTATAAATAACTGTCATATATTTTGTTAAAGGATCAAAGTACATGTAATAGATTAAAATTCTGAATAGAGATGAACTTTATCATAATCATTCTATTTTTGTGGTTTCATTACACTTTTGATATCGGCATGCTGGTTTTTTCAACAGTTTCTTTTCATTATAATTGGTTGATTTTCAATTTTTTCTGAACGAAATATAGGCCAATTAATTCCTATTGATTTTAGGATCTAAAGGTAAAGAAGTAACCAATTGCCAATGATTTTCAGCACTAAGACAACATCAGCACCACATTGCCATAATGAAAAGAACTAATAATTTTAATTGCCATTTTGGAAAGATGTATCTAACTAACCAACAACAAATTGCCAGACTAGCATCAAGGAAGGGACTGTCCAGGAAGCTCTACCTGTTGTCCCACAAACCCCTACCCCCTCACACACATACAAGTAAACACCATAGCTGGGAACATCAAACAGGCGCTAGAACCATATACTGGCTTTACCTGGGTAGGATCCTGACCTCAGCAAGCCCTTGCCAAGCAAAGATTTCCTACCATGACCCCAGCTTGCAGGTACTTGGTAGCATATCAAAAGTTAGGGACATTCCAGGACACACACTCCTCCCTCTGCTGTCCCATAACACCTTCCCCTGGACAAAGACAAGCTTTAAAATGTGAGACAGCCTAAGCTGTGTAGCCTTTTTGCCATGAAATATTTTAACTCCGTCTTCAGTTTGGCCCTTGAAGACCATCATGCAATCATGATCCTTTTCAACGGTGGTCAAAATTACTCAACCATCTTCATCTAAGTGGTGCTAAAAGTAATAATAGATGGCCTAGTCTAGCTAATTAGAAATAATTTAGACCCATATAAGTAGCTAAGAACCAAAATTCTAACATGACATTCTATTCTAAATTCACAACTTTAAAATGCTCTGTCAATTGCTTAGGTGGCTAAAACAAAATTGGTATAGGACCACCCATTGGCACAACTGGTACGATTTGACTGATGTCTGCCCAGCTGAGATAAATCTGGATGGACTTGATCTTTGGTGGTTGGAGTGGAGGGGGGGCATGTTGCGGTGTCTGCCATTTTGCGTGCGAACATACCCGGGGTTATGATGGCACAATACTCGTACCCTGGCAAAGAGAAAGGCCCAGCTTGGGGCCATTAGTGCTCTCTTAAAGGGACTGCTGCCCAGCCTGGAGCAGCAACCAGTCACAGAATTCCAACGAGAGCAATCCTTGGCTATAATCCTTTTCAGTCAGTCCAGTCAAGATGGTAATGACTAAATGAAGTAATTGATATCAGGGTTTTTTTAATCACATATTTTGACCAGCCTTTAAGGATAATTTGCATTTGAGACAAGGGAGACATGTGTTTTGGGATCAAAAGGTCAAAGTCAGAGGGACTTGAAGAAGGACAAATAATTTTTTAAAACAAATTCCTTTTCATTCTACATGCCTGATCTCAGCATTGTAGATGGCTTGAATTTGATACAAAGAATATGCCTATTTAGGGGTTAAAGCTCTAAGTCGGGTGAATGTCAAGAATGAAAATATTTCCACAGAATGCCTCAAATCCTGTAACACAGGCCATGACCTAGCTTTGTGGATGTCTTGTATTTCAGACAATAAAAGCAACCATCATTAATACTGGCCGCCATGAATAGCCTATCATGTGCTGAAAAATTGTGTTAAGCCAAACAACAACAACAACAACAAATTTGGGGTCAATAGAAGAAAGGCTATAGTCACCAAGAATTTAAGCAGAAAAATGGTGTCTGGAAAATAATTTGACATTGCAGGTGTATGTATTATATATCTATATTCTAGCTTCATTCTGTCTCAATAGGTCCTAAGTTCTTTTTTCAAAGGTGATTTGTAATTTGAGAGAAAGTGCATGCGACATTAGGGAACCAAACATTGGCAGGTAATTGAAACTTGAGGATTTCACTATGTGTCAGTTTACTAAGAGAAACAACATCTACCAACCTGGTTCATTTTTTTTATTTACTAACATATTGGTGAATACCACCAATGCCATGTTAATCAGTAATATCCTTGGGCAATGTCCTATGCAAGTTTTTGTGTCGTTGCCATCAGTTCTCATAAAAGTCCTTATAGAAAGGCTTTTGTTATTGGAGAATACCACTGAATCAGAACTTAAAATTTCTTGTAAATTTGTCACAAACAGTTCATGATTTTAACATCTACACTGAGAAAGATCTTGCTTTGGTTATGCTTCCATTGGTTATTTTGTTTGGCATATGTTTATATAGGCATTATGTTTTAACTAACTAGTTATGTACACAGCTGAGTTGACAGTCATTAATGCCATTACTTTTCTACTGGGCAGGTCCATTTCTTTATGTTTCGCCTCAGATCTGGATTGGCTATGATAAAAATCATAGGTCTGGTTCCATGATTTTCCTTCAAATCCAGGTAGAGCAGTGTTTCTTACCTCGGTGATGATTGTGTGTTTTGAAGTGGTAGATAATGGACTTTTGCAGTGTATAATTGGATATTTAATAATATTAATTAAAAACATTGTAATAGACATTTATCATGCACAAGTGTTTCTCAATTATCTGTCATTTTATCAAACAGTTGACATATTGACCCACAGGTCAAGAAAGTTTCCTTCTGTTACTTGTTCGGCACAAAAATTTGGGGTCCTTAAATTGACCAGAGATGGAAAATCTTTGAAATTTAATACTAATTAGCTGGTGGGACAAATCAGTGTAGCAGGTGGACTTTGCCTTATGTACACCTCTAGAGATGCAGTCTGCTGTTGTACATTGCCTAAGCTTTCATCCAAAATTTGCCTGTACCAACCTGTAGGGATTTACTAAATAAATTATGCATTTTTAATACAAAATTAATGGCAGTTAAAGATCGGTATGTTACTGCCAGGTGTTTATTATGTGCATGGGGCACAGTGTATATTGTTTTTACTGAGGCAGCTGATGTGACCCTTTTCAATGGATTATGTCAACATTAGTTACCCTTCAGATACCTGACAGGGTCCTGGTTATAAGGACATGTGATACAAAGATGGATCTGAATGGTGATATAAGTGACTCTCCCTGTTCTTTATTTTCGAAATATTTTGCATCATGTTACCAGTTTTTTTTTTTAATATGCAAAGAAGCATGCGGTATCTTTGGGATTTGATTAAAATTCATCCATTTCAGTTTTTATAAATTACAGACATTGCTCAGGTGAGTCCATACCTGTTTGTAAAGATTTCAGGGAATTTTTTTCTCCCATTTTTAAAGAAAAGGAAAAATAATCATCCAGATGGTATTTTGATACCATCTTTCTGTTGACTGGCCTGTTTATCCATTTTTCTCTAGACTGGCCTGTTTATCCATTGTTCTGTTGACTAGCCTGTTTGTCCATTGTTCAGTTGACTGGCCTGTTTATCCATTTTTCTCTTGACTGGCCTGTTTGTCCATTGTTCTCTTGACTGGCCTGTTTATCCATTTTTCTCTTGACTGGCCTGTTTGTCCATTGTTTTGTTGACTGGCCTGTTTGTCCATTGTTCTCTTGACTGGCCTGTTTATCCATTGTTCTCTTGACTGGCCTGTTTATCCATTTTTCTCTTGACTGGCCTGTTTGTCCATTGTTTTGTTGACTGGCCTGTTTATCCATTGTTTTGTTGACTGGCCTGTTTATCCATTGTTCTGTTGACTGGCCTGTTTATCCATTTTTCTCTTGACTGGCCTGTTTATCCATTTTTCTCTTGGCTGGCCTGTTCATCCATTTTTCTCTTGACTGGCCTGTTTATCCATTTTTCTCTTGACTGGCCTGTTTGTCCATTGTTCTGTTGACTGGCCTGTTTGTCCATTGTTCTGTTGACTGGCCTGTTTGTCCATTGTTCTGTTGACTGGCCTGTTTATCCATTTTTCTCTTGACTGGCCTGTTTGTCCATTGTTCTGTTGACTGGCCTGTTTATCCATTGTTCTGTTGACTGGCCTGTTTATCCATTGTTCTGTTGACTGGCCTGTTTATCCATTGTTCTGTTGACTGGCCTGTTTATCCATTTTTCTCTTGACTGGCCTGTTTATCCATTGTTATGTTGACTGGCCTGTTTGTCCATTTTTCTGTTTGTGTATCTGCCAGTTCATATTAATCTTTCCTTACAAACAGTTGAGTGGAATTAAACCATGTCTGGTATATAATAATAATAATAATAATAATAATAATAATAATAATAATTGATAATAATAATAATAATAATAATAATAATAATAATAATAATAATTAGTATGAAAACATGAAAACTACTTTTACTTGTGGGCTTCAATTCTGAATATATATATATATATATATATATATATATATATATATATATATATATATATATATATATATATATATATAGTGAGCAAATATACACACACACCTGAACACCCAGAGATATTTTTTATAATATATACATATATAAATATACCACAGAGCTGGCCATAATCAGTTATAGATAATATGGGATTGCCTTTATTACAAACATGAAAAGAAGGTGCTGATGAGCCTTTCTTTAACACCTGTAATAGAAGGTTTCAAATGATTGGACCCAAGGATGTTAAACTATTTTTATGCAATTACATTTTGGACTTGGTAAAAAGAAAGTTCTTAGGTTACAAGGCATAGCATCAATATAAACAGGTTTACAAGTCGAGTCTAGCTGCAGATTTCACAGACCCAATCTGCCATTGCAAAATGTGCTGGCATGTCTGAGTCTGTGGAGTTTGTTATGAGTATATACAAACATCATAGGCCCAGATGGGCTCTCACATGTTTCACTTGGGCTTGATATATGGGATGGGAGTGTTCCTTGCTTTCAGTCCCTGGAAGATGGTTTTAAAGTTGAAAGATGTTCAGAGCTATAATTAATTTACATTTTTAAATACTTTTTAACAAAACATGTTCCATACATTCATATCAGGAAGATTTGATGTTTGTTGGCTATGACCTTAGAAAGGGGTTACCTAAGCAATGAATGTGTAACTGGATATATGTTTATAAAACCAATAACTCCTAATTGAAAAACACTGACAATTTTTTAAAAATTTGAAATATTTGTATAATTGCATACAAATCTAGTCTTTTCATCCACATATACAATTAAACATGCTCACAAAGGTTTGTGCTAATCTTGAGCTGTTTGACCTGATTGTACTGACAAGGTTTCATAAAAATGTATATCAGTTTAAAAATAAGTTTTAAAAAAATTGAACTTGCTTTTGTTACTGGAAAGTGAAGCAAGTCATCTACATGCATACAAATACATTGATTGTTTTTTAAGAATTTTGCTAAAAAGTGTTATGTATATTTAAATTGCATTGTGCATTGGCTTTCCTCTATACTGTGTGATTGACCTATTTAGAAATTAAGAATGTTATAGAATTATACTTTGGCTTTAAAATTACTTATTCCTACCTTAACATCAGTCTTTAGAGAAATCAGTTTTAGCTGTTTCATTTGAGAAGATTTAATTTATTTATTTTGATTATTGGAATTACAAAGTGCACTTTGACACTAAGACAAAATTGCTCTCTTGGAATTAGTGTAAATTCATTCAAGGACATTTTGAATTCTATAAAAACAAATTTCTGTCATGATAATTTGTTCTATACAATCTCTACTATTGTCAGTATTGAAGGCAGTTTGGATTTCAAGTCGTTGTTGTGCTTCCTTAGAATTTTAATTTTAGTCTCACTGTAATGCAAAGAACATACAACCAGTATGTTAGCACATAGAAAGACCTTCTGCAGATGAAAAGACCAAGTTAAAATGTGTATCAATGGTATGTGTATCGATAGTGTATTGTATCATAGGCTGTGTATTGTGAGTCATCAATACACAAGAGAGTTGTATCATTTCACTCCTAATTCCATTGCAAGTTGCGTTGCTAGATTTGAAATTAGCAAAACAAATTGACTTTTATTGATTCAGTTAATGGCCTTCCTTACTAGAATAATGAACTAGACTTGGAGATGAAATCGAACCTGTACACATTATTAATTTTGAGGGATTCTCATCAAAACAGGCATAAATAAAAAGGCTAAATGTTCCTTTCTTTTGTACTGTCATTCTTACTACTGTTAGTTTTTTGCGTTTTCACACATTTTTTAGAATACAAGGATAAACACAGACAGATGTCTGTGCTGTTCTTTATCATCAGTAAAGTTATTTTTGAAAGGTCTGATCAGAGCAGACATGTGACATTATGTTAAAATCAAGTACCTGATAGTGGCAAAAGCCAGACTGACATAATCACTTTATTAAGTCAGTATTTGTATTGCTATTTTTTTGAAAACATAACTGCATGAATATAGTTTTACTGAATCCCATTCACAAGGGTGTTTTATTTGGTAGAGTACAGTAAAAGCCCTATAATTACCCAAATTAAAATTGACGACACCCACATATTTTTTTCAGAAGGTTGACAATACCAGTGTTTTGAGTGGAGACGTTCTTATTGTTCATTATTGTTCTTCCTTTGTATCCTTTTAAAGATTATCTCATTCAAACTTTATTACTAATCAGCACAAAATGCTTTTGACTGATATTAACTCTGAAGAAAAGAATGCATATTTCAAACTGATTGGCAAGCTTAACTGCAGCATAGTCAAGGTAAGTAAGGTATTTAGTTGTAATGATTTACATTTTCATATAATATTTTCATAAGAAAAGATTCCTCTAAGAAGGTACTGGTTGCTGCTTAATTTCAACATATACACATAAGGCATTATAATTACCAAAATTTTTAAAATTTATAAAGATATAATGGTGACAATCAATCGTAATTATGTAGAACTACTTGAAAATGGGCAACATAACATTTAGAAATATTTTTAAATATTTGCCTACTCCAGTAATAGTAAATATCAGGTTTTCAGCTCATCTGATCATAATACCAGGTGAAATTATGATAATGTCTTGTCCATTTTGCTTGGTCAACTGAACCAGTTTGAACCAAACTTGACATCATCATCAGAGCTCTGTAAAAGAGGAGTGCCTTAGACCCTATCTGCCCCCAAGACTAGTGGTATATTCCTCTAAGATTGGTCAGATATGGCTGAACAAAAAAAAATAACACTTTCCAGTTTTATGCTTTTAGATTCAGATAAAAACCATATTATATCTGAATTGATCTATAAGGAGTACTTTACCATGGTAATTGCTTATGATGTGAACTATAGGTAGTACTCCTTGTGATAATTATTGTGTATGATGTGATCTACAGGAAATACTCATTATAATTATTGTGTATGAAGTGATCTACAGGAAATACTCTCATGATGATTATTGTGTATGAAGTGATCTACAGGAAATACTCTCATGATAATTATTGTGCATGAAGTGATCTACAGGAAATACTCTCATTATAATTATTGTGTATGAAGTGATCTACAGGAAATACTCATGATAATTATTGTAGATGAAGTGATCTACAGGAAATACTCATGAAAATTATTGTGTATGAAGTGATCTACAGGAAATACTCTCATTATAATTATTGTGTATGAAGTGATCTACAGGAAATACTCTCATGATAATTATTGTGTATGAAGTGATCTACAGGAAATACTCATGATAATTATTGTGTATGAAGTGATCTACAGGAAATACTCTCATGATAATTATTGTGTATGAAGTGATCTACAGGAAATACTCATGATAATTATTGTGTATGAAGTGATCTACAGGAAATACTCTCATGATAATTATTGTGTATGAAGTGATCTACAGGAAATACTCATGATAATTATTGTGTATGAAGTGATCTACAGGAAATACTCTCATGATAATTATTGTGCATGAGGTGATCTACAGGAAATACTCATGATAATTATTGTGCATGAGGTGATCTATAGGAAATACTCTCATGATAATTATTGTGTATGAAGTGATCTACAGGAAATACTCATGATAATTATTGTAGATGATGTGATCTACAGGAAATACTCATGATAATTATTGTGTATGAAGTGATCTATAGGAAATACTCTCATGATAATTATTGTGTATGAAGTGATCTACAGAAAATACTCATGAAAATTATTGTGCATGAGGTGATCTACAGGAAATACTCTCATGATAATTATTGTGTATGAAGTGATCTACAGGAATATATATATTATATATATATATATATATATGTGTGTGTGTGTGTGTGTGTGTATATATATATATATATAAGGAGTCCTCTTTTATGATAATTATTGAAATATGCGACACTAATATAAGATTAATGATGAACTTTCTGTTATCAATTTTATGCACTGATAATACTTTGCTAAGAAATATTATTAGAATATTACCAGATGGAATTATAACCTTTTTCAACATCTTTACAGCCCTGTTCTGAAAGGAATTTGACATGCGGAAACTTACAGTTGACTTAAATTTTTCTTGAAATAATATTATTGAAGTTATGTAGAAAATGACACATAAATGTTAAATTAATGTGAAGTTTGTAAAATTAGTAGAATAAGTTCTGTGCTATGCATTGCTTGGAATGCAATAAATTTAAGTGCAAGATGTGTGATTCTACATTCCTAAATACTCTGAAAAATTGAGTTGATATTAGTCACTGTTTACATTGAAGAAATTGCAGTTTCTTAGCACTATCCAGATATGTCATTAATATTCTAGGTTTTGTAAATATGCACACAAAATATAAAGAAACAGATTTAATTAAAAAGATGAGAAATTTGAGAAAAAAATTAAGATTTTTATTTATAACTTAATTTTTTTAGATATATCATGGGGTTGCTTTACCCAGTAACTGTGACTTTCATTCAAGTGCATACAGTAGATGAACAAATTATTTCATAGGAAAGGCAGATTTGAATGAAGTTGGAATCATCCAGTCACAATGTCTGCTGTATGGGCCAAATAAAGTGACACACTTGTAATCAATCCCGTTTAATTAAGACTTATTCAAACAGGATATGGCTTTTAAATTTACTTTGGATAAAAATGTGGTACACTGGCCTCATTTTTATAAATTGTGAAATTTGAGGCAGAAACTATCTGCGAATCTGTCACGCCCACTTCATACATTTAACTGGAGAAATGGTATCAGGAAATTGACATAAATTAAAAAGTGATCAGTAACATGTAGTGTCTGTTTCACTACATTGTAAGAACATTTGCTGTGTGCATATTGCAAATTTATGAAGGCAGAAGTTAATGAATTTAAGGAAAGAATAATCATCATTCCTCTTCCTTAATGTGACCATGGAGCTTTTTTAATAGATTATGTTTTTGTGGAGGTCCCCAGCAGGATAAGTTATATGTTTCATGGGAAAATTAATTTGTGTGTGTGATACACGGAAGAAATAGGCACTGGACATAGTCATGTTTACTACTTTATTTTACAAGCTTGGTTACTGACTTCCGAGACATTTGAGCAGTCCAATGGTTGGTAAGATTTCTTTTTTTCTGTTTTTTTAAACTTGTTTAATACACTACAATTATTTTTTGTTTAATTGTTTTTATGAAACCTCAGAATCTCTGTTGAATAATTTGAAGCTGAACATTTTTGATGAAAGAGTTGTTACAGTTCAGAATTGTTTATCTTGGTCAGTAACTTGTATGTATAAAATAGTTAAGCTGCACTGCAGTGTAGGTCCGAGTACAATTTATTATGAATTTATGAAAAGAAATTAATGCAAGGTGGGAAAACAGCTCTCGCAAAATTTGAAAACTTTTGTGAATAGGAAAGTGTGGAATATATAATGATACGAAATGTGAGACAAAGCATTTCATGGACTACACAGCATTTTCACTTTATGTCATTTTGGATCTCATCCAAGACGCCAAGATTACATTGTTGTCTTGACATTTACAAGGTTTATTATTACTTAAATTTATGGGAACTAATGATGCTAAAACATGCTTTTTGACAACATTATTTAACAGTTTTGAAAATTTGATCAGTTTTTGAGTTTGATCCATAACAACCCATCAACGTTTCCATATCTTTTGCATATGTACTGTGATGTCATCCTTGTCAGTGTTGAAAACCCTGGTTGCCTTGTAACTTATTTAGATAGGAAACTGACTGATATGGTTGTGTTGGCCTGGCCTGCTGTTAAACTATATATACATACATACATACATACAAAAATACATACATACATACATACATACATACATACATACATACATACATACATACATACATACATACATACATACATACATACATACATATATACATACATACATATACATACATACATGCATACATACATACATACATACATACATACATACATACATACATACATACATACATACATACATACATACATACATACATACATACATACATACATACATACATAGCTTTGTTGGTGAAATCCACACCTTTGGCTAAAACTGATTGATATAGTGTAAATCCAGTAAAGAGGGCAGGCAAGGCAAATTTATGGGGAAGTTGTCACAGATCAGAGAGATTATGTCAGGAAATTTGACATTTTAAGGAAATTCAAGGGGTTGTGTTACCTTCAGTTGGGGGAAAATTTTAATATGAACAAGCACACGTAGAATTGTGATGTACAGTGTCAAAATTGCTTCAGTGAAAAATGTTTTGAATAACTTTGACATCTTTCATTATTTGCTTTTAATTCAAAGTTATCTGAGAGAAACACTTTCTTTAATGATCATGACCTGTGCATGAATGTTGCTGTTGTTGTTGTTGGGCTTAATGCCATTTTTCTGCACACGATAGGCTATTCATGGTGGCCAGTATTAATGGTGGAGGAAGAAACCGGGGAAATCACCCAGGAAATCACTAGAAAGAACCACCACCGCCCCACGAGAAGCTACAGGCAAGCTTTCTCACATATCCACATTCGCTGAATCCTAGAAATCCTAGACTGAACCCACAAACCCACAAAGACAGAGGTAAGATGGCAGTGATCCGTAACAGACATCGCTTTAGACCACTCAGCCACTGGGGGCCCCTGTTCATGAATGAACTGGTCAGTTAAATACAGCATCTTATTTTTGGCTCTGGTTTTACTAAAGTTGATTATTCGTCATTCTTTATTTTAGCTTGGTGAAGCACTAGCATCTTTTAAGTCCACTTTTCACATCTTGTATCTGAAACTTTTTGTTTATGATTATTACTAAATGTAATATCTTCCTATGACAACATCTTCAAGGGGATGTATTGGTTTTTGTTGGGGGGTCATCAATAATTAGCATTTACATTTACTTGTGATTGATTCAAAATTCCACATTTTAAACCATTTTACACCAAACATGTTAGAGATAATCCTTCTTAAAATATTCTACTGTCCATTATACAGTATACCAAACTGTGGTATAGCAAGAATTTTAGAAAATTCATAATGTGATTGGTGGGGGTGGGGGATAAATTGAATGCTGGTCAAACGTGTTGTAATAAGTTCTGTATATGCAAATTAAATTTTTTTTTTAACTTCATGCTATTGGTGCATTTAATTTTAAAATGTTTTAAAATAGAAATAAAGATAACAAGGAGCTTCTTGTTCTTTTCTTTCAACCCATATTGTCACACTATTACGAGAATTATCATAATTATATATTCCAAAAATTATTCTTAATTTTCAATGGTATGTTAAAGACTATCGTTTGATGGTGAATAAATTTGTTCACAGAATAATCCTTTTTGATACTATTAAAAAGTTGATTTAAATTTTAATCAGATTGTTGTTTCATTGGTGCTAGGTGGGGATATGGGAATTTGGTTAGGTTGTCTTATAATGAAGAAGGGGCTTATCTTTGGAGAAATAGTTTCCTTCACTTTGTATGTTTCAGGTGTATACAGGTGTGGTGGACATAAAATATGTAGTCGGGATAAATTTAAGGTTTTTTAGTAAGAAGTTATTAAGTTTTTATTCCAGTTACCATGGGAACCCAGTCAACAGAATAAGCTACATATATCCAAATAATTCAACCCTCTTAGAAAAAATTGTGGATCCACATACCTCTGTAACAAATTGTTATACATGTAGAATTGTTATGGTGAGTTTAGAAATAGGTCAAGCCGTGGCCTAAATTCATATGGGTCTGTTTGGGGATTTATGGTTGATGCCAGCACACAATTGCTCTGCAAATATTGTATTTTTATTAACAGAAGAGGTTACATAATATTTCACTTATCTGAAGTATTTCAACAACTTTTTTCAAGATTGGAATGACTCTTGTCATACTGACAAGAAAATTGGTGAGTGTGTTAGATCCTGAACTTGATCTTAAAATTAGTAAAAAGTGAAGCTTCATTAGATATCAAAATGGTTGTCCCATATGTAGCATTTTCTGGTATCATAAATTGTAAATTGTGTCTATGGTGCTACATATGGGAGATGAAAGCTATGATCTATCTCATGCAGGGCCAGCCATAGGCTGATTTGACCTATTAGTCCCAATTGTGCCCTGAGCATTAGTAATTTTAAAAATATATCTGTAGAGAGAATGTAATTTTCAAGCAATGGACGAAAATTTTAAGTTCAGTATCATTTAAAACTTGTTTAAAAGTTTATTTCCAAATGTGTTGCTCACAGGGGGCCTTTGCACATAATTCCAGGGAGCCCCCGCCAAAAAATGATCCAAAATCGAGCCCTGCATTTGCTGAGACCATTACTAAGGACATAAGACTTAGCTCATTAATGGAAGATAATTTCTACCATTGTGGCCTCGGCTGGCCTAGTAGTCTAAGTCACTGACACTTCACCTTAGTCTTCATGCCTGTTAAAATCAGAGTTCTGCCAGCATGGTAATGGTATCTGAAAAAGCTTGCAAGTAGTTTCTTGCTTATTTCTGGGCTTTTCATAGGTTTTTCCTCCAAAAAATATTCTGGCTGCTATATATATATATGGCCTATTGTATGCTGAAAAATGGCATGAAACCAATTATACCACACTCAACCTTAATTCAACATTAATTTTGTTTTTTGGTACTGCCAAAATTAGCTGTTCAAAACTGGTGATCAATTAAGTTAGTTGAATGCAGGTTTGACTGTATGTACCAACTTGTCCAACATTTGAATATTGTAATATATATATATATATATATATATATATATATATATATATATATATATATATATATATATATATACATAATTTTCCTGTGACACATTAATACAAAAAAATTAGCTTGTTTTTGGCATGATTTTAAATTGTGTTGAAAATTTTTTTCCCCTAGAACTAGTCAAAAGTTAAAATATACTTTCTTAGAGATGTTCTTTTTATGTACTATACATAATTACAAGTGCAAATGCAAACTGCACAGACCCAAATGTAGGGTGACAAAATGTGCCAGCCAGATCTGGGACTAGGGAGTTTGTAAGGAGTAATCAATAGAACTAACAGCATAGACCCAGATCTGCTGCCAGGTTATACAATGGCAGATCAGGGTCTGTGTTGTTTCTAGTTGAACTTGACTTACAAATGAATAAATTCAGTTTATTCTGAACATGGAAACTTTAGATATATCAATTATTCTGAAAAAGACTTCATTTGAAGAAGAAAATATTTTGTAAGGAATAATAATGATAAAATCAGGTGTTGGTAATAATAATAATTGGTAAGGAAAATTTAAAGTACTGCTGGACCAAATGACTTGAAAGGGAAGAATTTTAATTTTAATTTCCAGAGCTGAATGTATTGAATCAAGTAATCCTAATTTTACAAATCATTTCCTGTTCACATAAGAATACAAATTTAACTTGTAATAAATCACATGAGTTGATACATGAAACTCTAAATTCATTTGGGAAAATGTCCTTCCTTATTCTACCTTGGTTTTTTTTTATTTCAAAATACTAATGTGACAAGATAAATTGCTTTAGTTATTTTCAGTTTAATATAGTAAATACATATAAGAAGGAAGTATCATGTAAGATGTAAGGTAATTTATTATGGTGTTACATTACCAAGGAGTGTAATAAAATAAAGGCTTTAAAAGCTAATTTTAACAAGAAGAGCACCTTTAAAACTGAGCATTAACTTCTCTATTTGATCTGACTAGAAAGAAAATACCTATTACATGACTTGTATTTATTTATTTAATATGGAATATTATTTCAGAATATGTAAATTTTTGATGAATGTCAACATGGTGAAGTGCTGATAAGAGTCAATATCTAATCATGTGTGCTTAGGTCAAGTAACATTGCCAGATTAATAGTTTCATAATCAAGTCATTGCTTGCAATACAGTGTTATCACTAAGCATTGAAACTGGGACATCTGACTTCTTGTGCAGAAAAAAATGGTATTGTCCATTTTTGTAAAGTCTTTGGACTTGGTTCATTCTCAGTAAAACATACAAAAGAGCCCTTGGGACACTAAAATGTTAAAATTTGCAGGAAATTTCAAGTAATAATACAAGCATTAATATGTCATTCATCAGCCTTGACACCCTTTTTGTGCCATGTGTCTTCCTGGGCCTACTTTGCTTTCTTAATACAGGATTTTCCCTGAGTTTTCCTCCAACCAGGAATACTTTATTATAGTTGTGAGATAGAGATGGTTAAAGGTGAGAATAAAAGGAGGGGTTTCGGAATAGGTAATGTTTAGAGATAAGTTGGCAATGGCTTTGCTACTTGAAGAGATGGTTAAAGGTGAGAAATAAAACAAACGGCTTAGGAATAGGTCAGATTTAAAGCTTTGGCACCACTAGCTTTGGAACTCCTGCAGAAGGTTAAAGGTGAGAGATGAAAGGAAAGGCTTTTGGAATTGGTAATATTTAGAGATAAGGTAGGATTGATTTTGCAACTTTGAGATGGTTAAAGGGGAGAATGCTGGTTGTATATATGACTTGTAATTTTTATGTATGATGGTTTTATACATGACTTGTCCTTTTTATTTATGCTAAATTTATACATGACTTGTCCTTTTTATGTCAAGCTTTTATTTCCCCTCTACACTTCAAATTAATATATGAACTGGAACATCAGTTTCAAATTATACTGAATTCTAAATTATATTATTGTTATTCATCAAAAGACTTGGCACATCATCACACTTCAGGCCATTGGTATATTACAACATTTGAGACTATGGCACATCAACACTTTTAGCATTGGATCTTATTTGGAATAAGATGGGAATTTAATCAGAATGTTATTTATTAGGATTAGTGATAAAACGTGTGTGGACTATTTGGGATTTAATTCACCCTACTGGAAGTTCTTTTTAAATTTTCACTTTTTATTCTAGGGAAATAAGGAATTTTAGATTTTGGTTTTCGATCTTTTTTATTACTTAGTTTAGGATAATAGAGTCATAAAAATTTCTAAGTGATGCAGCACAAAAATGATGTGATGTGGAATGAATCTCATTTATTGATGATATTTATAATAAGAACCGAAAGAAATATGGAAAATTTTAACGTGAGATAACTTGAGATGTTTAGTGACATTTTTGTTGGAGATCATAGAAATTGTAATGCAGGTTAAAGGATTGCACAGAGGAGAAACTGAAAAAGAGCTTCAGGGATAAAAAAAATGTTACTGTCGAGATCATATGCCAATATAGCTTCAATCCGCCACACAAAATATTCTTCAATTATCTTTTTTTCAGGGATGTAATGTATCCAGGAGTGCTCCCTGAGACAGGATAAAGGAGGAGATGAAATCTGCAGATGCAGAGGAGGAGTACCGAGCCCTGGAGCAGTATCTACAGCAAGCCGAGGTAGAGTACTAGGGATTTAGATAATGACATTTTATTTTCTTTCCTTCAAAGCAGAGGCAGGATATTTGTATCATTTTCCCATTGGTAATGTTATTGATCTTATCATTAATTTCTTTGCTAAGGTTTTGTATGCAGTTTGTTGCCTGTACATTTGTGAAATTTGATGGCTGCTTTTTGGAGACGGAGTTGTCGTAATTTATTTGATTGATCATTGAAATTGTAATGAAAGGGTTGCCGAATTGTGACCTTTGTAAAGGTATTTGGTTCCCATTTCCTTGGCTTGTTATATAGTAATTCATTGTTTTTGAAAGTTAATTCAAAAACCAGACACTAAACCAATATCATTTTGAAGAGAACTAAATTTACTACAAGCAAATTAAAACTTGTCTTAGCTTTGATGGGAGAGGCAAATTTTAGACCCCATTAACAAAAAATATTTTTTTTCCCAAGGTCATCTTAAAAATTCCCAGAGATTATGATAAAAAGTAAAATGGCAAAATCATGTTTAATTGTAGTATTTCTGAGTGAAAAATAGGAAATGTACAGCAGTGATCAGCAAGTTTTCTTTGACACTTTTGGTATGTCAGCCTAATGTAAAGGAATGTAGAAAATTAAGCTGTGCCTCATAATTTGTGAAATACTAAAACAGTTTTTAGTTTAACTTGCTAGAATCTCTCACAAGGCTATAGTTTACCAAAATCTCTAACAAGCCTGTTGTTTACCAGTCTCTCACAGGGCTGTTGTTGACCAAAGTCTCTCACAGCACTGTTGTTGACCAAAGTCTCTCACAAGGCTACAGTTTACCAATCAAAGGCTGCACATTTTATTTTTCCAAAGTAAGCAGGAGTCCATTACATTTGGAATAATCAGTTGACCAGTGGTCAGCACTCTGGTATTGGAGATCAGAACACCAAGATATGCACGAGACCCTTACATTGGGACAGTTCAGTAGACCAATGCTCAGCACTTGTGTATTGAGACAAGATCTCCAGTATTTTATAAAATGCAGCAAAGAATATCATTTTTCAAAAGATTTCATTGCCTTAAAAGTTGGGTGGCCATTATATCCGAAGCAAATATGTGCAATCTTGGCACTATATCTTTTTTAATTTTTTTAAATATTTTTCTTTAAAGATTTTGTTGAACATAATCGTTAAAATTTGTAAAGGTAATTTTTAAGCATATGTTTAAACTGTCAAAACCAGTTATTTCTAGGTTCTCATTTTTCATTACATTTGACCAAGTAAATAGTTTGAAATTGGTAGAGTTACGATATGATATTGGAATATATTTTGTTCTTCAAGAAATTCTCTGAGTCTTTCCCATTCTATGGCATTTTTAGTACCCACTTGTACCATCCTAATTTTCCACAGATGCAAAAATGTCTGGTTCACTGTTATAAATTGATTAAATATTACTGCACATTGTAAAATCTTATAATGCAATACCCAATAGAGCTCAGCTATCAGAATAGATCAAGTTACTGTAACCCAACATGTGACACGTTGACAGTATCACTACAGTAACATTATTTACTTTTAAGAGAAACAACTTGAAGGTACCTGCACTCATAAAAAATATGCCAAGGGTTTAAGTGACTTCATGAATATTGCCCTTCGCTGTGGGCCACTTGCTTTGTCTGTGCATGGCAAGAACCAGTAAAAGTTCAACGTAAGGTCAAAAGCCATTCTAGATCACAAAGACTATAAAATCCCAAACACTTGAATTTATTGGGAGGTTGATATTTATTATGTGTCTTGAGATAGAACATACTTCCAATAAATATATCCAGTGCAAAGGGAAGTCATTTTATGAAATTGGTATAATAAGAATGTTTTATATGAGTTTGGTGCCATCTTCAATATTTAAATTTTGCCTTTTGATGTCTGGATTTTGATGTAATTTATGCCATTTGACTGGGGAAGACCAGAGATGGGGAGTTTGGATTTATATATGGATGTGCAGATTTGGTGGAAAGCACATTGCTCAGCATGCCTAATTAAAAAAAATACATAAAACACATATACACATACACAATATATATATATATATATATATATATATATATATATATATATATATATATATATATATATATATATATATATATATATATATATATATATTTACACACACACACCTCAAGATATTTTCTCCTTATTACATGTGACATTAGTCCTCGTTTCCCATTTTGGTATTGCATTAGCCAAGAACATGTTTAGTACATTTCTTGATAGTACACAAAATTTCCTTACAAATTGGCTTTGATTGGCTGCTTGTGTAAATATAGTCAACAGACTTTGTTTAATCATTGACCAATGGCAGAATTCCAACTTTTCAGAACCAATAAAAACATTTAATCTCTCTCTCTCTCTCTCTCTCTCTCTCTCTCTCTCTCTCTCTCTCTATATATATATATATATATATATATATATATATATATATATATATATATATATATATATATACATACATACTTACATACATATATATATATATATATATATATATATATAGATATATATATATATATATATATATATATATAATCTTTTCTTTATTATCTTATAAGATGTCAAGAAAAAGGTGAATGCTTATTTTATTATCATAACTTTCGTTGACACTATCCCAATACACCTCTCCCTCGATAAGTCATGCTCTCTTAACTCAAGAATCGACTTATAAAGTGGGGTCAGGCATGGATCCCATGTTTTCTTTTCTAGAAATTACCAAAAGAATTGGATCTTATTTGTTAAATGTATAGGCATAACAACTGGTAAATTAAACTTTTTGATGTATCGCTCATTTTATTGAAACACGAAGCATTAAATAAGAAGTTATACATTTTGTAAAGTTTTTGTTAAAAGTAGTTCTCAGTACACTGTAGATAATTGACAATTTTCAGTCTATAAATATGACGTAACTTCCTGCTGGTGGCAGCACTGTAGGAAATAAATGCCAATTAAAAAGGTTTTGTCATGTGAAATTAATACCTTACTTAATTCAATATTTAATTAAGCTTTAATATAATCATCATAAATGCATCATGCCCTCCTGTATTTAAATGTAAAAATTGTCAGTCTAGTGTCACAGTTTTGTCCAAGTATGTTTCTGAGAACCT
The DNA here is from genome assembly GCA_016746295.1 of Potamilus streckersoni. NCBI lineage: Eukaryota > Metazoa > Mollusca > Bivalvia > Unionida > Unionidae > Potamilus > Potamilus streckersoni. The sequence continues at coordinate 1,568,015 of JAEAOA010000455.1, forward strand.
ATGTACTATTTTTATCTCTTATTTCCAGACATGCTTTATGGTATAGTTACAATCAGTTAAAAGTAGCCTTGATTTGTGTTGTCACATTAATTCTATCTTTTGTATGAAATAAAAAAAAAGTGGGTAATGGAAAATATTTTTTTTTACAATATAAAAACCACGCAGATGCTAAACATTTAAGAGTAGTCACCGTAGTGTTTCAGGCCAATGTGTCATGTGACTATCTTAACACTGTTATGAATATATTTATGTAGGCAACATCATTAAAATATTTAACATAGTCATTGGTTTATCTTGCTTTCTTTTGCAAATGTGATCAAGGGTAGCATTAGAGGTTGATCAAACGAGAGTTCAGTGCAAGAAAATCATTGTTTCATAGTCATAGGTCATTACGGAAAAGCAATTTCCAAAGTTTTTAGAGAACTTAACATTCCTGAATTGGCACTTAAGTTTTCTCAATGAGTGTAAATTTCACAATGAAATCGCGATATCAATATTTTATTAATACAGTAGCACAGTAAATGAAAAATCTAGTTTAAACATTAATGGTAGTCTATAGTTTTAGAAACAAGTTTTGTGCTGAAACAATATTAACACTTGAATTTGTCCACATTCACATGCAAAAGCAGTGACATCATACATGATATGTTCTAACATGATGCATGTCAATAGTTCTTGGATTTCTTTTTAAAGCTCTTTAAAGGTTGATTATCTTAAAAATAACAATAATTTACACAGTAAAGCCAAAACTTTTTGTTAGGAAAAGCATTTTTGTGATGAAATAACAAAACCAACAAATAACAAAACCAGTATACAAACCCCACCCCACCCCATTGCGACTTATCCTCATTGATCTGATGCCGGATAGCATCCCATGTATTTTTTAACAGGTCCCGTTTTTTTTTATCAGGTCCTGTGGTACAGCATTGAGGGAGATGTGTACATGAACTAGATATTATTCATGATTTGGTTTCCTCCCTTTCTTTCCTAAATGTACTTCAATCTGACCATTTCTTGGGTGATGGTCAACATTATAAATACTGTATATGCTCACTTCAGAGTTGACTTAACTGTATGTAACCTAGATCCTTATATGTGCATGCAGATTGGGCTCTGTGTTTGTTCTGTGGCTTACTGCCAACAACCTGCATAAATCCAGATCTGCTGGCATATTATGTAGGGACAGATCTGGGTATGTGCACTTTCTTCTTATGTGTGAATATATACAGTACATTTGATATCCTGTAAACCAGGTTACATGCTCCCAGAGTTCTATTTAATTAATTGACCATGACCCGGATGATATTTTCTAAAAATATTTCCATTAAATGGTAGACTTGTAATGCAAAGTTCTAAGCTACAACCCAAAGACAAATACAGTTCATATTCACTTTTAAGTTGAGTCACTTGAAACTGCATAGACCCAGATATGCCATTGTATAATATAAGCCAGCAGATCTGGGTCTTTGCAGTTTGTTAGGAGTAATCAGTAGAACAGACAACATTCACTATGATCTGCAGGTGCATTATGCAGCTCAGGATCTTTGTTGCTTGCAATTTGACTTATCTTAAAAGTGAAAATATATGGTATCCTGCAATCATGTCCAAGATTGATGTGTACACATTTTTTGCTGTTATTGCTTGACTGGATATTTTGACTTGAACTAACAGGATAGTTTGTTTTTGGATATTGTATCAAAGTTTATCGGTGACCTCATAAAAAAAAAAAATTAAAAATTATCACACAGAATTTGCTTGAATTTTACAGATTATTTTATTTGATCCCATAGTCTGTTTTCCAGAAAATATCACATGCATGAATAGGAACTTTTTGTTGACCCTGGAGGAAGATGGTATTAAAATGGATCAGTTTATGTTATTGAAACCGGTCTGAGTGGACACCAATAGGAAATGAAAATAGTTTGTGAGGGACACTTTTATTGAAACCTGCCAGAGTGGACAAATACACTATCATGAGGGACACCATTGATTTTATTTGAACCCTGACTGAGTGGACATATATATAAAATACACTACTAGCTCATGAGAGAGACATAACTGATTTTATTGAAAACTGTCTGAGTCGACACCTATATAAAGGACACCTATATAAAATACACTAGCTCATGAGGAACATAATTTGTTTTATTTTAAACCTGAGTGCATGTCTATAAAGGGGGGTCACCATTTAAAAGCCTGTTTTCCACAACTGCATTTGATAAATAGGTTTTCCTGCATTTATTGTAGACTTTTAATACAATGCCTTTTTACTTCATGTATAAATTTGCTATTTTATTATGTTTCTTTTTAGTTTTCCATTATTTTCAGGGATGTTTCTGTGGTAACTGGAAATTGGGCCATGGCAACCATTCAACTGATTTTCAGTTGCTAAATTATTCATGATTTTGAAATAGTTCACATTGGAACAAGGATCCATTGTTTGCATTTATGTACTTTATCTCTCTTCCCCCTGCCCCTGTTTTCTTTCTACTCATCTGTACTTAGAATCGGGTTTGTTCTTTTATATCATGACTCAAAAATGTTGCTTTTGATCTTAGAAAGTTTAATGCAAACTGAATATACAGTCTAGACCAAATATTTTACTCTGTAAACTGACTTTACAATTGTATATTTTACTGATAATGCAAGGCCTGTGAATGTATCAATTTTCCGATATCATTTTGGAATGCTTTGCATCAAAATTCTTGTCATAGTTCATTTTTCAAGGATTAATACATAGTTTGTACTATTTTGGTGAGGTATGTATCCTCTTGGTTTAAATAAATCTTGCACATGTTTTGAGCTGATGTGTCATTCATCAGATTACACAAGATGCAGTATGCAGTGTTTTGTCATAATCAGCTCTATTTTGTACTCACTTACAATCGAGGTCTGATGCAAATTGTAGACACCCAGATCTCGCCTAGCATAATGCACCAGCAAATCAGAGTCTATACAATTTTTTAGGAATTATCACTAGAACCAATTACATCGACCCTGATATGCTGGTGCATTATGGGATGGCAGATCTGGGTCTTTGTTTGCAGTTGGACTCCATTTATAAGCGAGTATATACAGCGTGCATAATTGCATGAAATACATGTAATATTTTGTAATTTTTTTCATAATGTTTGCATTTATTCAAAATTTTAATTGTATCATTATGCAGTAAAACCTGTCTTGAAAGACCTCTGCTATGAGAGACCACCAGTTTTGAAAGACCACATTCTTGATGCATGTATATATTCATTATATAGTGTTATGACCTGTCATGAGAGACAACCTGTCTTGAGAGACCATTATTGTTTGGCAGAAGAGGTAGTCTTTGAAGACAGGTTCTACTGAATATTTTAAATTATCTTCCTAAAGGTTTTATGTAGTTCTTGAAGTTTTATGTTTTTACAACTTAACCCTTTCATCACTAAGTAACTTTGTAGGTATAGAGACCTCAACACTAAGTAACTTTGGAGTTGTAAAGCAAAATGACTTGTGGATTTTGAAACAACATAACTTTGCCAATGTTAAATATATCTGGCTGGATTAGGTGTCAAAATCAAGGTTAAAAATCAGATTTTATGACTAATTCATTAACATGTGCATATCTATTACAAATTTGAAAATGCAGGCAGGTGCAAACAGGTAACACATCATACAAGTAATTATTTTATTACCTCTTAGAAAACTTAGAAAGTTCTCAAAACATGTTCAATTGACCCTAGATGTACTAGTGAATAATCACCATAGCAACACAAGTCTTTCTTTCATGGTGTCCATAATATATAAAATTCTAAAAAATGATCCAAAATGATCTCCAAGGTGAGATCTGTCCACACACCTATATCGCCTCTGCCACGTTTGATCGTCGCATTGAAGTTCGTTATACGGACAATTTTTCCAAAAACTTCATCTGAATAGAATATTTGAAAATATTCTGAAGCTTTCCTGGAGCCATCTAACACTTGGGTGTGCCCAACTCAGAAAACTGAAACAAATCTCTTTGGTTTTCCAGCTTCATCCAAACAAAATCACGTGAAGCTTACAATTCCTCTGGATCAAAACCTTCAAAGTTTTCTTCATCATCATCACTGTCACCCACAAGTACATTCCATTGTCTCTCCAGACGTCTTCTCTCATTTTCATCCAAATTTACCAGGTCAAAATTATCAAAATCCTCTGATAACCTCCTCTGAAATTTGTTCAAACTCTGCCATTTTGGATACAAATTTCAGCGTTCAGACAACATGATAAAAGTTCCTACTTTGTTCGATATTTCTAGTTGTATACAAGCTAAACTCACGAGATCATCCAAATATAACATCTACATTACAAGTTGGAAGTTATTAGAGGTATGCCGAAACTTATTTAGTCGGGTAATATAATGTTAAAGAAGAACACTGCCCCAGACCGAAAAGTTGGTCTATAGTGTTTACGGATTTACTTCCTCTGGACTGATTTTTCGGTCTATAGCTGCTTTTGTTTTGAGCTGTTATTGTATACTAGTATTCAGACCCCTTATTTCAACCTCGGTTATCTCATGAACCTGTGTATGTCGAGTGTTTTTGTCTGATCCAGAAGAAATCCTTTTTTATGTTGATTTTTCCATTGTACATTGTAAAACATAAAATTATCTGTTGTAGACATAGTAGTTCATTTGACAGAATATCGGCTATCATGGTGTCTCCCAGAAGGCAGTGGCCTTCCATTTTCTTGGCATGATATATCCAGTAATGTGTTAAAGTGTTGTTTAGAAACAAACCAACCAGCAAATCAACCCCACCCACACCCACCCCTTATTTTTATGTATCATCTCTTCTGACTTATCTATTAAAATGGAAGTGCATTCCATTGTAATTTAACACATGCAGAATAATTACCCAACTGAATAGATCCAGATCTGTCAGCAATACATAATGTAACAACATATATGTGGTCTGTGTTGTTCATACTGCATTGGTCCCTCAATATAGATTTTATTTTAAGGAAGCTGTACAGGTGTATTGAATTGTTGGTTAGGTCAATGTATATGGGGGTACATTATCAATAGTACATATCCATGACAATTTCAGCCTTAAAGAAAGGAAGGTGTTATATTCAGACACTTTATAAAAAGGACAGTGTTATATTGAGACATTATGTAGAAATGGCAGCATTATATTGAAACACCTTATAGAAACGATGGTGTTATATTGAGACACTTTATAGAAAGGACAGTGTTATATTGAGACACCTTATAGAGGAAAGTGTTATACTGAGACACTTTATAGAAAGGACAATGTTACACTGAGACATTTTATAGAAAGGACAGTGTGATACTGAAACACCTTATAGAAGGAACTGTTATATTGAGACACTTTATTGAAAGGACAGTGTTATATTGAGACGTCTTATAGAAAGGAAAGTGTTATATTGAGACACTTTATACAAAGGACATTCTTATATTGAGACAGCTTATAGAAAGGTCAGTTATATTGAACACCTTATAGAAAGAACAGTGTTATATTGAAACACCTTATAGAAAGAACAGTGTTATATTGAGACACCTTATAGAAAGAAAAGTGTTATATTAAGACACTTTATACAAAGGAAAGTGATATATTGAGGCATCTTATAGTTGTTGTTGTTGTGGGGTTTAACGCCATTTTTCAGCACACAATAGGCTATACATGGCGGCCAGTATTTATGGTGGAGGAAGAAACCAGGAAATCACCGGAAAGAACCACCGACCCTTGAGAAGCTACTGGCAAGCTTTCTCACATATAAACATTCACTGAATCTTAGACTCGAACTCACTCAGATAAAGATGAGATGGCAGTGATCCGTAATGGACAGCGCTTTAGACCACCGGGCCACTCGGGGCCCCTGACATCTTATAGAAAGGACAGCATTATATTGAAACACCTTATAGAAAGGACACCATATAATTTTGGTTTCCAGGGAACAGGGTAAATCCTGATTTACATCTGCAATGAGTCCATGCTGTGTGCAGCACAGTACTAGTTTTCATGGGTGAATGTAATTCACAATCAGATTGTTTCTCAAACTATCAGCATGATTTGACATTGATACAAAATACATTTGTAATGAGGGTGTTACTAACTTTTGTTTGATACAATTATTATAGTTTGTCTTCGGCTTTTTTTAAAAAAAATTTCTTAGGCATATATATTACCAATGCTTATTCGTATGTGATTCGTGTCACAAACTTTGAGACATAGCATTTAGAGTGTCTATCTTTCTGTCTGGTGTAAACTTTATTGAATAAAGCTTCTTTAAATGGCATTATTTTCAGTGCTGGTTATGTTGTGTTTCTATGGATAGACCTTGAGTCTGAGTTAGATGCACTATTATTTGGAGCATTTCTGGGGATGACAGTTCCAGAGGTCAAAGACTAAGGTCACATGATGAATTTTTTTTAGCCATGTGATATGATTATGGAAAGCTATAAGCAGACTGTGCCAATTTTATAAGTTACTTCTTATCAGATTAGGTACATAAGATTAATTGAGATGAAATGCCCTTGGTATTGAAAACAGGGTTCCTGCAGGTCATGGAATCCTGGAAATGTTTTGGAATTTAAAAAATAAATTTCAAGGGCCTTGAAGAGCTATGGAATTTGTCAAAACTTTGCAAAGTTTTGGAAAAGTCATGGAATTTGACACAATGGAGTTTAAAAAATTTATTACTTCAAATTTCATAGAGCACCGTGAACCGATTAAATGAAATGGTAAAATTACAATCGATAAATGGTTTCACTTCATATAACAAGAGTAAGTTCCCTTAATGGAAGTATCATATGAATTCCGTTTTAGTTTGTTAAATAAAAGAAAGCAATTGGAAAGTAATGTGTTTTGTTAATATTGTAAATAGGAATATATACAAAGATTACATTTATCATTGGATTATGACATGAATTACAACATAAAGTCAAAGTGTGCTAGCCCAGGTAAATTTAAAATGTACATATTAAAAATATTTGTTGTTAACTTATTTCTTATTTTAGATTGAAAGATGTTATTCTTTATGTTCATTTACTTGACAATGCAAAATAGTGCGGTCCTTGAGTTTTATGAAATGGCCCTGGAAAAGTCATGGAATTTGTTTTTGTTAAGTCTGCAGGAACCCTGTGAAAACATCAGCAGCCAAAGCAGTTCACAGGATTTGCTTTGTTGTATGTTACTCAAGGCACTGAGAATTTAATCTTGGGATTCCAGAAGAAAGAATATTCAAAACTATTTTCTTGGTAAATAAGAACAAATTGAGCCATCCCTCTTCCAACGTCATTATATTTTATGTAATTATTATGCAGTCTTGTAATTCATCCAATTTGTATGATAATTCAGTGTCTGTAAATGTCACTTAAATAACATTGCACAGGTAAAATGTCATGTTCTAGTTATACATCAAGGTAAGTGGCTCACTTAAAAGTTGATTTTTATGTAAAAATAATGTATGTTCTTGAACATACTTCTCTTATATATGAAAATCTGTTTATGATACAATTTATATTATATCAAATTTTTATATTTTTATTTTATATTTATATTTCTATATTTTAGCTTTCAGCTACTAACAGTCTGTCAGATGAACTTTGTATCTTCTCAAATAATTTAAAGAACATGACTTCAGAAACATTATGTACTGCAGCTTTGATAAATTATTACTGATTTGCATTTTTTCTTGTTTGTAGGAAGAACTAGAGCTTGCAATATTGGGTTCATCGGAAAAGTGTGATCATATAAGCTTATCAACTTCCTCACCTAATAAATCTGTCACTTCACAAACAGAAAATGAGAAGAGCTCCCCAAGGGAGAGCATTTCAAGTATACTAAATTTATGCTCAGATGAAAATTCTCTCCTGAATTATGTTTGTGAGAGCATATTGGTTAAGGAGAATGAGGAGGGATGTGATGTATTTGAACCAGGGCTGCAAAATTCTCAAAATTCTCTAAATACTGATCAGTGTGACCTTGATGAAGGTCATGATTCATGTAACTTAAAAATTGATTTTGTAAGGAGATGTGAAGCACCTTTAGAATGTGAGGAATTATGTGATAACCATGAAGTGTCATGTGATCACACATTCAGACCACACACAGTCACACAGGTGGAAATGTGTAGATCCATTTTTGGAGAGTTATCAGTGGGCAGTGGTTCTGGGTCAGTTGTTAACAGTAATCTGAAAGGAGGGAGTTGTTTGGATGGCTGGAAGCTGAGCAGTGGTGGGGATGTACAATTTCAGGGAGTGGTGCATAAGACAGACCTAGAGGGGAAGACTGACAAGCTTGCCATAGGGATTCATATTAAATCTGACCACACTGTAAGTACAGTATTTCTTGTAGAGACACAGCATTTGTTTATATTTCATTTGGGTTCATTCTGCATTTCATCTGCATTCCATCAGTATATACATTCAGCCATCATCTTATCATTTTTGATTAAATCTCAGAAATGCATTCTGATTATCCATACATGTTGCTTATTTTGAAAGTTTAATCGTTTTAGCTCATTTGGAATGCTTTTGCCAATGTCCGTGTTTCCATTTTTTAAAAATAGTATTAAATGGAAAGAACTGTTGCATACATATCTCATCTTACTAAATACTTACTTTAATAAATAGACAATGCCCAGAATTTCAAAAATGGCATTAAATTTATGATAAATAAAAATATAATTGTAACTGAAATAAATGTATAAATACAAGAATATATGTTAGCAAATTTTATTGCTTATTTAATTTTGTAGAAATAAAAAATTGTAAAGATAGAATTACTGGTGATGATGTCATCACATCATTGACAGTTGTTAGAACAATTTCATGATTTGTAATTAGAAAAAAATCATTTGTCATTGAGTTGATAATCTGATTGATCCCAGATTATAATGTAAAAAGGCTTTTGTCCATGAAAATTATCACCAGCCCTTTAAAAAACGTATGAATTTAATTAGCATTTAATTTAATTTTTATTATTCATTCATTTGACATTTTACATTGTATTTTTTGTCTACTTCATATTGCATTTATCATTTCATTTGCATTAATTATGCATTTCATTTTGGATATATTATATCTATTTGGTATTAATTTCACCGTTACCCGTTGCAGAGTCTGCATGTTGACCCATAAATGTGATGTTTTATTTGCATGTAAGAAAATAAATATTTCTCCACTTTTTACATCAGAAAAATGGGTAATTAAAATTGTTCTGAGATTTAATAAAATTGATTGTGTTAATCAGACTGCAAAGTTGACAAGGAAATCATCAGTCGGAAGTTCAGTTGTAAAATCTAAACCTTCAATTGTGCAGATGTTGGCTCTCCTTGACAAACAGAAAATTCTTCCTTTTATTTTGGTACCCAAAACCTGTCTTGAAAGACCACTGCTATGAGAGACCACCAGTCTTGAAAGACCACATCCTCGATGTATGGATATATTCATTATATTGTGTTATAACCTATCATGAAAGACAACCTCTCTTGAGAGACCATTATTGTTTGACAGAAGAGGTAGTCTTTGAAGACAGGTTTTACTGATTATCATAAATTTCAGAAAATTCTTTAGTAGTGTAACAATTTGGTTTAACCATTGTTTCCATTAGTTCTGTTGAAATATAAGGTCAGATAACCTTAATAGAAGGGATGCCAAGCCGATGTTAGCTAGAAGAATTGAATAATTAACAGACATCTGATAAATATTTGATTGACATTTAAGAGAATATCTGATCTGATAATGCATGACAGGGATCCAATTTGACTTAGTTAATTAAATTATATTACAAGATGTCCAGATAATTATCACCTGTCCACTGGAAGATCAATGGAATTACCTGTATCCAGACAAACCAGAACCAAGATAATTTCTTCTAAATTGCTTTTCCCCCCTCCTTGTCCTCCAAGCTGTATATTCTCAACCTTTAGAGGTTGCTCTGTACAGGGAGACTCATGTTAATAGAACTTGACCAATGGACCAAATTGACTATCTATCTGACAGAACCAGTTAGTGATAAAAGAACTTTGATAGGAGTCCCAATGAGGGTAAATTTCATCTAAACTTACACTTGACCTAAAGAAATAATTATACTGGTATCTTTTCTCCAGAAGTTGGCCACTTCTTAAGGTCCCAGTGGGATGAATTTACAGGGCCCTTATGACTTATTTCATCATTTCACATTAACTTAATAAACCACCCAATTCCAAATATTTATTCCATGAAATTATTGCCATGTTCAATGAGCTCTTTCTCTTTGATGATACATTATGGCTTAATTAATAAGTTAATATACTTAATTATTGCCTAATTGGTTTCACGTGTTCTTTTCTATTTAATTGATAAATGATATAAATAACAATTGCAATTATGTAATTCCTACAAATGTATCATTTGTGTAGTTACTAAATTATTTGCTTAATTACTTAATTACTGTCAATTTGGTTTTACATGCAATTTTCTATTTAATAAATAATATAAATAACAGGTCAATAATATAATGCCTTTAAATAACTGCATCATTTGTTTTCTTCTAACTTGCTAAACAATTGTGAAAAAGAAAATGCATATTTTTCGTATTGATTGTTCTGAAGCTAACATTAAGGTCTTTAGCCATATGTTTAGCTTTTTATTTTTCTGCATTCTTTACACATGATTGGCCAAACATCACTCTTGGTGTTGCTGCCAGATGCTTTCATTGTCATCAACCACTCAGGTGGCCTAGTGGAGCAGGAGGTTGTGGGTTCAATCCCTGGTCAAGTCATACCAAAGACTTACAAAAATGGTACTAATAGTTGCCTTGCTTGTTGCTCAGTATAGAGAGGTTAGTATTAGGACTGGTCGGCCTGGTGTCAGGATAATGTGACTGGGTGTGACATCATGCTACATGTCTGCGGCATGATGTCTCAGTGCTAGACATCAGTTAAAGCTACGTTAAAAATCATAATCACATCCCATCACTTTCATTGCCATCATTATTAATTTCTATTAAACCATTTCCTGCGGCAACTAAATACATGATAATTATAAGTAAAAATGACCATCAATTGTAATTGCCCTTTGTGGACTTGAGCCTGGAGTTTTATGTTGGATTCTTTGCAATTTACTTGGCAAGAGCTCTGTCAAAGCACAATGCACTCTTGACCATTTAGAAGCTTGCCAAATTGCCAGAATTGTTAAAGGCATCTTGATGACATGGATAGTCAACACATGGAGTACAAGTTTTCAAATGATATATGAATATTCATACTGAGTATGTTGTCAGGTTTATGTGGCTTTTTGAAATTTATTGTGTTAAAAGCACAAGGCTGCTGCTTAAAGAAAAAACACTGATTACCTGTTAAAATGCACCTCATTATAGCATTATTCTGGATATAACACGGTACTCACATGGGCCACATGACCAAAATCAGAACACTGTAAGACTTCAAAGTTGCATTTTTCTCATGCAGACATGTAAATGTGAATATTTACTGTTGGAAACAGATTTTGACAAACCTTGAATAAATGTTTATACATTAAAACCTGTCTTGAGAGGTCCTGCTATGAGAGACCACCTGTTTTTAGAGACCAGAACTCCATGCACAAATTTATTGATTATATAGTGTTACAACCTGTTATGAGAGACCACCTGTCTTGAGAGACAATTAGTTTTTGGCAGAAGGTGTGGTCTTTCAAGACAGGTTCTACTGTATTTTAACCTGTCAGTTTTGAATAGTATCTTTATGAATACACTTGATTTGCTGCCATTCAGAAATCCTAACCTTGTCATGGGAAATTTGTGAGTAGGCTCCACTGTACCAAGGTTACTGACTCTTAAAAGTTAGCTTGTCAGAGGTTATTCTGATGCATGTCACCTTTTCTAGGTGACTAGGTGAGAATTGTTAATAATACAACTCATAAGATTTCTTTGACAGTATTTGTTGTTGTTGTGGGGCTTAACCCTTTTTTCAGCACACCATAGGCTATACATGGTGGCCAGCATTAATGGTGGAGGAAGAAACCAGAAATCCATGAAAGGAACCAAGACCCATGAGAAGCCACTGGCAAGCTTTCTCACATATCTACATTTTCGGAATCTTAGACTCCAACCCACACAGACAGAGGTGAGATGGCAGTGATCCATAACAGAGAGTGCTTTAAACCACTGGCCACTCTGGACAGAATTTGAAATGAACCAATCTGATTAAAATCAGATCTCCACTATCAAGGGTGGAGGTCTAACAGCAGCTGCTTAGGGTTCATATTCTGGTGACTGATGTTATTATCATAATTGCTAATTTTATCAGTGTATCAGATGTACTCTTATATCTTTGCATTTGGGAGACTGAGCAGTGTGGCTGAAGCATGTCAGAGTGTTCTAAAGGATTTTATTCCTTTCAGATTTTTGAAAGCTGCATTTCCAATGGCTGATTCAAAGGTCACCAGAACATGACCCTAAAGAGGTCACTGTCAGATTCTCACCTAGGATAGTGGAGATCTAATTTTAATCAGACTGGAAAGGTACTTTCCACAAATGACATACCTCCTCAGTCTACTTTAATTGATGCAGATACAATATGTACAATACATATCGTCTGATGTTTGCATAAATAACTACACAACACCAATATTTACTCTTTGGTAATTAATGAAAAGGAGTTTTAAATTGTTTTAAAATCATCATCAAAAGTCGGAGTATTAAAGAATGTTTACATGCATCACACGGATTTCAGGATGACTGTCATAATTTAGGGGGGTATTTTTTCCTAATATGGTATGATTCTATGGAACATAAAGGGCCAATATACAGCATAGTTAAGTAGACATATCTACCATTGAAAATTAAAGAAAATGAATAACCATATCTGATAGCGTATTAAAATTTTATTTAAATTGTATCAACATTGTTCTGTTTGATGCTTTGGATACCCACCAATTCTAAGCAGGGTCGGTTGCCTCAGTTAAAAAAATTATTTTGTTCTATACAGTGGAATGAAAGCACCAGCATTATTTTGTTGATTTGTTTGGGAAATTACATTTTCTTACCTCAGTTTCTGTACAGTGCAGCTTTTTTGGATTATCAGTATACAGTTTTAATATGCAAACAAAGATAAAAAGAAAACAAAAATTCTTTATTTGTAACTAAATACAACACAATTTTCACAAAACGTTTGATATTTAACTTCATTTTATTTTTTTATTTTTTTTACCTTCATTGGGATATAATGTTGTTATATATTGGGGCAGGCGCAAAACTTGCAAGTATAAGATCATTTATCCAGTCATATAAAATTGGTAAATCCCTTATTAACAGTCTTATAGAATAATTTTTTTTGTCATAATAGATATTGGTTGGAGCCCTTATAGGGTCAGCATAAAAATCTTCTAATGCTGGCAGGGTCTATTTTAAAACAGAAAATTTAGCTTGGAAATGCCATCTCCCTCTAAAAAATAGTATGTGATGGAGGGGGAGGGGCTGATTTATTGAAGAAATAAAAGTATTGCTTGAAAACATAATGTATCATTTAGTTTTTCGTTTTGCTTTTGTCATCACTTTTTTAAAACTAGCTTTAAAATTTTTTAAAATCACTCATGCTGAATTAAACCCTTTTCTCTTAAAAAGAAAGACGAAGATTGACTAGACCTAAAAGCCATATGGTATGATTTCTCTGCTTAGAAATGTTTGTAAAACGGGTAAAAGTTTATACAGTTTGCTAGCACAGTCTGTACAGATTTTTGAAATAAAAGACCAGTGCAATAGTTGGGGGTTAGAGGCACAGTCTGTACAGATTTTTAAAGTACAAGACCAATACAATAGTTGGGGGGGTTAGAGGCACAGTCTGTATTGATTTTTAAAGTACAAGACCAGTGCAATAGTTGGGGGTTAGAGGCACAGTCTGTACAGATTTTTAAAGTACAAGACCAGTGCAATAGTTGGGGGTTAGAGGCACAGTCTGTACAGGAAGATGACAATGAACAATCACGAGTTTTTATTTCCAGTTTTGTCAAAGCCATAAACTTTGCATGTTAATCTCCACTTATGAGTCTTAATTATTCTATGAATGAGTTTGAAAAGAGCAGTTTAATTTAAATCTATAATGCCAGTCTGTTCATAATTCTTCTATAAAAAATTGTTACATCATGGTAGAGATGACTGAAAGTCATCTATAAAAAAATTGTTACATCATGGTGGAGGTACTTGAAGCACACCTGTCAAAATTTATTACTTTAAGGTGGAGGTGCTTGTAGAACAGGGCAGTTTTGAATCCCCATTTTGTTTCCAGTCAGAAGAGTTGTGCACTTAAATTGCAACATGAGATGAAGAGTAACCACCTTTGGTGTCCTTAAAGAAACAACAAGTATTGTCTGCAGTTAAATACGTCTTTGTATTAAATCTTCAAAATTTGAACCATTAAGGTCGCCATGTCCCTGCACATCAAGGTTTCTGTTTGACACCATAGAATAGTCCATAACTCTCTGTATTGTGTTCTCTTCTAATCCAGTTATGACCCCCTGTGTTTTATGAGAAATGCTGTACAAAATAGTATAGAGACGTTTGATGGGATTCTCATTGCTAAAATAGTATAAGGACTTGTGATGGGATTGTCAGTACTTAAATGGTATAGGGACTCTTAATGGGACACTCAGTGCTCAAATGTGTGTGTATGTTTGATTTAGATTTTTAAATGTAGCTTTAACAATTTTTCAGTCATATCATTAGATGTCTGCAGTGTGATAGTTTATAGTGATGTCAGCACTGGGGCATCATGCCAGGTATGGCAGTTGTTAGAACCATTTTTTAATGTCTTCAGTATGACTCGGCTGGGTTCGAACCCACTGACCAGTGCTCAAATAATATAGGGAGTCTTGATGGGATTCTCAGTGCACAAATAGTATATCGATTTTTGTGATTGGATTGTTAGTGCTACTGTATGTAAGGGGACTCTTGATGGGATTCTCATTGCTAAAATAATTTGGTGATTGGATTGTCAATGCTAAAAAAGTAAAGGGACTCTTGATGGGATTGTCAATGCTGAAACATTAAAGGGACTTTCCATTTCCTGATAATGAAGGCCATGTCATGTCAAAAGTACTATACAATGTAGTTTAGGGACTCTAAATTCCTGATAAATTCCTGATAAAAGTGACATTCAGGTCAAAAGATGGTGCCACCTTTGAATTCAGACTTCAGGTTAACCATTTAACAGAGATGTATTGTTTTTAGATCTTTGTATGAAATTGAGCTCCACATTTGGTACCCCTTTATCTGTTTTTATTTCAACCTAGCAATCAAAATCAAACAATATTTGCTACACCTTGCACAACCTTTGAAATTGTACCATGTAATTGTAGTGGAGTGTGTTCCATTATCTTGTGTAACAGTTATTAATCACAGGTGTAACAGATATTAATCACAGGTGTAACAGATATTAATCACAGGTGTAACAGATATTGATCACAGGTGTAATAGATATTAATCACAGGTGTAACAGATATTAATCACAGATCCATGATAAACATTTCATTACAAGTATATTTGTTTGGCTTCATGACTTTTTGTTGGTAGTATTTGAACTACATAATCAAAGGAGAGTTATGGGTAGAATACTGTGGAAATCCATAGATAGTATAGAGACTTTTAATAGAAATTTAGAAAACAAAAAGGAAACAAAGCCATAAACATCCTTATGTGTATGTTTTTATGCTGGTCAATTATTATTATTATTATTATTATTATTATTATTATTATTATTATTATTATTATTATTATTATTATTGGGCCTCAGTAGTCTAAAGCACTATCCATTATGAATTACTGCCATCTCACCTCTATCTGCATGGGTTCAAGTCTAGGATTTGGTAAATGTGGATATATGAGAAAGCTTGCTAGTAGCTTCTTGTGGGTCAGTGGTTCTTTCCATTCGGTTTCTTCCTCCACCATTAATACTGACCGCCATGTATAGCCTATCGTGTGCTGAAAAATGGAGTTAAGCACAACAACATTATTATTATTATTATTATTATTATTATTATTATTATTATTATTATTATTATTATTATTATTATTATTTGAGCATGTGAATGGGCCTGATGCGATTACTAGCTTATCACAGAGGCACATTACTAGCTTATCACAGAGGCACGATGCTTGGTGGTTCAGTTGTTTGTGTACCAGGCTCATGTCTGAAAGGACTTGGGTTCAAATCCTACCTTTGAATAAGTTTGTTATTGTTTATTGGTAATTTTCTGAAGAAAAAAAGTTTTTATAAATAGATAGCTAGTGATGCATAGATGAATACCCAAAATGACATTTTTTAATAATTCAATATATCAATGCTGTCATGGTTTGGTTTGGTTTGGTGTTTTACAGCACACCAACACAAGTAGGTTCATTAGTGCCATAGCAGTTGGTGTAAATGGCTTGCCCAAGGACACTCCATGACATTTGACACAGGCTGGATTGATTGGTTGAACCTGCATATTAATCACTGAACCACCACCACCACAGCTCCTAGTGCAATCTGGTTTTGTTAAAACCTTTTACATCTCATATCTCATTTTGGGGGCCTGAGTGTTCTAAAACCTCTCCATTACAGAGCACTGCTATCTCACCTGTCTTGGATGGTTTGGTTGAGTCTAAGATTCGTTGGAGTCTAAGATTCAGATTCGGCAAATGTGGATATATGAGAAAGCTTGCCAGTGGTTCTTTCTTTAGGATTATTTCGGTTTCTTCCTCCACCATAATTACAGGTTGCCATAGCCTATCATGTGCTGAAAAATGGCATTAAGCCCCAAAACAACATCTCATTCCAAACCCAGGACCATTGGAATGTGAATCTGGCACTTAACCAACCAAGTTACTGTGGATTACTTAATTGGAAAATAAAAAAGAAACATAATAATCACTTTCAAAGGCTTTTATAATAGCTTTAACAATTTTAGTCGTAGCACTACAGTGTCTGCAGTGTGGCAAAAAATAGTAATGTCTAGGACATTATTTCCCACCCAGTCACATTATCCTGACAGCAGGCTGACCAGTCCTGACACTAACCTTTTAATGCTGAGTGCTAAGTGACATAGCTTTTATTATCTTTTTTTTTTATAAATATGTTGTATGACTTGGCAAGGGTTAAATTCACACTTCTGAAGATTAGAAATAACAAAAAATTCATTTTTGTAGCTTTTTAATGATGAGGATTGTCCAGTATGTGGTTCAGTTAGTAATTCAAAATAACTGTTTTATTAAAACTAGGCTGATTATGATTGATATACTGCCTGGCAATCAGAGTCTGTCTTGATTGTAATTTCTATTTGAGTTTTGTTTGAGGATATTAAGAACAATGTATTTACAGGTACTGCCATAAAACATAACTGTGATTGAATTAAGTCACTATTCATTGGTATTGGGTCATCTTACCATGCCATCCCATTGTAAATGCCTCAGTGCACAGATAAATGCATAAAAGGAAGGGATTCATGTGGTGGTAATTTGATCGTGCTGGAACCAGTCAGCCATCACTGTGTATAAGTGTAACATAGCTTCACAGATGGAATTTTGATGATGGGATGTACTTGTGATAAGTCCTAGAGTTGACATTTTACCTGGAATATACCCTGGAATATACTTTGAGTTGGAAAAGTAGGTAAAAAAAAAACTTATAGTGGATTTTATACAGTCTTGTTAACACCAACAGATTTAGGAATTTGCTTCTGTGTACATTTTGTTTACATTGCATACCCATAAGATCAAACTGTAAGGATAGTACCTGTGCTGTCCCCTTGTTCTACTGTGGATACCTTACAGGTAAGCAAATGGAACAGTTCATTAGATTGGTGGCCTAGTCTTTGCATATATATGACCACTTTGTTCAAGTAACCCTGTAATCCTGTGTCATTTAATTGAATTGATTGTTGAACTGGGTTTTTTGTCAATCTTAGATTTGCTTTGGTCAGTTTGGGAAATAATATTACCTTTGGTATTTATTCCCATAAATGTGCAAAATTATCAATTTAACTTAAAGGTTTATGTTTCACAATCATATATATATATATATATATATATATATATATATATATATATATATATATACTAAGTTTCATTTTCAGTTACCATGTATCCACATTCTTCTATATGTACACCTGTTTTAGACTGTAACAGACAAGTTTTCTTAATGAGAAATCTTACTAAGAAGTTCTACATTTGGAATGTAGCCAAGAATATTCTTTCCTTCTAGTGGTTATAAATAATGTTTGCATAAGAGAGACAAGTGTTTACAATAAGGTAAATACATTTGATGTTTTGAACAAACACAAAGTTATTGTTATGTGGCATTATATGTTATGTGAAATATGACATGCAGGCATGTATTCATTGTACATATATATATATATATATATATATATATATATATATATATATATATATATATATATATATATATATATATATATATATATATATAATAAATAGGAAAGATGAATCTTGTTCAATTGCATATTAAAATTTCCTGAAGGAGATAAAAAAAAAAAAAACTCATAAAGGTATGGGATTCCTTCGCTAGATATAATAGAAGTTTGTAGGAGGAAGCTTTTTTTTGTTTACAAAGTCCATCCTCAATGTAAAGGTATTTAGTGGCTGAAACATTTTGTGTCACTCCCTATCAGTTACGATTTTTGAAAAGAGGTTAACCACAGGTATTCCGCTTTCATCAAGACAAGAATAAAAATTAAACAGCATTTAATAAATTTTATGCATTGAATCAATTGTAATTTTGGGGATCCTGGGCAGGCAAATGGTATCTCTTCCTTTACAGATCACTACCATGTCCCTCTGTCTGCCTGGGTTCAGTCTCTGGTTCAGCCGTTGTGGATATGTGATAAAGCAGGAACTTATGTTGGAAACTTTCATTAATTGGTTGTTTAATTTAACAAACGAATACTGCTTAGTAAACTTGGCTTTCAAGATGGCAGGGAAAATCATATATTGGGATTATCAACAGGTACGAATATTTATTTAATGGCTTATATTTTAAATTAGAATCAACAAAATAATGATCAGCATTACAATGACTTGGGTATAACAGTATAATAGTAGGTATGACCGGTATTACAGTGTCTTGGATAAAATTGGCAGTACAATAGTATGTATGACAGTGACTTGGATAGAATTGGCAGTACAATAGTATGTATGACAGTGACTTGGATAGAATTGGCAGTACAATAGTATGTATGACAGTGACTTGGATAGAATTGGCAGTACAATAGTATGTATGACAGTGTCTTGGATAGAATTGGCATTACAATAGTATGTATGACAGTGACTTGGGTAGAATTGGCAGTACAATAGTATGTATGACAGTGACTTGGGTAGAACCAACAATATTGCAGTGCAGACAGTGAATTATTATCAACTGCAATAAACAGTACAGACAGAATTATCTTCAGCAATGTAACAGACTATACAAACAGTATAAAAATGACTAGGAAGCAGCGATATAACAGTATTGACAACGGTTGTCTAATGTACATAGTACAACAATGTTGACAATGAATCAGCTTCAGCAGTATAACAGTATAGGCACAGGTCTATCAACAGTAATAAAGTGGTACCAAATTATGACCAGCAGTAAAACAGGATAGGCACAGGTCTATCAACAGTAATAAAGTGGTACCAAATTATGACCAGCAGTATAACAGTATAGGCACAGGTCTATCAACAGTAATAAAGTGGTACCAAATTATGACCAGCA
Source organism: Potamilus streckersoni (assembly GCA_016746295.1). Classification (NCBI taxonomy): domain Eukaryota; kingdom Metazoa; phylum Mollusca; class Bivalvia; order Unionida; family Unionidae; genus Potamilus; species Potamilus streckersoni. The sequence goes on from JAEAOA010000455.1 coordinate 1,587,731, forward strand.
GTATAACAGTATAGGCACAGGTCTATCAACAGTAATAAAGTGGTACCAAATTATGACCAGCAGTATAACAGTATAGGCACAGGTCTATCAACAGTAATAAAGTGGTACCAAATTATGACCAGCAGTATAACAGGATAGGCACAGGTCTATCAACAGTAATAAAGTGGTACACTGAAATTATGACCAGCAGTATAACAGTATAGGCACAGGTCTATCACCAGTAATAAAGTGGTACACTGAAATTATGACCAGCAGTATAACAGTATAGGCACAGGTCTATCAACAGTAATAAAGTGGTACCAAATTATGACCAGCAGTATAACAGGATAGGCACAGGTCTATCACCAGTAATAAAGTGGTACCAAATTATGACCAGCAGTATAACAGTATAGGCACAGGTCTATCAACAGTAATAAAGTGGTACCAAATTATGACCAGCAGTATAACAGTATAGGCACAGGTCTATCAACAGTAATAAAGTGGTACCAAATTATGACCAGCAGTATAGACAGTTAAATAAAATGAACAATATAGCAGTATAGACAGTTAATTATAATGAACAATATAGCAGTATAGACAGTTAATTAAAATGAACAATATAGCAGTATAGACAGTTAATTAGAATGAACAATATAGCAGTATAGACAGTTAATTAGCATCAACAGTATTGTAGTATAAACAGTTAATTAACATCAGCAAATTATCAGTATAGACATTTAATTTGCAAAAGATCAATATAGCATTATAGACAGTTAATTAGCAAAACAACATTATAGTAGTATAGACAGTTAATTAACATAACAATAATATAGCATTATAGATAATTAATTAGCAAAAGAACCAGTAGAAATAATGGTCTACCATCAGCAAATGACTGATTTAGCATCAACAATCTATTAGTATTGACAGTTAATTAGCACCAAAAATATTGCAATATAATCAGTTTATTAGCATCAAATTATTGCCTTAAAAATATTTAATTAGTAAAACAACAAAATAGCATTATTGACTTTAAATTAGCAAAAGAACAATATAAATATTGGTCTAGCATCAATAAATGACAATGAATTTGCATCAATGTAGTCAGTAGAGATAGCGAATTATATGGGCAAAATGATTGATCAGTATATTGATGTATCAATACTTTTTCCACCTAGATACCCATATCAATACAAGAAGTGAAGAATCTGCACTTAATGATACTTGCCTATAAAAGTTACTTTAATCTTCACCAGTCTTGACTAATTATTAGTTGTTTGCCATTTCATTTTTTAAATTTGAGAATTAATCTGTGACACATAGTCTGCACATGTGCTCATTTCTGTTGCCGTGGGTCGGTGGTTCTTTCCGTGGATTTCCGGTTTCTTCCTCCACCATTAATACTGGCCGCCATGTATAGCCTATCGTGTGCTGAAAAATGGTGTTAAGCCAAAAAAAACAACTGTTGCCAAAAAAGAGGAACTATTGACAACAACCACTGGCCTTCAAAAATTAATTTGCAAAGTTTAAAACCCAGCTCCCCCAACCCATTCCATGCAAAACATTTTATTTTGTCAGCATGTACAGCCACTGATAACATATTAGTCACAAGACCTTACAGGTTTATTTCCCATTTATGATTTAAGTATTTTGCTGGTCAGCACTTTTAAGCAAAATTTTTCAGTTGCTTTGTATCTTGTTTGCTTGGATCAAATTTGAAGGCTGCACTTCAGGTGTGTTATGCAGTGATTTGTGTTACAATCTGTTCAGTGATTGGTGGTTATTATTTGTTCCAGGGTAAAACAATAACCAATCAGAATTATTTGTTCCAGGGTAAAACAATAACCAATCGGAATTGACTAGCTTGTTCACTGCATGACACATGTGATTTATTAGCATCAAAACTTGATCCAAAAAAATACAGTACAACACCGAAACATTTTGAAAGGTATCATCTGTAAAATATATAAATTGTACATTGGGACAAGTTTGAATTGTTTCCTTTTATGCTTATACATGTAACCAGCAACTGAATGTGCTGATTGAAAAAAAAAATTTTGGTACAATATCTATAAGGGCGTTTATTTCAAACCGCATGAGTTACAAGTTATAGCCACCCACCTTTGTAATATGTACTGTTTCTTCTGTTTTAAAGAAACCACCATGTCTTCCAAAATGGAAGTGAAGATGTGAAATAGGTCACAAGATGCATTTAAAACAAGATGTATTTAAAGGAGCACTGTATCTAATATCGAAAATACAAAATTCCTTAAAACTTTACGAAAATGTGGACCTTGTAAAAGTAGTTTTCTGACTCATAAAGTAGTCAAACATTTGGGTATACATAGTTGAAGTAAGACTTTCAGATTTTGAAAAGTGTCAAGTGTTGTTCTGAGTTTATAAATAGTGCACAGAAATGACATATACATATTTTGAACAACTGCAGCTCTTTCTGTAGAAGCTGATGATTGACATAGATCCATATCCCTATAGAGGAAATTTCTGGATAAACCATCTGTACCAGAGGGGTTACTTTAATTAAACAGAAGGAAAAATGACATTTAAAAAATGTTGTTGTTATAGGGTTTAACACCATTTTTCAGCACAAGATCGGCTATACATGGCGGCCAGTATTAGGAAGAAAAACCCTGGAAAACCCCGGAAAGAACCACCAACCCAAGAGAAGCTACTGGCAGGCTTTCTCACTTACCCACATTAGCTGAGTCTGGTGAGATGGCAGTGATCTGTAACGGACAGTGCTTTAGACCACTAGATCTCAAATGCTTGATTATTAACGAATTTTAATACCTAGTAATTAGAAGAACTGAGCTATCACAAATACCATAAAATATCATACAGTAGTCCCCCTCTTGAACGGCCCCCCTCACCAGCGGCCACCCGCTCCTTACAGCCAGAATCTGAAGGCACCAACAAATTTGTGTTCAAAACTACCCCTCACGAAAGGCCACCCGGCTAACGCGGCCAGCATATTTTTGCAAAAACATAAAATGTACCCCTCACCAGCGGCCGCATTTTTTTTAAAATATGTATCTAGAACATTTTTTTTTCTAATTGTGTTAAGTAATCCGATTTCTGTTTCTGGATGTCGGGTTTTTGTTCAAAAAAGGGTTCTACAGGTACCACTAAGGTTAATATTATATCCTTTACACCTCACGAGAAGACACGTTTATTTCATAAAGCCGAGAAAGACTCAAATTTTAATCCATACATAAAGGTAATCCGTATCCTTCCTGCGTGTTATTGTAAGATGTCTGGTTTATCCACTGATAATTGTTAAGATTACACTTATTAATAGGAGGAACGTTGGAGAAGGGGCAATATGGATGTACAATACCAAAGTCAGCTCGGGAAATGGTTTGATAGCCTTTATGGCTTTCCTTTGCAAGATGTTGAGCTTGTTAACTTACATAATTAGTGGCTATTACACGACAATTGTAAAGTTTATAAATCTGAGGTGCTATTGTTCAGATCAAATCTGCATACATATCCCAGCCATTTTTCGCACTTAGAGTAAAAAAAAAATATATAAAAATAATAGGGTACCAGACTGCGACTAATGAATCAAGTGACAATCGCTGCTTTTAAAAATATATGGCATCTTGTTTAAATGCAGAAAAAAAATTGTTTTATGTCTTGTAGTTGCAACATTGATGATTATAACTGGACGTAATGTCAAGATCACAGGTCAACATTGTCGTAAAATAGAAACAGGGTACTAGACAAAGACCGTGACAACACAACTTGTTGCTTTTTTTTACGAACAAAGCATTTCGTTAGCTAAACAAATGTGTCATCTGCATAATTAAATCGCATACAGTTAGCAACATCAGAATAAATCATTACCAAACATTAACATGTCATCACGTAAATGAAGATGATTATTTCAGAAAACGTCGGTTATTATAGTCTACGATATCGGGTAAGATGGGGAGGGGGACTGGTCAAACAAATTTAGGTAGAAAAGACTCGAATAAAACAATTTTATGTTGAAAAGACTCGAATAAATAACATCGTAACCGATAAGTTATTTAGCAGCAGTGGGAAAAATGGAGCAAATGGAAAGATAATTGCGTATGTACCAAGATTCAAATGACGTTTTTGAATGGTTCTGCAATGTGCATGACAACACCCGCTTGCATATCATGCTTATGCCAAGAAAAAGAACTATTAATGCATATTCAGTTGAAATAAGTAAACTATTATAGCACAAGAACCGTTCAATATTTAATGTTGCTTTTAAACGAAGATATTAAATGCTTTGAAAAATGAAGCTTTCTTACTACGTACATATACTTCTCACAAAAAAATTAGTCCTCCTCTGGAAAGGCCACCCACCTTATAAGGCCACTTTCCCCGGTGCAGAAGGGGTAGCCGTATAAGAGGGGGACTACTGTACTGGCAAAACACAAAATATTCCCTTTAATAGTTTCTTGTCAATAAGCTGGCAGTATATGGAATTTACTTTGTCCATCTATGTGTCCATCTGTCTTCAATGTCCACTCTGATACTCTTAATTTATTAACACTGAACTTTCACCAAGGGTGTTTTTTTTTAAAAAAATGTACATCTTTTTGTATCTAATTATCCATTGACACAACACCGTTTACAATACCCATTGATTGGGAATCTCCATATATTATCCACACCAGCTGGTCATTTTGCTTTTACTTGTTTGATTTCATTATCGATGGCCATTAATGAACCTTTGATCAGCTAAAAGCAGTCTTTCATATCATCATTTCTATGGTGCTAAAAGTAGTAGGAGAAAGTAAGAATCCGAGCTCAACAACCCCCTCCAGACCACCAAACAAATACAAAATACCTAGGTAACGTAATAGAAAACCTATTGCAATCAATAATTGCGTTAAGAATCCGAGCTCAACAAATACAAAATACCTAGGTAACGTAATAGAAAACCTATTGCAATCAATAATTGCGCTAAGAATCCGACATATTTGCTGATCCTCATGGGTAGAATATCTGTTAACATGTTGTCAATAATACGAAATTCACGTATTAAATCGTCCATACTATATTTTACTCCTCGTAGGTAAGATCTTATTTGATCAAGTAGTTTTTGTAAGTTATAATTGATGTTAAGCAGCCGTGCTTTTTTATCGAAATTTTAGGTTCAACTTTTTTACAAGCTGCTGTAAGAGAATGACCAACCACGGATATTATTAACAAAAACGGTTTTAATGATATACCACTTGAAATTATGCCAGAACTAGTCATTAACAAGGGTAGATATGATATTACTCGAAGTATCTTGTTATAATATTTGGTAGCATTTTTTACGCTCCAAAGTTTTTGTGAAATATTTGTAGTATTGTATTAGTGCGTCCACATCCTGTCCTGGAATATCTTTGAAATATGATTGAAATCAACTATACTTTTTTCATTATAATATTTGTTCACATAATCTCAGGCTTGATTAAGTAACTAGTTGAGGTGTTTCAGCCACAAATTCCAGACAATACCAATATGACGCAGCAGTTAATTTTTTGTCATATGCTATTAGCATAAAAGTTTCTTCAACATCTTTGTTTAACACAATAGACACGGTTCCAGAGAAATTATCAGTCGAGTGACGCCATGGAAATAAGGTAAATATATTAAACTTTACACTGCTAAACACCGACAATCTATACACACCAGTGACCTCTGCAGTATGTTTGAGAGTGTTATTTTGCGGCGACCAAGTAGACATTCCAGAAGCAACAGTATAGACAATATTTTTAATCTGCTTGTGAGGAATTTTAATCATACTCGTTTTCTCAACAATACTAGGAATTCCACTAATAATATCGTTGAGTTTTGTGTTAATATTATCGAGTGTAATATCAACAGATGGCGGACTTCCAAAAAATTCGTTATTGGTTTTTGTTTATGTTTCTGCGAAAATTTAAAAACGTGGTGATGTGATTAGTAAAATCAGTTTTGAACTCGGTGATTTCATTGTTGATATCATCAACATATTTCTTTGTTACAGCATCAAAATCAAACTCTGGTGTTCTAAGGTTAGTAATGCTATTATTGTTCATGTTGAGAAACGCGTACATTATACTACCACGCACCGACACGTACTTTGATTCCTGATCATCAACATATTTCTTAGTAGCAGCGTCATTATCCTCAGTTGGGTTTCCAAGGTATGTGATTTTGTTCTGGTTCATAACAATGTTCCCCGTAAATAAATCACCTGCTTTTCTAACATAATCGTTAATTAACCTACCCGAATCTTCTTTCTTACCTTGATTGTTAAAAGTAACAATATTATTAGCAACTGCAGTAGGATTTCGTACAAGTACATCTGACAGTTGTACATTACTCGTCTTTAATCGTCCTTGTTCTGGAAAACTACAACTTCATTTGGATCTACACTTGCAACGTTTAACAAATTGTTGATTTCATTTTTGAGCTTATCAATAGTCGCATACTTGGATAAGTCACCCTGGTAACCTTCTGTTAATAAATATACTGCTAATGTTCCAAATTTTGTATAGTAGCTCATTATACATACCGTTCTACACAAAATTGTTGGTTTAATATAACATAAAATTATACGATGGCGAAGATAATAAACTTTGACACCGAGCGATTGGTGAAGCATAAACATAACAATGAACTTCCAGACTGTCATTATCTTATTGTTGGGAGAACTGGATCTGGTAAAACAAATGTGTTATTAAATCTTTTACTCAATAATAACTTTAACTATGATAAGGTGTATATTTACACCATCAACCCCCAACAAGACAAATACAAATTATTAAACGAGTATAATGATAAACTTCGTGATGAACTTGGCATTGGTGATGGTATATTTTGATAAACAACCAGAAGAACTCGTTCCAGTGAATGAACTCGATTCGTCAGAGCATAAGATAATCGTCTTTGATGATATTCCGCTAAACAATGAGGAGATGAACAAGATTAGATCATATTTTTCACTATCACGTAATAAAAGATGCAATTCTGTTTATCTTGCCCAAGGTTTTTTATAATGTTGATAGGTTTATTAGGCGAAATACGGGTTGTTTCATATTATTTCCCGGACTAGATAATGTGGATGTGAGAAATATTGCAAACGAACAATGTGGTGATGTTACAAAAGATAAATTTATAGAAATATATCAACGAGCAACTAAAGATCGATATAGTTTCTTTTTATTTGACAAGCTAGCGCGTGATCCAACCAAGATGTTTCGTTGTTGCCTTGAGACGTTTCTATGATATAATTTTGTAAGGCGTATAAAAATAATAGACCAACATCAGAAAAATCGAATTACTAAAAAAGTTTCTCGAAACTCGAGCGGCTTTTAAGAAAAAGTGGAAGAAGCTCGACGTGGACAAGTTCAAGCAGAGAAGAAAGAACCAAATTTTTTAAACCTGTTACTGAGGCGATGTTTGGCAAGCAGCCAGAAATACAAACATCATCTCCAGAAGAACTAGCAAAAATGAAAGAAAAGGGTTTGTTTGGTTTACTTGGAGAAAGATCAAAAGAAGAAAACTGTAAAATTGTAAACGAACTTGTAAGAGACATTGCTGATCCTGCTGCACGACAAGCTGAGTTTGACAGGCTAATGAACAATCCTCTTGAACTTCAACACGCAATAACAAGATTGACGGTTAATCCAGATGAGATAAGAAGTATGATGGAAAAATTATCAGAACAAACTGAAGAATTAACTGAGAAACAAAAAATATTACAAGAAAGTGTGATAAAAATGGTACCTTTTGAAGAATTTATAAAAATTTCAAGAAAACAAGCTAGATTTAAAATAGAATATGATGAGTATGAAAAGTTTATGAAAAATAATATCATTGATATTGACAAAATTCGAACTTGGTCAGAAGAAAACTATAACGATTTGATAGAAAAATTAGAAAGAATTAAAGAAGTTGGTGAAAATGCTGATGATGAAATTAAAGATGAAAAAAATGAAAGAGATATTTTAGTATTAGCTGATCTTATTAGAGATGGAATTATAGCTGAAATTTTACTAAAAACATCAAAACGATATCGAAATAAACCAGAAGATTATAGTAAAGGTTGGAATTTTAAAAGACTACTCAAACAATATGAAAACATGCGAGATAAAAAATTACCAGAGGAAAAGAATGGAAGTGGAGTTAAAGTTTTTACATCAAACGCAGACATAGTCGATCGGCTAATGCTGTTGATATCCTCTAAAGAAGCTGGTAATGAAAGTGTAGAGATTGATAATGAAATTATTGATATACTTGATCATCTAAGATCTAGTGGATTACTAACATCATCCGAGTACGAAATTTTACACCGCGATCTTATCTAAAATATTAGTATAATGCAAACAACATTATTGCTTGATTCATCACAAATAACAGGAAACAGCGCGAATTTTACAGTAAATTACAACCCACCAATAGAACTAGATCCTGCAAAACAGTATGAGATTGGATTAATTTCTTGTACTTGTTGGAACGCCATGCCGAATATTAGAACTGGGGTTAATGATGAATTTTAATCGTTAATGTAAAACAATCTCCAACATCACAAAAGAGTTTATTGATATACAATACAAACTACAGATTCCACAGGAGCTTATAAAATTACTTATATAAACATAACAATAAAAGAGCTTATAACAAAAAGCTGGTGGGAATGCTGATAATTTCGAATTAGCGGCGAATTATAACACCTTACGAGCTAGGATAACAGTGAAAAGAAATATGAAAGTCCTCTTTGAGAAAGAAGTTTTGGAAAGATGTTAGGTTTTACTAGAGTTTTATACTATACCACCGGTGAAGATAAATCTTTGACATTTGATGGAGAACTACCAGTAGATATCACAGAAGTAAATACAATACTCATCAATTGCTCTATCGCATCTGGATCTTATACGTCAAAAGGCAACCGCGGGCAAACGATCTACGGTTTCTCACCAGAAGTCCCACCAGGTTCTCTCATGCAAATCAATCCGCGACAGATTATCTACTATCCAATAACACCTGAGAATCAAATTACAATGCAACTCACAGACCAATCTGGACGACAAATAGACGTGAACAACGAGATAGTCACGTATTACTTACACCTACGCACTGCCTAGACATGTGATTTTGTGTACATAATTTTATAAAATGAGACGAAAAGTTTATCGAAGAAAAATCGTAGGTGGATTTTTTGGAAATATATTTACAACAATTGCAGAGAATATTCCAGGAATCGCGCGTAAAGTAGCGCCCATTGCACTTGACGCCGGTAAAGCTTTCGCTACAGGGGCGGCATCTTCAGCAGGCACTGCAGTAGGGCAAAAGATTGCTGATAAGATTAAAGGACTTCCCCATCAAAATAAAACGAGTAATATCAGATATTGCGCCAACAGAAGAAACAAAACGAGCTATGATAGCTACAACAAAAAATTATTGTCGCCGAGTGGTGAAGAAATAGTACGTAAACTTGTAAAGAAAACAAAACCGATGACCCCTGCTGCCTTTTAATTTTGTGTAACGATTATAAAATAAATGTCAGCTAAAAACTATCTCGATCTTGCAGAAGAAATTGATACTGACGATGCTGTAACAGAATTAGAGTATGTCGAGTATTTGGATGAAAATCGAACGAACCGAATAAAACCGGAGTTAGAACTTTTAACACAAGAGACGAGGACGTGTTTCTACTACCCATAAGGCAATGTTAGAAGCTGCGTGGCCGAATATTAACTGCAGCAGGTGGTGATATTGCAGCTAATGTAAAAATCGCTCTCGTCAATAATGGTTGGAGCTTGTTTAAGAGTGCACGATACCAACTGGCCAATCAAACCGTAGAAGATATTTCAATGCATTTACCCATAGCGAGTACAATACTAAACATCGTTTCGTTTAGCGATGACTATTCCAGATCAATAGCCACAAACATGATGTGGTTCAAAGATACTGGACTAGGGACAACTGTGTCGAACGAGTTTATTTCAAGTGGTGCTTTTACACACGGAGCTGATGCCGCTGCAGATCTTGTAATTGTAAGAAATTTTCTTATTGATAATGCTAACAATCTTGGTATAGCCGCACCAGGTGCAGCTGCTAATGAAAACGCCACAAGAGCTTCACTTATTGCCGCTTGTAATAATCTTGGTATAACTCCACCAGGTGCAGCCGCAGATGGTATTGCGATGTTAAATTTAATAAACGGTGTTATTATTGCACGTAACATAAGATATAACGAGGGATTTACCAAACGAAAAGCATTTGCTGCAGAATCTCGCCAAATAACGATGATGCTGCCGTTAAGTACAATCTTTGGATTTTGCCGTGATTATAACAAAGTGTTTCGAGGAATAAAACATACGCTTATATTAGATCGAGCTGATCAAAACGATTGCATAATGCGTGATGTTGGAGTGGCTGAGGGACAATTTTCTATTACAAGATTAGCACTGTGGATGCCTCGGGTTGTCCCTTCATTAGCTAAAATGATGGAGCTCGAATCTTTACTAGCCACCTTTACAAAAAAGATACACTTCCAACAGAACAGGATTTATCAAACAGCCATTCCCAACGCGACTGATTACACGTGGCGTGTAACGACCACGCCCAGCGAACAACTACCGCGACACTTGTTCGTCGTATTTCAACGACAAGCACGTCGTAACAATCAGGAAATAAACAACTCCGTATTTGATAACCCAAACGTTAGACGAATATTTGTGAGAGTAAATTCCAAACAGTATCCTGAACGTGCAATCGAATGTAATTTTGCCGTAGACGCCACCAGAAACATCTCTCGGCCGTACATGTATCTTATGGAAGCAATGCAAAAATATCAGAACGCGACAGTGGATCTCAAATATCAATAGAAGAGTTTCGATCGCTCTATCCCATCTTTTACTTTGACGTATCAAAACATTTGGAGCGTGTTGTGGGATCGACTGCAGATATTAAGGTCACGTGGACACTGGGTGCTGTGCCAGATGAACAGTATAACGTATACGCGCTATTGGTTAGTGATCGATTTCTGACCATCGATTCAATCAAAGGAAGAATGACAGTACAAGTTTAATCTAACAACTTGGATATAGCATTATGAAAACCAAATACACAACTCGAGAAATATACCTAACATCTGGTCAAGTTGAAAAATTTTCAGCAGCTGTTGCTAAACGCAGCTCTGTTTCTTTGATGATCTCTCCGGAAACTTCAAATAAAATTGCAGTAAAAGTCATGCTAACGCAACAACAAATCAATAAACTCGATCGCAACAAACCTTTTGTGCTGAAATTATCTGTTTCTCAGGTAACTGCAATGTCAAAAGAAGGTGGATTTTTTGGACCAGCGTTATCAGTAATAGCTAGCAAAGTTTTACCAGTACTTGGTACACTTGGACTTGCGGCTGCGTCAGGAGCAGTCTCTGGCGCAACGAAGAAAGCAGTCGAAGGTCGTGGTATCAAACAAATCTATCGTTAATTTTATGTAACAGTATAAAATAAAATGCCAACGAAAGAGTCGCCGAAAAAAACAAAATCATCGAAAAAAAAAGAAAACAACAAAACGCAAACAAACAAAACAAGGATGAATTATTCCTGTCGCTCCACTTTTAGCGGGACTAGCGGGAAGTCTGCTGCCAAACTTACTAGGAATCGGAAGCGGATTAACTCTACCAGGGACCAGACGTTATTGAGCAATTTTGACATCAATGAAAAATTGAAGGACGTTGGATTTCGAGGAGTGTTTTCCAAGGATGAACTCGATGACGTACCAACAGGCGGTTCTTGTGTTGTAAATATTGAAAACTTCAATGATGGCTCTGGCACCCACTGGGTTGCTGTCCACGATAACAATTATTTTGATTCGTTCGGACTTCCTCCAAGCGATCTCATAAAAAAAAGTATATTTTTAAAAAATTTGATAAAATAAATTATTCGTCTAATCAACTACAGCCGATTGGAACATCAGCTTGTGGTTATTATTGTATCATGTTTGTTAGACAGATGTCCCGAAGTGAAAGCTCTAGAAGTAAAACTTTTTGAAGTTTATTTTACAATTTGATGACAATCCTTCTCATGCGAATGATAATATTGCAATCAATTTTATCTAAACTCCTTGATATAATAATGTCAACATACTGTCTCAAATGCAAAACTAAAACAGAGAACAAGGATGAGATGACGGAAAAAACGAAAAATAATAGAAACGATTGTTAAAAAGTATTTGTGCAATCTGTGGTAGAAAGAAAAGTTCGTAGTGTTTTTGAAAAAACAAGTAGGATCTAGCGTTGATAGAGTTATCTTGATCGACGATTAATCTTATGAAACAAAATAAAAAAAATGAAATGCAATTGTGATTGTGACAAAGATCTTTGCATAGAACAAGATAAAATCATTGCGTACTGTCAACGTTGTAACTACAGAGAAATATGGGTTAGGTATAGATATACATAATCTATTTGGTAAATTACCAAAAACAAAAGGCGGTTGGACCTTGCCAGGGTCATCGTTTATACAGGTCCGTGGAATCCGCTAGATCAACAACTAGATGAAAACGATAATCCATTGCCAGGACAAGAGCCTTATAATCAAGTGGATGCAATCTGTTATCGTGATCATGAAAACTCGAAAGCAGATTGTGATAAAGTAATGTTAGACGAATTACATGATATGGAGCCAACAAATCTACGAGAACGTTTTGATAGAAGATTTGTTCAGGGAATGATAGGAGCAAAATATAAACTCGGACTCGGAAAAGAATTATACGATGATCTTGCAGTCGAGCTACACAGACCTAAAAAAAAAAAGTTTCCGAGACGTAAAGTTGTTGCAAACGCTGTAGATGATATCTGGGCAATAGATTTGGTAGATGTATCCAATCTGGCTCAGTTTAACGATAATAAGAAATATTTGTTTAATGTCACAGATATTTTCAGCAAATACGCTTTTAGTGTGCCAGTTTCAGATAAAACAGGAACGTCAATCACTGATGCGCTAAAACAGATAATAACGAGTACAGAAAGAAAGCCAAACAAAATCTGGACTGATCATGGAGCCGAGTTTTTTAACAAAAAGTTTGAGCAGTTTCTAGAACAAAATAATATTAAAAAATACGTTACAGGAAACGAAGGCAAAAGTGTTGTTGTCGAGAGATTTAATCGCACGTTAAACGAGCTGATACATAAACACCTGACAGATAAAAACACCAACAGGTACATCGATGACCTTTCTCAAATCGTAGGCGAATATAATAACACGAAACATCGAACCATCAAAATGTCACCCAATGACGCTATCAAAAATCCTATATTAGCAAACGAAAACATGTACCGCAGACATAAATTTAAGGTCGGTGATAAAGTTAGAATCTCTTTGACTAAAAAGATATTTGAAAAAAGATTTACTCCAAACTGGAGCGAAGAAGTATTTGTTGTTGATAAAGTACTTCTAACAATACCGGTAACATACGTTTTGAAAGATCTGGCAGGGGAACCTATAGTAGGTTGTTTTTACGAACAAGAACTACAAAAAACTGAACAAGATGTTTTCGTTATCGAAAAAGTGATTAGGAATAAAGGAAATAAAAGTTTAGTCAAATGGCGTGGGTATAGCGATAAATTTAACAGTTGGATTCCAACCCGGTCGATTTTATCGACTGTGAAATAATGCTATTATAAATTTTCTCATACTTTCGTTTGATAGATACACCTTTTACTGGTTTACATAATGATATTAGATATTGTCTGCGATCGTCCGAGATCGTCATTAGATTAAAAATCTTGACAAAGATGAAATCAAATTTTATATTTTTCTGTCGACCTGAAATTTTGATGTTTAAAAAAAGGTCTGATTAACTGCAAAAATACCTGCTGTTCGGTAACGGTAAAATCAAATTTTATAATTTTTTTAGCAATGTGATACTTGACATTATATTTTCCAGTGGTTGGTCTGCGGTAATTAGATCTGTCAGTAACAGTGACTATTTCACCATCATCAGATTCGCTGTTATATAAAATATCATCTTCGTTATAACCAACAGATTTGTCTATCATATTCATTAGAGATTGTGGAGACCTTATCGCTGATATCACTAGTATCTTCTCGTATAGTTGATCGAGTCGTTTTATCATATCCATATTATAATATACTTTTTATCTAATTTGTTGTTATAAGATGACTGACAAGGTAAAATATCACCAAAAAGTTAATATAATAAACTACCACGAACTGACTGAAGCGGTAAGAAAATGCTTGTCTGGTTATGGTGCATATTCCGTTGAGATTTTTGTAATGCAAGGTGATTCTCATAAAATATTATATAACAGCAGCAGAAAAAAAATGAATAGATGAAAGTGCAGTAGTGACGCTAAAATTTAATCGCGATGATGTTTTAGCATTTGTCATCATTGTTTAACAATAACAAACTGTTAAGTATAATTAATCATCATATCTAAAAAATAATCCTAGCATTATACTTGTTTGAAAAAGCTGATTTTGTTGCTCCATCAGCTACAAATTTTACTGCTCTGGGATTTATATTATAATATTTCGCCGCAGCTGTAATTGATTTGAATTTGATCTCCTCATCCGTTTCAAGGTTTAACGAAATAACAGGTTTTATTGGGCATCTAAAATTAATACCACCACCTCGCCCTTTTCTCACATTTTCCTGTTGGGTCACTAGCTCCAGATTTTCCAATCGATTGTCTGTTTTTACGTTATTGATATGATTAATAACCAGACCATTGGGTATAGATCCGTTGAACACCTCGTAAACAAACCTATGACCAGTATAACAAACTTGATCTGTCAATGTTTCTCTAACAGTTACCCTGATATATCCCATATTGTTCATAGAACTAAGAACTTTTTTAGTTTTTCTGTTTCTAATAATACCGCGATCGTTAGCCTCGTATAAATCAAAGACCGGATGCGGCTAAAACTCGTCTTGTAAGGATAAATTTTCAATATTATCATCAGTGACTTTACCGTTATAATGATATACTCGTTTCCCCTCTGGAATGTCATCGCAAAATAACGTGTAAATAAAATCTTTTCTAAACATCGTAATCCTTTCAGTATTATCTCCCTTTACACTAATCGTATAACCCGCTGGCGTTGTTTTACCAACAGATATTCCAGTTTTGATGTTAATAACCGAACCTAATACATTTCCAGCGTACAGATTGTACTTTTGGTAAACGTGATATTCCTCTTGCTCACGTGCGCTTGTCAGATTTACTGTCATTATATTATAGGTGATATTTTTCATCTCTAATTGTTTTTCTAGCGCATGCGCAGTGCGGTAAATTATCAATTAGATATTAGACTATAGTATAGCGATGTTGAAATTGCGTGATATAGCCAAGAAGAGACTTATTGGAGAACCTGTTAAAATAGCGACTGCTTTTGCAGGTTTTGATAATAGTTATCAGTTTGATAATCAAAATGTTTTCGTAATTTTTACTGAAACAAATCTCTTTCATCTGCTACAGACGACTGTAAAACGTGAGCTTGAAAAACACAAGGGTCTAAGATTGTTAGTGCAATATCACGTTTATATTTCAAAACTACTGTGACGGAAGAATCTACTAACAGGAATTTGCAGACCCTTAACATCAACGCAAAATCTAGACGTGTTTTACTTGGTAGTGATCTTTTGTCACTATTAATGAAATACACCAAGAAATTTGGAAAAAAAAAAAAATAGAAGAATTTACCGAATTAGGTTCTGGTTGGAAGTTTGAAATGATCAAGGAAATTTTGTTTCACACGATGAAATATGACGCATTACGCGGTAGTTCGTATATCGACCTGCCACTAAAAATAAAAAATAAACAGTGCCGTATAAACATAAAAAACGTCGATAGCAAATGTTTCCAATGGGCTGTTCTTTCCGCGCTATTTCCAGCAGAAAAAAAAGCTGATCGCGTTGAGAAGTATATCATCACGTTCAAGATTAAATTGTGCTGGTATTGACTTTCCAGTGACAGAAAATCAAATACCAAAGTTTGAAAAGCAAAATAATGTTTCGATTAACGTTTTCGGATTAGATGAAAAAGAAAATTTCTATCCGAGATATATTTCAGAAAAAGCTTCACAATCGACTATCAATTTACTGTTTTATAAAAATCATTACGTTTGGATCAAAAACTTTAACAGACTAGTTGGAAGACAGTATAATAAAAAAAACAACAAAAGTTCTTTTGTTATCGCTGCTTGCACGGTTGTAGAGACAAGAAACATGACAAAAGCATTTGCAGTACTGTAGTGACGTACAAAGAATAACAATGCCATCTAAAAAAGATAGCGTGTTACAGTTTGTCCATCATAATCACAAACTAAAAATTCCTTCGTCATATACGTCGATTTCGAATGCTTACTTCAACCTGTACTTGGCGTAGAAAATGATCCTAACCAATCGAGTACAAGAAAAATTCAAAATCATGTTCCATGTGGAGTAGCGTACAAGGTAGTTTGTTGCGCTGATTCGAGATTATCTAAACCAATCCAACTCTATCGTGGTAAAAATCCAGCTGTCTGGCTTCTCAAGCAATTGAATCAGCGAAGTTGATCATATAACTTATCGTTTGAAAAGAGTAAACTCCAATGTTTAAATTAACACCTCAACAAGAATCCGATCACGAGCAAGCGAAAATTTGTTATATTTGTGAAAAAGCTTTTGACGATAACAAAAAAGGTACGTGGACCATTGCCATTTGACCGGACAGTATCGTGGAGCGGCTCATGACCAGTGTAATTTAAAATTTCACGCTCCAGATTTTATTCCAGTTATTCTTCACAATTTTCGAGGATATGATAGTCACATCATCGTAGAAGCTTTTGGTGATCCTGAGATAAAAGCTCATCTAAAACTCAATAATGTCATCAAATGCATTCCAAATTAATTTTGAAAAGTATATGTCAGTTACGCTAGGTAAATTACGTTTTATTGACAGCCTGCAGTTTATGGCAGCATCGTTAGATGAGCTAGTAAAAGGTTGTAGTAAATTTAATAACCTAAGAGACTGTTTTGGAGATAAATTTAATCTACTAGCTAAAAAAGGAGTTTTTCCATACGAAAATCTCGACGATTGGAGTAAATTTGATGAAATATCTTTACCTAGCAAAGACAAATTTTACTCGCAACTTAAAAATGAAAATATCACTGATGATGAGTACAAGTATGCACAAGATATTTGGAAAGAGTTTGATTGTGAGACTTTTGGTGATTATCACGATTTGTATTTGAAAACTGACGTGTTATTATTAGCAGATGTTTTTGAAAGTTTTCGAGAAGTGAGTTATAATAATTACGGACTAGATCCTTGCTGGTATTATTCTGCCCCCGGACTGTCATGGGATGCTCTGTTAAAATTTAGTAAGGTAAGGTTGGAATTACTGACTGATGTTGATATGTTCAATTTTATTGAAAAAGTTATCAGAGGCGGTATTAGCGTGATAACAAAAAAGTATGCTGAAGCAAACAACAAATATTTGAAAAACTATAATCATGATCTTCCTTCGAAGTATATTGTTTATCTAGATTGTAATAACTTGTACGGGTATTCGATGGCAGAATCAATGCTATTTCATGGATTTCATTGGATCACGGCTGATCAGTTTCTATCAGAGACAGAAAAAAAGATACCCGACGATGTTTCGTATTTCGTTGAAGTTGATCTCGATTATCCAACTTCGCTACACAAATTGCATAACGATTATCCTTTCTGCGCGGAATCGATGGTTATAGAATATAGTTTGTTATCAGAAGAACAACAAGCGTCAGCATTACCAAGACAACATTCTATGGTAAAGAAACTAGTACCAAATTTGCTTCATAAACATAATTATGTTTTGCATTTCAAAACTTTAAAACAAGCAGTCTATGCTGGTCTCGTGTTGAGAAAAGTTCATCGCGTACTAAAATTTAATCAGTCGCCGTGGATGAGAGGTTATATTAACTCGAACACTACAAGAAGAGCTGCGGCAAAAAACTGATTTTGAGAAAAAACTTTTTCAAACTGATGAACAATTCTGTTTTTGGTAAGACGATGGAGAATATTAGGAAACGCGTAAATATCGAACTAGTCAATGATGTCAATCGCAGAAACAAACTTGTGTCAGACGATGATTTTGTGAGCATGAAAATATTTAATGAGAATCTTGTTGCGATACAAAGAAGAAAAACAAATCTAAAACTAAACAAGCCGATCTATGTTGGAGCTTCAGTGTTAGATTTATCAAAGTGGCTGATATATGATTTTCATTATAATTTTGTTAAAAAACAAGGCCCGGCTAGTAGATTATTATTTACTGATACTGATTCGCTCGTATATGAAATCGAATGCGAGGACGTCTATCAGGATATGCATGATAATAGATATCTGTTTGATCTTTCTGATTACCCACGTGACAGTAAATTTCATGACGACACAAATAAAAAGGTTATTGGTAAGTTCAAAGATGAAATGAACTCGAGCGCTATCAAATACTTTATCGGATTACGTAGTAAAATGTATGCCGTATTGTTAGACAATAATAAAATAACAAAAAAAGCAAAAGGTCTGCCTCATGATTTTGTTAAAAAGTTTATAAAATTTGATGACTACAAGTATGCGCTTGATGGCGGTGTTAGTTTTATAAGAGCTATGTCAATTCGGACAAATCATCATAAGCTCGAAACAGATGTCCTTATCAAACGCGGTTTGAGCAATTTTGATGATAAACGTTATTGCGAAAATGGGGTAGATACACTTGCACTTGGGTATTGTCATGATGATAGAGATATACTTGACATTATCTTTGCAAACTAAAATTTTATCTAAACTTTAAAAAATAATGTTTGAAAATTTGACAGTAACAAATAGCTACAGTAGCAAAATCAAATATCTAATGATGGACGGCAAACCATTGACAGTGAAATTAATAATGAAACATCAGGCATATGCTTTAGTGGTACCCGTGACAAGTTAAAACTTTCGCTCATCAGATCTGATGACAGCGAGTATTTTAATTATCTCGAACAATTGTATCAAAAGTTGCTAGCGGAATTTAACAACTTTTACTGTCCGATTATTCAGCATAAATACACCAAACTTACAATTGATCTTGATCGGTCAAAGGTGTATTTTATCGACAAAAAATACCCTCTTAACAAATCACAAATAAAAGATTTGTTTGAGTCCCGTCGTTATGTGAGCGGTAAAGTAAAGTTTAACCTCTATTACCATGATAATGAAATATTTTTGATATCTACAGTTGAGACATTAACAGTTGGTAATGAGGTATAATACCACTTACCTTACTGGAATTCTAATGCGTAATTTAGTGCGTACAAGTCGCAACAATGCTCTGCTCTGCTAAATCATAATGCGATTTGGAAAATTGAGTCTGGACATATCATTTGCTTATTCTGGAAGATCAACGTAATTAAATTTTACCTGATACCTAGGTATTTTGCAACAGGTGTTCTATTGTATTTGTTTGGAGGTCTAGAGGGGTGGGGAGAGGGGTTGTTGAGCTCGGATTCTTAGCGCAATTATTGATTGCAACAGGTGTTCTATTTCGTTACCTAGGTATTTTGTATTTGTTTGGCGGTCTGAAGGGGTTGGGAGAGGGGTTGTTGAGCTCGGATTCTTACTTTCTTCTACTACTATCAATATGTGAAAGCATAAGCATCCACATTAAATTTGAGTCATAAATTACCAGTTTGATTTTTCATGTGACCATACTCTCTTTTGAAATGCGCCATTTTTAGACATTGAAAGCGCTATGCATATTGAAGTTGGACCATCTTTAAACACAATTTTTAGCAATTTTAGATTGAACACATGGTTAATTTCAACATTTTTTGACATTTTTAATCTAACAGAAAAAAGTAAAGCAAAAGAAACATTTAAAAAATTTATGCAGTAGTGCTAGGTAAAAGCATTCATGCAGTGTGCAATAGTGCTATGTAAAAGCATTCATGCAGTGTACAGTAGTGCTCAGTAAAAGCATTCATGCAGTGTACAGTAGTGCTCAGTAAAAGCATTCATGCAGTGTACAGTAGTGCTCTGTACAAGCATTCATGTAGTGTACAGTAGTGCTCAGTAAAAGCATTCATGCAGTGTACAGTAGTGCTATATAAAAGCATTCATGCATTGTACAGTAGTGCTATGTAAAAGCATTCATGCAGTGTACAGTTGTGCTCTGTAAAAGCATTCATGCAGTGTAAAGCAAATGGCATAGTGACCAGAATGAGTCCTCAAGCGGATTTAATGGAGCAGCCAGAAATTGCCTAAAAAACTGAAATAATCTCAATGACAACCAATAAATAGTTTGAAAGATTTTTTTAAAAATATCATCAAGGATGAGAATGGCATATGATATGAATGGTTGATAAGCCAGTTACTATATATATTCTGAATAGAGAAACACAACCAATATGTTGATACATAAAATGGTATCACCCTACCAACTTTGAAAGATGACAAGACCACAAGTTGATAATGTATCAAATGGTTGGCTGTGTATCATATTGATACATGTTAGAAGTGTATCATTTTACCCCATTTTAATTATCATGAGCAGTATAACAGTGTAGACAGTGAATTGACATCAGCAATATAATGGTAATGATAGTTATTCAAAAGAATACTAGAGTAAGGACAGTGGTAATGACAGTGAATTAGCATTAGTAGTAATGAATGGGAATTAGCATCAGTGGTAATAACAATGAATTAGCATTAGAGGTAATGAAAATGAATTCATATCAGCAGTGTAACTGATAGCGAATTAGTGACAAGAACATAACAGTTATTAGCATAAGTAGTAATGGCAGTGAATTAGCATCAGTGGTAATGACAAAAAATTACTGTCAGCACTGTATTGGTACTGATAGTTAATTAGTGACAAGAATATAATGGTTTGCAGTGAAATTGCTTCAGTGGTGATGACAGTGAAATAACATCCATGGTAATGACATTTAAATAGTAATAACAGTGAATTAGCATCAGTGGTAATAATAGTGAACTAACATCAGAACTACATTGGTATTGATGGCGAATTTGTGACAAAAATATAAGTTTTCAGTGAAATAGGGTCAGTGGTAATGATATTGAACTAGTATTAGTGGTAATGACCTTGAATTAGCATCAGTGGTAATGACGGTGAAATAGTATCAATGGTGTTGACAGTAAAATAGCATCAGCAGTATAACAGTATGGGTAATGAATTAACATTAGCAATATTGACAGTAAATGATCATTAGGGATAGAATATGATGGCTCACATGAAACGCAGGAAGGAATGACTTCCACAACTTGGCCAGTAGGACATGGCAACTATATTGGATTTTACGACAAGTCTGAAAGGTTCATGGCCACACAACACAAAATGTGTGAGAGAAAAAAGATATTTCAGCATATTTTGTTGTTTCACTTTTTTTACACAATTTTTTTTTCAAAAAAGATGTCTTATATGCTGTGAAATTACTGATGGAAGTTATGTATTTTGACAGGATTTATGGCATGTTTTTACAACACTTGTCAATAAAGTACTTCACAATTTGGCTCCTGTGTTGGCTCATTTTCTTAGAAACTTGTAAATATACCATTAATTCTATTGCAAGTCTACAAAAGTATGAATTTATACATTAATCCTTAGGTATGGGCAATATGGTATGATTTCTGTTTATCTCTCATAAAAAAATTTTGGACACCTGCAGGTTTGGAGACCTCTCTAAAATTGGACTACCTGCAGACTTGATGTTTAGTAAATGCTTGTCACCCCCTCCATGTTAAGAGACAACTAATGAAAGTAGAAGGTACAGTAGTTCAGAGGTCAGTGGGCTGGACTGAAAGGTTGTGGGTTCAAATCCTGTTTATTGCATCAGCCCAGGCTGATTGTTATGGTGTGTTCTTTGGCAGTGTACTTGTAACTCCAGTTACCTCCACACTAAAAAATCAGTTTCTGTTCATATGCCATAAAACACCACCCAAACTACTCTTCCTTTCCTTGGAATGAAATTGGGCAGGAAGTTGTTACCATTCTGTGTATTTTATCAATCCAAAAATTAATCATCCGAAAAATTAATCATCCCTTCCAAACTTATTTCACAATTCACTTAGCCTAAATTGTGTGGACCTATTCTGTAATAACATGTTCTGCTTTTTGTGGACTGCTGGGTCTGTTATGTGGAGATTTTTTGCAGAAACCTGTTTGGCTTCCTGTTCAGTTATAGTGTCTGTTGTGCTCTGTAAAATCATCTGCATGGTTTCCTGTAGGGACAATAAAGCAGACCAAGTATATCCCTTATATAGGTATATATCTGTTGCATAATTGGATGTGTGTGACTGTGTGTAGAACAGGTAAAGACAAATTAACAAGCTGAATAGTCAAGCAAGGAAGTTCCTACAAGGTATCTGATGAAAGGCTTCACTGTAATATGTATATCAATATTAAATTAATGACTAGAATCCAGTAATGATTTTTTTTCTCAGAAAATTTGTAATTATAATATATATATATATATATATATATATATAATTGTTTCATACACATGCAGGAAGATTTCCAATGCAAACCTATATGTCAGAAATTAAGTTCCTTTTAAAATATCACTGTTTTCAAAGCATTGTCAGTTATGAAAATGCACAAGTAGTTTATTTTGACAGAGGCCTTTTAGCAGTCTTTTGACATTGACCTTCTAACAGTCTTTCGACAGTAACCTTTTAGCAGTCTTTGACAGTGACCTTTTAGCAGTCTTTTGACATTGACCTTTTAGCAGTCTTTTGACATTGACCTTTTAACAATCTTTTTACAGTGACCTTTTAGAAATCTTTTGATAGTGACCTTTTAGCAGTCTTTTGGCAGTGACCTTTTAGCAGTCTTTTGACAGTGACCTGTTAGCAGTCTTTTGACAGGGACCTGTTAGAAGCCTTTGGTTAAAAAAGATTATATAGTTACCAATCAGTGAAAAGTTTCTACTTGACTGCAATGCAGAGTGGGTTCATGGAAAAGATAAGTAAAATATGCATACGTACATTTTTCTCAACCAGATTATTATCAGGATGGAGTGCAAAAATTAGTACTGTTTGAAGGCCAGGTGCCATTCTCTTGTATAAAGCTACAGGCTTGTCTGATATTGATCATTAGCTCATCACAACACACACACCCAACTGCACAAGTGACCCCACCCTCCTGTCACTCAGAAGTCTACATTACATTGCAATTTACAATTCCCTGCTGTTGCTCTTTCTTCTTGGTGTAAGTGTTTTGTACCTTACATACTTGCATACAAGCCTAGCCCCACTGCAAACTGCAAATTCAGATCTGCAGTCACATATTGTGCTGGCAAATCTATGTCTATGCAGGTTTTTGAGTAATTTTCAGAACAAGAACCAAAATCCTGACTGGCTGGTGCATTATGTGATGGCAGATCAGGGTATATGTTTGTTTGCAGTTCGACTAAAACTTGGAAGTGCATTATATGCTAAAATCAATCAGGCTTTCAAGTTTTTTTGCCTGGCTTTCTGAAGTTGCCTACACATTTTCATTATTGGCCTTGTTTAACATGTACAGATTTTAATTGTCATAGTTTTTTATTCATTTGGTGGGGGTATCTTTATGTATATGTTTGTTTAGTGTTTAATTGATTTATTATAAGAACATCTTTGATTTTATTTATATATATAAACTTCTTTGCTGTTGAGGAGTCTGGGCTTGTTTTGCTCTGTTGATCAATTTGGCCCTATGAATCCTCTTGTTGTATAATGCAAGTAGAAAGCAAGTACAAAACTTTCCGTCCTATATATATATATATATATATATATATATATATATATATATATATATATATATATATATATATATATATATATAATTCTTATTATGAGCTTTAGAGGGCATGCCAACAGATTTCAGTGCCAAGTCTTCACAAGGTAGGGTCACAGTAGATGAATATGTGGAAAGGAGGTTTTATTCAGGCATATGCCATTGACCTGGTTTTAATTGTTACATTTACGTTTAAAAATTATTTTCAGATAACATACCTGAACTTTGGAAGTCCAACTTACATGCTTCTGACACAAATTACAATGATGATAGATATCCTGATGATTTCTAAAAAAAAATAAATGTAGGTATGGGATATGTAGCAGTACATCAAAGACAAGGTCTTGTCTAAACAAGCATGTTATTACAGGCCCCGATAGATATAAATAAAACAAGCATCAGTGCCATGAAAGTTTAAAGAATTTTCTCCAGCAGTGGGTGGGTATGAGTGTATGTATGAATGCATGCATTTGTGTGTATGTGTGTGCATGCATTTATGTGGGTGGGTTGGTGGGTGCTGTACTACTTCCTGATAGTGGTGATCACTTACAGTTCCATCAGTGGGAAAGAGATTGTTTTTCCAAATGGCCATAGATATAACTTTTGAAAATAAGGAATTTTGTTTAAAACAGATAAAATTATACCAGTCTGGTTGACACTAGGAAAAATTGCCCAAATAAAATGCAAAGGTTTGACAATTGATGGGATCCTTCAGGTACTGACTTGGACAGTATGCAGTGATAATGTCTGTAAAATATACTGACCACTGGACATTCCTATTTTAGTTGGCAATAAAAATGTTTAAACTGAGAATGAGTGGAATCTATATCTCCAGGCTATATCTGCAATTTTCACCTGTTGGAGAGTTATGAGCCATTATCAGCAATGACTGGAACTGTAATTATTGAGCCAGGTGATGAATTATTAGACCAAAGTGTCAGCTAAAATGCTCCACAAGATATATCTTTAATGTGTGTGTGTGGTAATAGAACTTCAACCATCCTGGTAACTATGAACATAACATACATCTTCTGTCTTTGTGTCTACGAGTTTGTTGGTATATATCTCATAAATTATTAATATTTTGTTATCTTTACGAAAAATGACAAATAACCTTACATATTATTCCAACATACCAATATTTTTTATTGGATGGTATCTGGAGTTTTACTACATGCATCTTTTCACCTGTTTCCACCAGGCTTGCTTCTGATTTAGTTTGGTTTGCTGCGGTTGATATTTAATGGTACATCAATGTTTAATGGAGGGGCAATTCAGAGTAGTGTCTCAAGGACACGCCTAGGTAGCTGATTAGGCTTATGTGATGGTAGGATTCAAACCTGCACTTTTTCGTTTCTAGCCCAGTGTGCTGACCACTGAACCACAATGGCTTCTGCTTCCATTATTTATCTCTTATCATCTCTAACATTGGGTTTGTTCTGCTTCAAGAAGCTACTAGGGATTGTGGTAAATGTGTGAAATGCACTGGAACTCAACTGGTCACTGTATTCTTCATTCTAAGGTTTATTTAATACTGGAATACTGAATATTCGGTATACCAATAGACAAACTTCAGAAGAATCCTTGGACTCTTTGAGTATGAAGGTACAGAATCAGACAAGTTCTGATGAGAGATTAGTGTTCATGATCATTTTTAATTCAATATTTGGTCCTTACATTCTAAACATTGTTCCTTATAAAGTTCTTGCAAAGTCCATATCCAATATTTTCATAAATGGTGTGAACCATGCTTTTATTTGAATCCTCTCCATGGATGTGTCTTGTATATGGGTGTCTTTTATATTTAACGCCTTTATGCAATGTTTCCTTTATATGGAGGTGTTCTTTATTTGAAGGTGTTCTTTATATGGAGGAGTTTATTATGGTTTCCTTTTTTGCTGAGGTGTCTATATCAGCGTGTCAGTTATTTTGAAGGGTGTTTATGTGGAGTGTCCTTTATATAGAAAAATCCTGTCTGCTAATGTTAAAGCATTTGATTGTATCATGTCATTTCAAGGAATCAAATTGTATGTACAGTATGTATACATATATGTATGTATTTTGTATGTATATATGTATATATGTGTACATTTTTATATATATGTATGTCTGTATACATGTATGTATGTGTATGTATGCATGTATGTATGTTTGTGTGTGTCCAGAGTATTTCTAATACTTCCTGATAGTGGTCATCAATAAGAAAGAGATTGTTTTTAAAAGGGTCATAGGTATAAATTTTAAACTGAATGTTTGTCTCCAGTTTTGTCTTGCAGACTCATTGCCAAAAATTCATTAAAATGGCAATGTTCTTGATGCAGATAAAGTTAAACCAATTCGGTTTACACCATATTAAAACTTCCCCCCCCCAAGAAAAATGCAAGGGTTTGGCAATTTATGGGATCTTTCAGGTTTCTGACTAGGACAGTGTGTGGTGATGACCTCTGTAAAATTCACTGACCACTGGACAATAACACTTGTATTTTAGTTGGCAATAAAAATGTTTAAACTGAGAATGAGTGGAATCTATATCTCTAGACTATACCTGCAATTTTCACCTGTTGAAGAGTAATGGTCCATTATCAGCAAGTGACTGGAACTGTAATTATTGAGCCAGGTGATGAATTATTATGACCAAAGTGTCAGCTAAAATGCTCCACAAGATATATTTGTTAGAGTGGAAATGGAACTTTGACCACTCTGGTGATGAACCATGGGTGTGTCTTGTATGCAGTGCCTTTTATATGAAAATCTCCTTTATGAGGAATTTTGGAGATGTTTTCTGTATGGAGGAGTTTGGTTTGGTTTTTTTATAGAGTTGTCTTTATATTAATGTGACCATTATATGGAAGGGTGTTTTTGTGGAGTGTCCTTTATATAGAAGTATCCTCTTTGTTGAGGTATTATGCATTTTTGTCTCATCAAAGAATTTATTCAAATTTTATGTATGTATGTAGCATTTACAGAAACTTGGAACCTTAGTGGCTTTATGGTGCCAACTCAATGTAACTTTTAAAAAATATTTAGAAATAAAGCACTCAAGCCATCCAAATAAATTTAAACATAAAAAAAATAGCAAGATTAAGTGCTGAACATAATAATTTTAAAATTATATAACATAATAACATTAAAATTATATAAAAATTTTATAAAATAAAAATACAAGTAATATATGCAAAATCGTTAAAACATGTGGTCAAATGTTTTATATATAAATTGCAGCCCTTAAAAAGTCCAAGATTTTTCTGAGTGGTTATTCATCACAGTATTTCAGAATTCGATTTAAATTAATTTAAAAATTGTTTGATTTTTTTTTATGTTACTTTATATGTGTGCTACAGTTTTTAGTTTATTCGCATGTTTTTTTTAATGATGGTGATGTTGATAATAATAATGACAATAATGATAATAATACTAGTAATAATGACAATAATCTTCATGTGGATGTTTTTTAACACCTAACATTAGTTATTACAGTAAAGCTGATTTGAATGACCTACTGTAAGTAACCAACTAACTCTCATTTAGGATCAGACTCATTGTATACATATAGCTTTTAAATGCATTGGCAGTGAGCAAGCACTTGCTAAAATAACCAGTGACCGTAATTTATTGGCAGAATTTGAATTTGAACACTATGGTAAAAACCAAAAATAAATACTATTGACATTTTTTTATTCCTTTGTAACCATAATTGTTTAGGAGAAAACTGCAAAAGGAGTGCTGATTGGGTTTTTCTTTACCAAGAAGCACAACAAAAAAGTGAGGCAAAATGTTAGTCTGGTACCAGTTTCATTAAACTTTTACCTTGAGTTGTATGCTGGAGATAGTAAACCAGTCACATACCACCACTGTAGTGTCACAGTACCTTTATTATAATCATCCACTCAAAAGGATACTATTGATACACAGTTTGAAAGAATTCTGTTGTTTGTTTATCTGTTTCAAAAACCCACACAATGCTGATAATGTTTCCCTTATATTTCTCATCCTGCTTCAATGATAATGTGGCTGGTAGTAACTTCAGTTGTTTAATTTTGAAGTTACAGTACAAAATGACTGAGTGTATCAAGTAACTTCAGTTATTTAATTTTGAAGTTGCAGTACATAATGACTGGGATGAATGAAGTTGTTTCTCTCATTAAGACATATTTCCCATTTTCCAGTTCTTTCTGAGGTTTTCCCTGATTCTTTCTCCACTGTTTTTACTGGCTGCCATACATAGCCTATCTTGTGCTGAAAAATGGGCTGAATGGCATTTAATCCTACAACAGCAATCTGATTAGGATGGCACTCAAATCAAAGTGAGAAAAAAAATGCAATTGTACAGAATTCTTGGTAAGACAGACTGGTATAATGGAAGGTCTTTTATACTGGAAATCTGTACCTTTTTCAGGGGTTCTCAAACAATTCTGATCAGCAATGAGAAACCAACCCTCAGCCCACTGGCTATACTGTTTTATTTACAACTGAGCCAAATAATCCCATTCTAATAATAATCCATAATCCAATTCTAATCCCAGGCTAATAATAATCCACAATCCAATTCAATTCCCATTCTAATAATAATCCACAATCTAATCCAGTCTAATTCTAATCCCATTCTGATAATAATCCATCTTCCAATTATAATCCCATTCTAATAATAATCCATAATCCAATTCTAATCCCATTCTAATAATAATCCATAGTCTAATTCTAATCCCATTATATTAATAATCCTTAATCCAATTCTAATCCCATTCTAATAATAATAATCCATTCTTCAGTGGAACTCATTAACTAGTTAAGTTATTGTTTTGGTTTTAATACCAATTTTCAGCACATGACAGGCTATACTTGGTGTTAGGTATATCTGGTGGATGAAGTACCTCCAATCCACAGAAAGCTAATTGCAAACTTTCTCACATAACAATGGTAGCTGCTGATCATGAAATGATTCAAATGCAGGCAGACATAGGTGAGATATTGGTGATCTGCAAATGCAAGAACCATTGGACCACTTTGCCAGCCGGGGTCTTTGTAAACTAAGTATAATTAATACATACACAAACAATAACTTGGAGAATTATGGATTGAAAATCTTGTTCACAAATATTTCAAAACATTGTGTGTGTGTATATAAATATAAATATATATATATATATATATATATATATATATATATATATATATATATATATATATATATATATATATATATATATATATATATATATATATAATCTGTAAGTTACTTACATAGACATCAAAACAATTGAGGCTTTCATTTTTGAAGAAATATACATGTTTTTTTTTCACATTAGCACCATACTAATGTCAGGTATGAGGAAAAATTATTTGTCACAGTGAAAACTAGTTGACTGGTAAAGTACATCATACATAAGAACTAAGGTAGAAAATTACATACAGATCATGGATATGGCTGACTCTCAATATAGACTTGTCTTGTAAATCCAATTCATGCTATATTCACCCTAAATTAACATAATCTTCTGATGTCAAATACCTTTGGCATTGTGAACAGGTGAGAATAAAAAGTCAAGGTTACTTAATATTATAAAGGAAGGACATAGATTGTCTCTTGCCAGACCTTAATTCAAGATATATGTTTTTTATGTTTGTTACCTTTAGTTTAAATAAAGTACCCAACAATCATGTCAGAAGGTTACAACCAGGGCACTTGAGACTTTGTGATTTGTGAAGAGAGTAATATTGATATGACAGTACAGTATAACTAATATGGTACAGATAGTGCTAATTTCATACTAGTACTAATTTCTTGATATTGCTAATTTCAGGCTAATGCTACTTTTTGCTGTTGCTAATTTCATGCTATTGATAAATTCTTACTGTTGTTATTTCATTCCAGTTGACAATTTCTTGCTGTTGTTAACTTTTGATATCATACTAATGATGGTTTATTGCTGTTGATAATATCATGCTATTCCTAACTGCTTGATGGTGCTACTTTCATGCTATTGACAAGTTCTTACTATTGCTAATTTTATGCTATTGATGATTGCTTGTCATTACTAACTTCTTGATGTTGCCAGCTTCATGATATGGTAATTTCATGCTGTTGATGGTTTCTTAGTATTGCCACTTTCATGCCATTGCTAATTTCATGCTAATGATAATTTCTTATTGCTCATTGATGGTTTCTTAGTATTGCCACTTTCATGCTATTGATAATTTCAAGCTACTTTCATGCCATTGCTAATTTCATGCTATTGATAATTTCTTATTGCTAATTTCATGCTAATGATAATTTCTTAGTATTACCACTTTAATGCTATTGCTAATTTCTTAGTATTGCCACTTTCATGCTATTGCTAATTTCAAGCAGTTACATTCATGCTATTGATATTGCTAATTTCGTGCTGTTGATTTCTTGCAATTGATAATTTCATGCCATTGCTAATTTCATGCTAATGATAATTTCTTATTGCTAATTTCATGCTAATGATAATTTCTTTTTGCTAATTTCATGCTAATGATAATTTCTTATTGCTAATTTCATGCTAATGATAATTTCTTATTGCCACTTTCATGCTATTGCTAATTTCAAGCAGTTACATTCATGCTATTGATATTGCTAATTTCGTGCTGTTGATTTCTTGCAATTGATAATTTCATGCTCTTGCTACTTTCATGCTATTGATAATTTCACATTTTTAAACATTCTTACAGTATAGATTATTTCAGTTCTTCAAAAATGTTTTAGTCTAAATCAGAATAAATATTCAAAATAAGTGTCATCACATACATACACACATTCTGTACTCTAACAAAGCTTTTTCTTGTTCACTAAATTGAAATTATGTTCAGCTCTTAATGTCTACTCTTTTGCTGAGTCAGTGTTGTTCAGAAAATAAAGGTGGTGAAATGCCTACTTTGGTCATGGTTTCTGTATTTATATTAGATTATTTGACAGGATGGCACCATTATTGTGTTTAATTTACATGCCCTGAAGCAAAATGTCAACAAGCCACCAATTCCACCAGTCAAAGGTCCAATTATAATGTATAACTGAGAGTTCAAACATAGTAACTGTGGTATGTAGAGATATTCTGGAAGCCTTCAACTCCTCTTTCTGCCTTTCCATACCATTGTAACCCTCTGTTAAACTTTATCACAGTGTTAGACATGATGGGAAATTTGCTTTGAAATTGTAGTCTACTGAAGGCAATGTTTATTGTTATTTAAAATTAGGTTGGTCATAAAACTACTTTTGGATTTTATTGCTTTAAAAGCTGTTTCAGAATTCATTTTATTAGTATGTTTCAAAAATAAAAATTAAAAAATCATAAACAGCACTTTAAATAAATCAATCAAGGCATACATTGTTGATGGGACAAGTTTTAGAAATATGAAAATGATTAAACTTTGGAAGACAGTTGAAATAAACCAGTTGAAGCAAATATTTTCCATTGGGTATGTATTTTTTTTTACTTTTTAAAATTAGGCCATGAAAGGACTAATAATCAGGGCATATATGTCCATGGGGTATATTTTGCAAAATTAAAAAAAAATTAATTCAACCTCCATCCCCCCCAAAAAAAATAAAATGAACCTGTTAAAGGAGGTATAATTATTGAGCAAGTATAAAATTCAAACCCCTAAAAAGAAACTTGAAAATACCACCCATGTCATGTTCCATGTTCATGGAACAAGTATTTTTTTTTTCTTTTAATGAAAACAATGAATAGACTTGAAATGTACCAATTAGAGACCAACCACCTTTTGATGGGTAAAGGGGGTGGGGGCTTTGGTTTTCTTTTGAACCAGAATAAAATTAATTTTTCATTTACCTAAAACTGATAAATTTTTGTCCATTAACACAATGGTTATAATTTTAAAAAATTCTTATTAAAATGTCAAGCTTTGTAGGCACTGAAAATAAAAAAAATATCTACAGCCCCACCCCCCTGAATTAAATGTGTCAGTCCTATACTAATTGTGCATGAGTGCTGGGGGTAATCTGGTTTCCAGTTAAATGATGTATTCATGATTGACTGTGTTAAGAAATTTCAATTTAAATTTCCAGATTTCCATCCCTCTTTCTTTGCTGCTGTTGTTTGCAAATATTTTGTTTTGTACCAAGTTGGTAATATAGGGCTTAAATTTGTTACCAGATGAGATATACATTCTGTCAACAATTAAGATGGATGGTGTTGACGGACAGTTATCAGCTATGGGTGGTTAATAGGATCTTTTGGTTGGGCTAAAAATATTTAAAAAGCTGGCCATTGTCCAGCTCATTATGGTCTGTTTGTTTATAGGCATTGTCTCTTGATAGGTCCAATTACAGTATCATCTATACATGCATTATATCCTCTAATTATTGCTAATCAGTGTAATTACCCCATGAAAATCAATTTGTTAGGGCATTTATTTACTTGATAATTGTCACAATGACTTCACTATACAATCTCTTCTAGATCTCATTACAGAAACCAAACCCTTGTCAAGTAGGAGGACCAGCTTTTGTGTGCTTTAATTAACCAGTGTATAGGTCTGCTAAGATAAATCTACAAGGTGTTGATGTAAATATTGTTGTAA
The DNA here is from genome assembly GCA_016746295.1 of Potamilus streckersoni. Lineage (NCBI taxonomy): Eukaryota > Metazoa > Mollusca > Bivalvia > Unionida > Unionidae > Potamilus > Potamilus streckersoni. The sequence goes on from JAEAOA010000455.1 coordinate 1,620,082, forward strand.
ACAGTGTTAAGATCCAAAAGGTAGGGTTATTTTATGCTCAGCTAGAAATAAGTCCAATACAAGACTTTAGTCACTTTATATGTGTTTCAGAGAGGATAAAGTTCTCCATAATCATATGTCACTCTTTTTCTGCCATTTAAAAAAAAAAATTAAATTGGAGGTTTATCTTTCTTGGTCATACACCAAAATGTGCAGCAACAAAAGTGGCAAGGAAATATAAGGCATGCATTGTCTCCCTTAGAAAATCTTTTTTAAATCCTGTACTGGTTGCCTCCCTTTATTTGTATTTCCAGTCTCTTCAGAGACATAGCTTGACTATTGAATAAGATTTAAGAACTAAATAAATCTGTTAAAAAAACATACATTTTCTTTATGCCAGTAATTATTTTATTTTATCATGGTTTTTTTTCCTCTTTTTGCAGGAAAATGACACTGGCAGAAAAGCAGATGAAATGGATGGAATGCATACAATCTCTAACATACCTGACTCTTCAGATGCAATATATGATCTAGATAGTTCCCCTGCACTGCCACCACCCTCTGCAGATCGAACTAAACATATCATCAGTCAAACATTAAATCAACACAAAGTTCGACAGAAATTTCCAAGAACTATAGTGTCCAAATCACAAAATCCTGCCAGAGACAAGAAAAAAGAAAATGTACAAGAGAAGGGAGAAAAGCCTGCACCCGAGTTTCGTAGTCGAATACAAAGTGAGGGTGATAATCTAGTTTTACTGGTTCCTATTACATTACACAAGCCAGACCCAGATCGTGATATTGGCAAGACACGTGAAATATTACCAGAAAGAACTGTAAGCAGACGTGATGAGGAAGCTATGCAGATGAGCAATTTGCATTTTTTGCGTAACAGAATTGACCTTGACCTTAGGATTCAGAAAAAATCTGATGAGGTTTTGCATTCTTTCTCACATCTCCTTATCAACAAGGGAGGTAAATCATCAAAAAATGAAAGACTCAACAGAGCTGAAGATAGTGCCATTGAGTGCCATGTTCCAAAATTCTGTAGTGTCGGGACCAATACAACAGATTCAATAGGACAGGTGCTAAAAGCAAGTACAGAACTGATTAATGAGCAGAAAGAACATGCAAATAATAAATCAAATGAATCAGAACAGAATGGTTTTAATTTTTCACCTGGAAAAACCCCAAATTTCCCCGACAAATTTCATGAAAGACCATCCTTAAAATCTTTTGAAAATGACAACTCTCCCGAAATGCAAGTGGTTGTCAATTCATTGAGTCCTGTTTTATTAAAAAGAAAACCATCTAATCGATCAAAACGAAAAGAAACCTTAAATCATGAAGCCTCTGCTGAAAACACTGACTCTAATGTTGTCAGTGAGAATACGCCAAGCTTGTTCATGGATCCACATATGTCACAAACTTGGCATGGTGCTACAAGCAGAGACTGGCATGAGAATTACGGACCTAAAATGCTGGCCATGATAGAGAAAGAAAACCATTCTGAGTATGAAAGATCATCAGAGAACCAGTCCAAAGAATATGTAAATCAGGACGATCACTTTGAAATACTTCCCACCCAAAATTTATTGGATGAAATGCACAGGAAGTTCTGTGCTGACCAATATGTTAATAATTCTGATGCTCAGTTGACTAGAGCTATGGTGCTATTAAAGTTGAAATCCCATCTGCCATCCACAAATCCACGTTGTCGACCAAGACGAAGTGCTAGCTTTAATGTTCGAACTACAACTGCCAAGGCTTGCACTGACATGTTAAGCTTTTCTCCCATGTTGCCACGACAACAGTTTACACACCAATCACAAGGCTCAGATTCATCGCTTGAACAGACTTCCTTAATTCAGAAATTGAGGGAATCTCCACCACCTCAAGACATCTTAAAGTTGAGCTTATCAAGAGAAACAACTCCAGAACGACTAGCCAGAGAGGTAAATACTGTCATTTGAAATGGGTTGTTAAACTGCCTTATGGGTTGTAAAATGGGTTGTTAAATTGCCTTATGGGTTATGAAATGGGTTGTTAAATTGCCTTATGGGTTGTGAAATGGGTTTTTAATTGCCTTATGGGTTATGAAATGGGTTGTTAAATTGCCTTATGGGTTGTGAAATGGATTGTTAAATTGCCTTATGTGTTGTGAAATGGGTTGTTAAATTGTGAAATGGTTTGTTAAATTGCCTTATGGATTGTGAAATGGGTTGTTAAATTGCCTTATGTGTTGTGAAATGGGTTGTTAAATTGCCTTATGGGTTATGAAATGGGTTGTTAAATTGCCTTATGGGTTGTGAAATGGTTTATTAAATTGCCTTATGGGTTGTTAAATTGCCTTATGGGTTGTGAAATGGATTGTTAAATTGCTTTAATTTTAATCTAAGGGTGAATCAGGCAGTCAGGTTATATTTCTTAGTAATAAAAGAAATAGTACTTTTATTAGATTTATTTCAAGCAAGAAGTCTTCCAATACCTGTTGGTAGTGTCATGTACTTGAAAAACAGGTTGGTGCTTATGTGTGGTAAATTTAAGGACATTTGTAAAGTTATCAAAACAGTTGGTAAGTCACTATCTTGATGAGACCATAACTGAGTTAGATTTCCAGCATTCTGTGACATTTACAGGAGTTATGGCCCCTATTTGATCTTTACCTTTAGGTTTATTAAGGTTTGTTTGATTTCAACCAAGTTTGATATGTGGTTTTATATTGATGTGATCTTAAACGACCTTGATTTCCAATATCTTACATCATTTACGTTAGTTATGATTGGGCTGCCCTCCTAATTTTGGTCTCTGTAGTGATTTCCAGCAGATTTGATGTTTGGCTTTATTTATACTGACCTTGTTTGAGTTTGATTTTGATCATGCCATGACTTGGGCGGGGAAAGTTCACCAGAATTTGTAAACATGTGTAAAGTATTCAGTGACAAAAAAATTATAGTCTTTAATCAGAACAGTTCCAAATTCTACCTTTCCCAGAATCTACTAGTGAAGCTTAATGTACAATAAATAACTATTTATATTTAAGAATAAAAAAAATATTCTTACCAAGTTAAGCTGAGATTTACTATTTAATTGGAGGTGTTGAGATCTTGAATGAATTTACTTTCCTCCATTTAATATTGTCATTGAGAAAAGTTATGGCCCCTGATTGCATGTTCAACACGAAACTGAAATTTTGGGTTGTAGTGACTTATCTCATCTTAAATTTTGGGTTGTAGTGACTTGTCTCATCTTCCAAAATGGGGCAGCATTAGGAAAGATAAAGAAAAGCGAGTGTTTAGCAATAATAATTCAGGATGTAACTGTCACTTAAAACAATCTTTCTTAAGCCAAATAATATTTTTTAAAAAAAAGAATTACTAAATAAAACTTTATTAAAATATTCGTCTTTTTGGTGTTTGAAGCAGAATGAGTTTGTTTTTACAGAAGACAATATCATCCAAAATAGGTGACTATCAAAAACAGGTGACCGATATTGACACATGATCACTCTTCACAGTAGAAAATACAAAAAAAACCTTGTTAATCTTTGCAACCAATCTTCCTTTAAACCAACACAGAATAATAAATAACCTTTGATTAGTCAACAAATGCATGGAATTTCACCTGCTTCAAACTTCAAGTGGGAAGTTTGGTAGAAATTTAATAGATTAAAATGTGATTACATATATAATCAATAAAATTGATCTAAAAGTTGATCAGAAACTTGAAAATGTTGTGTTGAAACAGTCTTACATTGAATTTTGGATAGATTTAAAGGATTTTATATGTATTCTGAATATTAAAGCAATTGTGTGGAGAAAAAAAAATGAGTGAAGACTGATTGTGGAAAGTAAACTCGTCTGTGTCTGTACTGTCTCTAAGAATTTTGGTATCAAAGTCCATAACAACGAATTTGTGTTTCCTGTTGTTACAGTAGTTTAGATTGTAAGATACTTTTAAAGTGGATAAGTAAGATTATGTCTATGTGACAATAGTCACAACTGAATAGTACATGTCCACATTGACCCACAGGGAGTGAGAAGCAGGTTAGATGTGAACAAGTGCATTATTATGTATTTTAATGTAGATGGCTGTCTGGTCTGAACCTGGTCATCCAACTAAACAATTCAACCTAAATGTATTTTTTTGCTTTTTCAACTTGAAATTATATAAAATTTAAAGATAGTAGGTAATATACCATTGCTAAGTATCAGTCAACCTCACTTATCATACACTTGTCTAATAACTACCCCTGACCAATCAGAGGGCTGTCCTGTATACATAGTTATTGCTTTGTGTTACATAATGTAATGGTAACTAAATACCATATATATTCACTTATAAGTTATGTCAAACTGTAAACAACAAAGATCTTGATCTGCCTTAACATAATGTACTTGCAGATCGGGGTGCATGTTGTTCTTTTGATTACTCCTGTCAAACTGCACAGACCCTGATCTGCCAGGACATTAATCAGCAGATCTGGGGCTGTGCAGTTTGCAATTGGACATGACTTACAAGTGAGTATGTATGGTCATTTAACATAAGGTGAGACAACATTTGTGACCTATTTCCCAAAAACTTTAGGTTTTGGGTTTTGTGAAGTTTAAGGCCATTTTTTTTATCACATGATAGGCTATAACATGATAATAATGGTAGTGAGTGTTTATTGGTAGAGGAGGAATTTGGGAAGAAACAATGGTAGCAAACTTTCTGGCATACCCACATTGATGAAGCTTGGAATTCATATGAACAAATTCATATGACCTGTAGTATGTGAGAAGTGGAAGTGTGGAAGTGATCATAAAAAGCAATCACTTAGTTATCTGCCCGACAGCCCTCCTCCAACTGGAATAAATTTCAAAAGGTTTCATGAAAAAAAAAATTTTTCGAGACTAATTTTGCCTTCATTAAAAAAGTATAATTTTTTTTTAAAAAAGAACAAACATTCTCTGAATTAGACAAAATGAACTTTCTTGTTTGATGTTGCATATGACATTTATTCAGGTAAACTTGATAATGAAAAAAAATAAACACTTGTCTCATTTGTGTCAGAAGTGAATATAGTGTGGGTTTGACATGTTTGAAACTGAAAATCATAAACATTTTATGTCAGTGTCATATTTTATAAAGAGGTACATAAAATAGTATACATTCTTTGTCACATTGGTAATTTATGAAGGACTTCATCCGTCAGACCTAGTTTTGTGTGGTTTATTTTATTTCTTGATCAAAATTTGAGTTGATTTTTTTATTTACCATATCTATATTGGGGCATCTATGTTTTTAGGTGATTCTCATAATTGATCTTTAATTATGTAACAGGTATTAAATTGTATATCAGCTAGTCAGTTACAGGTTAAATGTGTAAAATTGTATATCAGCTAGTCAGTTACAGGTTAAATGTGTAAAATATGTATACCTTGACAGTGTAAAAGTAGTTTTGATCTAAATTTATTAATTATCCAATTATTTTAATGACAATAAAGTTAATGTAATAATGTAATATGAATAATTAAAATCAAAGCATCCATTATGTAGGATTGACAGATTCAGCCTTGAAAGGTACTTGAATTTAATTAACTACTTTAAAAAAAAGTACCTATATTTGTTTGGTTACCTTAAAAATTGTTTTGATTAATATGAAAATTGAGGTTTACTAAAAAAGCACTTGAAAATGGTTAGTAGCCTTAAAAAGTACAAGAGTTCAAGAAGAAATGCAGTTCATAGAAAAATGCTATTTGGCTGAGGCAAAAAAAAATGTTTCTGGTCAGCCAACCATAACATGGTTTTTGTTGCCAAACCTTGCCCATTTTCTCCTCGGTTTAAAATATATTAAATATTCTCAAAAATTGAAATTTATTTGTGCATATAACTGAGCCAGTAGTTTTAGCACATTATATACACTAATCATTATAATATATATAAAACTAGTGCAGATATGAAATATAATGGGGGGATGATATGAATATCAAGAAATAAAGAAAAAATATATTTTAAGACAGTCACAAAAAGTCAAAAATTCTATATTTTTATGGAATTGTACATTCATTTTGGATACTTTCTTATTCTGGTTGAGACTGCTCTGGTGGTTACTCATCGGATGTGGGATGTGTGCGGTTTGATCCACTGCTGAGTCATACCAAAGACATAAAAATAGTACTAACAGCTGCCTCAATTGGCACTCAGCATTGAGAGGTTAGTGTTAGGACTGGTGGCCTGGTGTCAGGATAATGTTACTGGGTGGGACATCATGCTACATGTCTGTGGCACAATGACTCAGGGCTAGACATTACTAAAAACTGCCACACTGCAAATATCAGCAATATGACTGAAAAATTGTTAAAAGCTAAGTTAAAAATCCAAATCACAACACAACATATGCCTATTAATAATCCACCTGGATAGAGATCATGAACACCTGTTAAAATAAATGGGTGCTGTGTTGATTGGAAACAAAGATGAATAAACAATAGACAATAAAATAAACAATAGGGTCTTTTACTCTCAGGTTTGGAACTGGTTGAATTTTTAAATTTGATGGGAAATTTTGCCAAAACTACACAAACTTAACAGTATGAGACAAAGTATTAATAATTAAGTTGTTGTTGTTGTTGGGCTTAATGCCATTTTTCAGCACACGATAGGCTATTCATGATGGCCAATATTATAGGTGTAGGAAAAAACCAGGAAATCACCTGAAAGAACCACCAACCCACAAGAAGCTACTGGCAAGCTTTCTCACACACATATCCACATTCGTGGAATCCTAGACTCAAACCCACACTCAATCAAACCCACACTCAAACCCACGAAGACAGAGGTGAGATGGCAGGATGGCAGTGATCTGTAACACGGACAGCACTTTAAATCACTAGGCCACTCAGGGCCCCTATATTAATAATTAAGACTTTAATTAATGCATATGTTTTTACATAATTAATCATTGCAGAATATGCTGCTTAATTTGAGCTCACATTTAAAGTATGGTACAGTGGAAATGCATTTTCAAGCCTAAGTGCCATAAAGCTAGACTAAGTGTTAAAGAAGGTGCTACCATAAGTACTTGCTTATAAGTCGAGTCAAACTGCAAACTACAAAGATTCGGCTCTGTTGTAGCATAATGCACCTGCAGATCAAGGTCTATGTTGTTTATTCTACTGATTACTTCTAACAAACTGCATGGACCCAGATCAGCCTGCAAATTATGTGATGGCAGATCTGAGTCTATGCATTTTGCAGTCAGACTTGTAAGCAAGTGTCGATGGTATGTTTGTGTTTGTTGAAAGAAAATTGATGTTGATGTACTGATGGTTGGCTTAGTCATGGATATACATGATCTTGCAAATGGTGAATGTCCATAACCTGTCAATAGTGCCATTTAAAATACTGTTGTATATACTAATTTTAGATCAAATCCATCTGCACAGACCCAGATTTTCCATCATGTGTGTCAAAAGATCAGAGTCTGTTAAGTTTGCTGTTGATGTTGTTATAGGGTTTAATGCCATTTTTCAGCACAAGATAGGCTATACATGGGGGCCAATATTAATGGTGGAGGAAGAACCCTGGAAAACCCCAGGAAGAACCACAGACCCATGAGAAGTTACTGGCAGGCTTTCTCACTTACCCACATTAGCCAAGTCTGGACTCTACTCACACTGACAGAGATAAGATGGCAGTGATCCTATCGGTCATTGATTTTTGGCCACTTGGGGCCCCCTGTGCAGTTTGTTAGAATCAGTAAAACAAATAGCACAGACCCTGATCTGCCAGGGCATTATGTAATATCAAATCATCAGCCTGTTGTTTGAGTTGCATTTGACTTGTAAACAAGCAAAAAATGATATATGGTCTGGCCTTGGACATTCATAGTCTGGGGCTCCAAGTGGCTGAGTGGTCTAAAGCATGTCAGTTACAGATCACTGCCATCTCACCTCTGTGTGTGTGGGTTGATTCTAGGATCAATGAATGTGGATATGTGAGAAAGCTTGCCAGTAGCTTCTCTTGGGTCGACTGTGGTTCTTTCTGGTGTTTCCCCGTTTCTTCCTTTCTTCCGCTATGAATAGCCTATCATGTGCTGAAAAATGGCATTAAGCCCAACAACAACAACATTCATAGTCCTCATAATGAGCAGAATAAGGGTATTTATGGTCAAGCTGGTAGTCTAAAAGTTGCATCATTCAGTCAATACCATGCAAAATTCAGATCCAAAGGGTGTGGATTTTTAATTCTGCTGAGATGTAGCTAGGTCAGTTGCCATGGTTTGTTGGGTCCTATCATAACACTTTGCTCAAATTGCCTCAGTACAGTATGACCTTATATGTGTTGATGTGCTGTTATCCACCAGTTACCACAAATCAATGAATGGTTGGCAAATATTACCAAAACACTAATCACCACTAACCAATAAATGGTCTGGAAACATTACCTAAATACCAATTACCAGTAATCAGTGAATGGTCTGCAAATATTACCAATACACCAATTACCAGTAATCTGTGAATGATCTGCAAATATTACCAATCACAGTAATCAGTTAATGGTCTGCAAATATTACCAATCATAGTAATCAGTTAATGGTCTGCAAATATTACCAAAACACCAATTACCAGTAATCAGGATGGGTCTGCAAATATCAAAACACCATTCACCAGTAATCAGGAATGGTCTGCAGGTATTACCTGAACACCAGCCACCAGTAATCAAGGAATAGTCTACAAATATTTCCCTAACACCAATCACCAGTAATCAGTGAATGGTCTGCAAATATTACCTAAACACCAATCACCAGTAATCAGTTAATGGTCTGCAAATATTACCAATACACCAATTACCAGTAATCAGTGAATGATCTGCAAATATTACCAATCACAGTAATCAGTTAATGGTCTGCAAATATTACCAAAACACCAATTACCAGTAATCAGGATGGGTCTGCAAATATCAAAACACCATTCACCAGTAATCAGGAATGGTCTGCAGGTATTACCTGAACACCAGCCACCAGTAATCAAGGAATAGTCTACAAATATTTCCCTAACACCAATCACCAATAATCAGTTAATGGTCTGCAAATATTACCTAAACACCAATCACCAGTATTACCACACCAATTACCAGGAATTGTGATTGGTCTGTATTATTGAAACACCAACCACTAGTAATCATTGAATGGTCTGCAAATATTCCAAAACACCAAATACCAGTAGTCAATCAGTGATCTGCAAATATTATCCAAAACACCAACCTCCAGTAATCATTGAATGGCCTGCAAATATTACCAAAACACCAGTTACCAGGAATCATGATTGGTCTGCTAATATTACCAAATCTAATGAATGCCATATAAACAGCATGGTGCATTGGATTCTTTGCCATACATACACATGCACAATATAGTATAGTTTTGATGCTGTTATTTAAACATTTGGCTTTGTAGTAGACAGTTTGCCTTAAAAGAAGTCCACAGTACAGTTGACTTCTTAAAAATTCTTATCATACTTTTTCCTTCAATAAACATGGTACAGATAACTTTGTTATTTGCCACAATACATTCACTCGACATCATGTGGAAGCATTCTCTGGTATGATAATGTAAAATGTTCTGCATTTGTGCTTTAATCAAGGTTGAGCTGGAGTGATGACATTATTTACTTATGAAGTTTTAAAAATGTACATGTATAAATAAAAATACCCCAACCAGGTAATGGGAGCTCAAATATACAGGTGGCACCAGGTAAACTTTTTTTTTTTAAAAGTCTTCTATATTCCATCCCAGTCACAGTGAGTAGTCCAACATGTTCCCTTTATCTCTTATTTGTTATGTTTGCTGCTAGCACCTTTGTAATAATACATGACATATAGTAATTTATTGGCCATCAATAGCTTGTAATATTGAGCTTGTGGAGAGAAATACTTCTTTTTAATTTGTTGTATTATCATTATTTGTTGGGAGATTCTAAAGGACTTAACTGTGTCCTATGTTCTTGAGAGCTTTGTGTCCGTGGCTTGTTGATTTTTTTTTGTATTTGGATTGTAATATTGTATAACTCTAGGAACTGATGATTTATTCTGCCCTAATCAAGGTGAGCTCACACCTTTATCTACCTGTCAAAATTCCCTTTAATGATGGCTATTATTTCTTCTTGCACAATAGTTTAAAAAATGGATTTGCAGATATTAGCCATGGGCTGACAGGTAAATGGTTTACACCAGTCACTAGAATTAACTTAAAAAAGCAACAAAACAAAACAATGCCAACCAACCACCCCTATACAATGTGTGTGGCCTGGCCCAGCACCTGGTAAACATTTTTGGTTCTGTATTGACTGGGACATTCCAAAAGTTTGGCCCACTTTTGGTGATCGATCACAGCATATTAGTCATAGTACCAAACACAACTGGCTGACCCGTTGGTAGATCAAAGTGAATTAAGGCATTACTTTGTCTCCAGTATCACTTATCATTCCAAGTCTGTGTTAGAAACTCAGTGGGACTTATTTTGATCATGGCATTTTGCCTTATCATCATGTTGTACACTCTTACAGTATAAACTTGGATGTGAAATTTTCAGAGTTTAGTTGGACTGTATCAGCTACATATGAAAGGGACCATTAGACCATGTTGAAACATTGAGGAACATGTTCTGTGTAGAAGGTGATCTTGTATTTTATGTTGATAGAGCTGTATTGCATCATATTTGTTTTTCTTTCATTTGAATCCCACTGAAAAAATGTCATTTCATTGCATTTTTAAAAAAATGTATTTAATTTATGACCATGTTTTGTGATGATTGGATTTTAATATTCAAGTTATTCTTATCCAGTTTAAGAAAGATCACACAGAACAAGACTGATCATTTGTTTTTGGATTATGAGATGAAAGGAATGTTGGACCATGAAGTAGAATGTCCATCAACAGAAATAAAATAAATAACCACAGCATGAAACATGACATTGTTTCAAGTTTTCTTCTTTTCATTAACACCAAAGATCATTTGAGGACGACAGTGTAACATTTGGAGTGAACTAAAGTTTATATTGTGTGTCATAGTGTGAGGTCATTAGCAAAAGGTGTTTTCCTGAAAGGGATGACACTGCCTGGACATGGCTCATTGCTTATCTTATGGTGTGATTGTCATCAGGTGCAAAACAAAAACTAATTAACTTTCTGGACATTATTCACCTGTACTGAAAGGGACAACACCGATACCAATCTCCCTCTCTTTTTTATGTGTCTGACTTAAGGTTTGTGGAAATTTAATGGCAGTTTTCAACAGTATCTTTTGAAGTAAATGGTGCTTTGTGACATTGTGAAAGTAAGATAGAAAGGTTATTCATTTGACGGTATTGTGACTGAAGAGAATTCACTGGAACCATGGACAGCTTGTGCTACCTTTTAAAGTTTAAACCCCTGTCAGTTCTGTATACTACAGTCACATGTCCACAGAAGAGAATTAGACAGGTATCGTACTTTCCTTGTTTTTTTGTTTTGCACTTTTGCTAGAAGAAAAATTATATTCAACTTACATCGCTTTTGCCTTTACTTAATTCATAGAATAACATCTTTATCATTGCTTATATTTGCACAATACATTCATGGAATAACTTTAATCATTGCAAAAATTCATGTAATAACATTTTTATCAATTGCCTAAATTCATGGAATAAACTTTTCATTATTACTTGAACACCTACAATAAGATTTTCATCATTACTTAAATTCATGGAATAACATTTTCATCATTACTTAAATTAATGGAATAACATTTTCATTATTACTTAAATTCATGGAATAACAATTTCATCATTACTTAAATTCATGGAATAACATTTTCATCATTACTTAAATTCATGGAATAACATTTTCATCATTACTTAAATTCATGAAATAATATTTTTTCATTACTGAAATTCATGGAATCACAATTTCACCATTACCTTATTTCATGGAATAAATAAAATTTTCATCATTATTAAATTCAATGAATAACATTCATAATTACTTTAATTCATGAAATAACATTTTATAATTACTTAAATTCATGGGGAATAACATTTTCATAAATACTTAAATTCCTGGATAATATTTTCATTATTACTGGAATAGCATTTTTATCATTACTTAAATTCATGGAATAACATTTTCATTATTACTTAAATTCATGGAATAACATTTTCATCATTACTTAAATTCATGGAATAACATTTTCATCATTACTTAAATTTATGGAATAACATTTTCATCATTACTTAAATTCATGGAATAACATTTTCATTATTACTTAAATTCATGGAATAGCATTTTCATTATTACTTAAATTCATGGAATAAACTTTTCATTATTATTTGAACAGTACAATAAGATTTTCATCATAGCTTAAAATTTTATGGAATAACATAGTCATCATTACTTAAATTCATGGAATAACATTTTCATCATTACTTAAATTCATGAAATAACATTTTCATCATTACTTAAATTCATGGAATAACATTTTCATCATTACTTAAATTCATGGAATAACATTTTCATCATTACTTAAATTCATGGAATAACATTTTCATCATTACTTAAATTCATGGAATAACATTTTCATCATTACTTAAATTCATGGAATAACATTTTCATCATTACTTAAATTCATGGAATAACATTTTCATCATTACTTAAATTCATGAAATAACATTTTCATCATTACTTAAATTCATGGAATAACATTTTCATCATTACTTAAATTCATGGAATAACATTTTCATCATTACTTAAATTCATGGAATAACATTTTCATCATTACTTAAATTCATGAAATAACATTTTCATCATTACTTAAATTCATGGAATAACATTTTCATCATTACTTAAATTCATGAAATAACATTTTCATCATTATTTAAATTCATGGAATAACATTTGCATCATTAATTAAATTCATGGAATAATGTTTTCATAATTACTTATAGTCATTGATATGTCTGTAGGGAAATAGGTTTCATTTTCCAATTCTCTTATGGATAGATTGTTAATCATTAAGTCTCAAAATTGATGTTTTGGTTCAAGAACAAAATCCATGATTGGTCCTCCTACAAATTGCAAGTATTTACATCATACTCCTAGTATAAATTTTTTTGATTACCAGTCTGACACATGTACATGTAACAAAATAATAATACTACTGAAATGCTAACAATAATTAAGTAGGAATCAATTTCTAGCATTGGTAAGGGTGATAGTAGTGGTGGTAGTTAATAAGTAGTTATTAATCTTGTAAACTTGGCCACTTTGTATAGAAACATTTCTTACAAGATTAAGGTCACTAAGTTTACTTTTGCATTTCTTTTGCCAGATCAAATAAACATAAACCCATTACACCTTCAAATTCCTAGATTGTGATTGCATTTCACCCCATAGTGGCAGGTTTTTTTTTAAATGGTCCTAGTGTTCTTCAGGTGATATATTATAAGAAACAATTAGTGAAAATGGATGGTAATTAGTTAAATGGTTGTAACTGAAAAGCAATACAATTACGTAGGTGACACCTGTCTTCAGAGATAATATTCACATTTGCACAGAAATGTTTTTTACATGACTGATTTTCTTTAATGTGGAAAAGGGTTCTTGTGTGATTTTTAAATTATTTAGTCTTTGAGTATCCCAACAAGACTTAGTTTCATTTGATAAGTTTTAAAAAGTAGCATGAGACATGTTTTCAAATAAGGTGCACTATGGTGTTGTTACCTGTTCCATATATACTCACCTATAAATTGGATCCATACATAAATCCTTATCTGCCATTGCATAATGTGCCAACAGATAACGGTCTATGTTCTACTGATTACATCCATGAAAGAAAAACTGTATAGACCCAAATCTGCTGGCACATTTTATGCAATGGCAGATGCGAGTCGATTCAATTTGCCATTGGATCTAACTTATGAGTGAGTATATACAGTATTCTTGGAACCATCAGGGTTTTTGAGAAATATATCAAGAGTTAAAGTCTTTGTGGTGTTGATGTTCCCGACCTCTTCAGTCTTGGAACATCCAAATTTTTAATGGCTACATACAGTAGTAAAATTGCTGTAATAATTAAGCAGGATATTTCATGGCAAACAAAATAAAAAAAGGAGATTTATAACCAAGAACTGAGTTCAGATGTGAGAATCTTCCAGATTCGAGTGGAGTGGTCAAGTGGTCTAAAGCATCTTTGTTACAGATCACTGACATCTCACCTCTGGGTTTGAGGCAAATGTGGATATGAGAGAAAGCTTGCCAGTAGCTTCTTGTGGGTCAGTGGTTCTTTCTGCAGATTTCAATGTTTCTTCCTCTACCAGTAATACTGGCCACCATGTGCTGAAAAATGGTGTTAAGCCCCAGAACAACAACAACAACAACCAGATTAATGTCTTCCTTTATAGTGATTGTTAAATCTTTCCATCTTAAATGTAAGTATGTCCTAAATGCAATAGGTAACCAGTGTGCACTAAAATTTCCTTGGGTGAATACCTCCATTTGATGATAACAGCTTTTAAAATAAATGGGACTACTTTGAGGGAGCCTATTGTTTACAATATTTAGACCAATTAAAGATATCAGCTTTACAAAAGGATATTTGATCAAAGAAGGCCAAGTTATCCTATCCTTCAAGTTGACTTTAGATAAGTTTCACTTTATGATAGAAGTTGGACTTCCTAGACAGGTGTCACTGTATGATAGAAAAAAGTTGGACTTCATTGATAGGTTTCACTGTGTAATAAAAAAAAGTTGGACTTCCTAGACATATTTCACTGTATGACAACAAGTTGGACCTCCTCAATAGGTTTCACTGTGTGATGGAATGAAGGATTTTATAAACAGGTTTTACTGTAAAAAGACTTTGGACTTAGTGATAGAAAGAAGTTCGATTTCAGAGACAGGTTTCATTCTATGATAGAAAAGAGAGAATGGTTATCATGATGGTGGGACTATGTTTATCATGATGGTGGGACTGGTTATCATGATGATGGGGCTGCAGTTATCATGATGGTGGGACTATGGTTATCATGATGGTGGGACTCATTATCATGATGGTGGGACTATGTTTATCATGACAGTGGGACTGGTTATCATGATGATGGGACTGCAGTTATGATGGTGGGACTGGTTATCATGATGGTGGGACTATGGTTATCATGATGGTGGGACTATGGTTATCATGATCGTTAGACTGCACTTATCATGATGATGATGGGATTGTTGCATCACTAATAAATGGCAAATATACCAATAATCTAAAGGCAGGCATTGGTCAGTGATACTGTGAGAGTGCAATGATTTTCAAAAATTGTAGTCTACAGTTTTTGTCTTTGAAAAAAAAATGTACACAATTTAATTGCATGATTAAAGTCTGATCTTAATAATTAGACCATTCCCAACTTGTACAAATATAAAGTATAATTGCTTGATAATTAAATCCAGTTTTAATGACAAAATCTTTCCCAAGTTGTATGTGTGTGTGTGTATATATATATATATATATATATATATATATATATATATATATATATATAGATGCAATAAACTGACGAACAGAACAGTAAGTACGAAACTAGTAACTAACTAGCCTAAGCGCTTTCGACTCTTAATGAGTCTTTTTCAAAGGCAAATACAAAACATAGTTACGACAAACAAATAAACACAAAAACGTTGTGTTTGTAAACCTCTACATTTCTGTCTTCACATGTGCTAAAACTATAAATACAACCAGCTTGTAAAACTAGTCTATACAAATTATCTTGTACAAATGCATGGTGTAATTACATGATTACAGTCAAGTCTTAATGACAAACCATTCCTATCTTGTACAAATGCATGGTGTAATTACCACATGATTACATTCAAGTCTTGATGATTTGTATGGTGTAATTACTACATGATTATAGCCAAGTCTTGCTGATAAAACCATTCATATCTTGTACAAATGCATGGTGTAATTACCACATGATTACAGTCAAGTCTTGCTAATAAAACCTTTCCTATCTTGTACAAATGCATGGTATAATTACCACATGATTACAGTCAAGTCTTGCTAATAAAACCATTCCTATCTTGTACAAATGCATGGTGTAATTACCACATGATTACAGTCAAGTTTTGCTAATAAAACCATTCCTATCTTGTACAAATGCATGGTGTAATTACCACATGATTACAGTCAAGTCTTGCTAATAAAACCATTCCTATCTTGTACAAATGCATGGTGTAATTACCACATGATTACAGTAAATTTTTTTAATAAAACCATTCCTATCTTGTACAAATGCATGGTGTAATTACCACATGATTACAGTCAAGTCTTGCTAATAAAACCATTTCTATCTTGTACAAATGTATGGTGTAATTACAAGATTATAGTCAAGTCTTGCTGATAAAAACATTCCTATCTTGTACAAATGTGTGGTGTAATTACCACATGATTACAATTAAGTCTAGATTTTTTGCCCTTTCACAATTTGTTCAAGCCCTTAATTAACAAATCTGAATGTATGAAAAGCTTTAAGCTTTTCCATGGTAAGCTTGCAAACAGGTTTTTGAAAAACTATACAATGCATGCTCAGTGGGATTACTGTAAAAAGATGTAGTAAAAGTCATCGTTTTTCAATTAGTGGTATGTATTGTCAAGTATATTGAGTTTTACAGTACCAGTAAAGCTTATTTTAATGTGAATTCGATGAGAGAATGTTATTTACATAACAAACCAAAATTAGCCTTTTATTTTAGGATTGTATATTATTTACCTTTTATTTTGTTTTGTAATGCTTCATATATACATGTATTTTGGATGTGTTTCTCTTCAGATTAAATTTGCAATTCATTTTTCAATTTATTTTACATTTAATTTGCAAATTAGAATATTTTACATACATACATACATACATACATACATACATACATACATACATACATACATACATACATACATACATACATACATACTGTTTTGTTTTTGGAGCTAAATGACAGTTATCAGCACATCATAGGCTACACATGATAGCCAGTATATTTTGACCAGAAAAATCCTGTAAGACCCACTGACACATGGAAAGCTTTCTCACCACATACCCACATGGTCAGGCTGAGATATGGACCTATGTGGTAATAGGTGAGATAAGTGTTTGATCTATAAAAGTGAACACCCATGATAACTCGGCCACCAGACACCCAATTTCCTCCTTGAAGAAGGTCATTTATTATGTCTTTTAAAAGATCTATTGCAATTAGCCTTTTTTATTTTAGCAAAATAATTTCACAGTAAATAAAAGCAAGTATGGCTGAACTAATATATTCAAGTTTTAAAGTTTAAATAACAACTCTGATCCGACTTGTAAAAATTAGTTGTATAAACAGTACTTGCTCTCTTTCCAAAGTAAATATGGGAGTTCACCAAACTACTGGCTTCAAAACCATGGTGGCTAGTATATTTTATGGAATAAAAACCCATGTAAACTTTGCAAAGAACAACCAAGCTACAGGCAAGATTTCTCACATAACCACACTGGCTGAGCCTAAGACTCTAACCCACACTGAGAGAGAGAGAGTTGATATGGCAGTAATCAGTAAGGTGACAACTCTTCCACCATATTTCCTCCTTCTACTCTTGCCAGTAAAAATAATGTAGGCAGTGTACAGACTAGGGTTTTAAATCCAGACCCACTGGCTGTGAGTCAGACACTCTGCCAACTGAGTTATCCTATTCCTGCAAAAAAAAAGTTAATTTTACCCTATAATGATTATGTGGTCCATAAATGAAGAAATTTTGGAATGAAACAAATTCTACAAAATTGTGTGTAAACCTGGTAAATGTGGAAGGCCTAATTTGGGAATCACTTAGCCAAACTTTCTGATTGATTAGCTCTTACACTCAACATGGAGGCATTTGTTTCTAAATCCAGTATGTCTGCATACCACAATGTCTTGCTGGGAAATCAGTTGACAAAAATGTCAAAATTGGAAGTAAAGCTAATGTTTTTAGGTTATCAGATTCAAGGCTGAACTAGTTTCTTGTAATACATACTCTTGTCACCTTTTCAGATAGAAACTGGAACAATAATCAATATTTAAATTTCAGTTATAACAAACTTATCAGTTTGACACCCACATTTAAAAAATCATGTCAGGGAATCTATGTTTGAAGCTCATCTCAGGAATTTGTACTGACATCTTTATTGTATTTGCTACAAGTTTATTGTAGCTGGAATAAAAGTTAACCTTGACCTTATAAGTGATTTTATGGCTTTAAATTACCTTGACCTTATAAGTGGCTTTAAATGACCATGACCTTATAAATGGCTTTAATGATGTTTACCTTGACCTTACACATAGTTTAATGTGTAAAGTTAATAGATTCTTTTCCAATCTGTGTTTTCTTGGCTTCAATCAAATATAGACTGTTTAAATGGAGAGAGGAGATTTTGGAACAGTTCAGAAAAGTTCAGGATGTTGTCCTGCCAACATGAACTATGGAACAATGTCCAACAAATCAGAACTAGGGGACAAATTCTATATGCAACTGACTTATTGCACAGCTTTTAAAACAAAAACAAAATGCATTGCAAAGAGCATGTCTACATTATCTCATCTGTCCTAATACAAAGTTTTTCTAATTTCATCAACTTGTAACTATTGAGACTCAAGTTTTATAATGTGAACAGTTATTGAACTTGATTATGATGTAACACTACATGAGTTTGAACATTTGGAGGGAATATGGTTTATATAACAAAAGTTTTACCCAATATTTCATGGATTTTTTTTTTAAAATTACCTTTGTGTTTTGTTTTATATATATTTTACAAAATATTAATGTATCTTCAACTTTTGTATTTTCTTTTCAAGAACTTGATGTTTACATTTATTTGGAAGAGTTTATGTTTTTAAAAATATATGGAATTTTTTTATATAGATACATTTTTAACTTGCGTCTTTCATTAGTTAAACATATGAATGAACTTGAATTATTCTCTCTTATTAAATCTTGTTCTAATTTAAAATAGTGGTCGTCATGACTAATGTCTTAAAACTCTTCTTATCTCCCCCTGAATGGATGATCATTATAACATTTGGTTTTCACCAAAAGATTTCTAATGATTTCTGCTTTGTCAGAAATGAAAATGATACCAAGCTGGCAATCCAATTTGCCCACAACAGCAGATAAAGACTGTTTTAACACTCAACAGATAAAAGGACAAAATGTTCTTGCCTTGAAATCCTGGAAAGTCTTTTCGCCCAGTAGAGCATCTGTCCCTTCAATAGACTCTTGTTTTTCTTTTTCTCGTTTTTTGCTCTTGTATGATTACAAAAGTTAACAGGCGTAACTTTACAAATCTGGACATATACTATCTTCATATTAAACACTTCAATTTGGTGCCAGATTTGAGTCTTGCTGTAACGATTACTTTCAACATGCAAATTTTGTCAAATACTGCACATTGTCAAAGATAAAATGGTAGTACATATTTTTTTTTTCGAAAACTTATCTAGAAGTATGCTTAAAATATGGATTGGGTGGTAGCTCTAGGTTCTTGTGCAGGTTGGTAAGTTGTTACATATGTAAGATAAAGAGCTCTAGAACATTTTAACCTGTCAGTGCATTTTAATATAGCTAGAGATAAGTATTCTCCTGCCGGGACTTGCAAATCTCCCTCAAGTGCCTGGAATGAGATTGGAATCCTGCTTTATGACAAAATTGAAGACCGAGGTGGCCATTTCTGCAAACTTATTTTGATCTCTTTAAAGGTGGAGGACATTTGTTATGTCACAAATGTAGGAGATAGTTTTCAGATGTCAGAAAAGGATATATGAGATATATGTTAATTTTATTTCAAGATGCATGTGATTTTAAACTCATTGATGCCAATTATACTTTTTCAGAAAGGTAAAGAACTTAACAAACTTTCTTGAAGTTGACACAAATGTTGGCATTTTACCAATATCCACTCTTGGTAAATGACATTGATCATTGTACATGATCTAAGTGCTTGAGAAAAATGATATTGTTTTTGCAAAAGATGTGAAAAATTTCTGTCTAAAAATATTTATCTTTGAATTAGTATTGTTACCTTCAATAATTTTTACATGTACTCCTACCTGCCCTCAGAGTCATTTGTCTGAAGTAGTTGCTATCCTTAAACAGACAACTGTTTATTTTTGTAAAAGCAAACCTCTGTCAAGTAGCCATTTGTCTGAATAAGTCATTTTTCTTTCATTTTAAATATGATGCCGTTCAGCTTTTTGTAGGGTTTGATTATTTCTAGAAACTGCATATTATTTCAAATGACCTTAGTTTTATATCTGGAAACATGAATAAAGTTTTATAATTTACAGACATAACAAGGTATCAATTTCTGTTCTTTAGTGTGCAGATATTTTACCAGCTTTCTGCACAAAAAAAAGCACGCAAACTTCCTAATGGTCACAGACCCTTTGACTACAAAGACTGTCCTTTGTATAAAATTTGCTTCAGGAACACAGAAGATACAGTATATACTCATTCCAATGCATAGCACAACTGCAACCAACATAGATCCTGATGAGCTATTTACATAGTACACTAGTAGACCATAGTCAGTATTGTTTGTTCTATTGAAAACTACAAGCAAACTGCATAGACCCAGTTCTGTCAGTTTATAGTGGGACTGGACTTGTAATTAGTATATACGGTAGACATTGTCAATTGATAAACCCAGGTTATTGTTAGTTTGTGTGAAAATTTACCAATATTTGAACTAATATTTGCTAAGCTTGCCAAGACAGGATTCCTTTGCACTCTACACAAAATTGAGTGGTTTTTTGGTACTGTATATTATACAGCACGTGTCCTGTCCTTCTAAAGTAAATATTCTCTAAATAATTCAAAGCAACAATAACCCTTTGATACAAGACTGCAGGTTTCGGGGCTCCAAATCAGATAAATGTTTATTCTTTATTTCCCTTTATTCAACATAATATTGTTTGCTGGGGTAGAAATTTCATTGCATTCTTCATCAAAATGATTTATTTCAGATTACCTCCTCTCTCCTCCTGGTAAGAAAAACAGCAAATTCAGCATTTTTAGGAGATGCATTGGGTTACAGGTGACCCATTTGACAATGGAGAATATGGTTGTTAACTATAGAAATGTTTTGGTTTTCTTCACTCTATTGAAATCTACTCAACATGTATCTGCAAAAGTTGTGTTAGGGCATTATTGTCAGCAGATCATGTCAGGTTCTTGAATAACTCAGAATGCCTCTCTAGATTTAGAGAGGTCTCCAAATTAAAGCTCTAATCCAGCTGTGCATTTTTCTGGATTTGACAGTCTTCCAGGCGACTTTTATATGATCAAAACATTTGTCCTGATTAACTTGAAATGCTTTACAGATTATCCCTCTAATCTGTGGAGATGATCTCATCTTAATCATGGTGATGGAGATCATCCACATCATGATGTGGCATTTAATGCTGTGCAATGGCATTTAATGCTGTGCAATCGGCAAACTTCAGGCCAGTAGCAGAAGGTTCATACATTTATATTTTACATACAATAAAAATATTTACGACTTTTTGTCCTATCAGCCATCAACTTAGGATTTAATCTTGATTAATCTTGAGCACCACTGTATCTGTCTGTTCCAGCAGGTCAGGGTCTGTCTTGTTAGTGTTCCTGATTAGTCCTTATAGCTGCATTGATCTGGAACTACTGGCACATTATGCAATATCTGATCTGGGTCTATGCATTTAGGATTTGACTGATAAGTAAGTACAAATGTTATCACCACCCCACAAAATTGACCTTGTTTTATTCCTGCTATCTTGACAGGAAAATAAATACAATCTTTACTCCCTTGCAAGTTGAGTCCAACTGCAATCTGCACAGACACATATAAGCTGGTGCATTATGCATTGACAGATTGGGATCCATGTTAGAAGTTGGACTCATTTTATATGTGGGTATAGTAGATTTATGGCTTAAATTAAACATCTAGTGTACAAAGAAACATATTTGTGTTTAGACATTGAATTTCATGATACTCTTGGTCACCAGGATGTTTAACATTTTCTTATGGGCACTATAAGCACCATGATAATTAAGACTTCATCTTTTCTGGTTTGTGTTGTACTGTGTTCTTAAATTACCCTGTTTAAATTATTTCTAAAAAATTAATTAGTTCCTAACCAGGGAGTAAAATACAGAATTTACAGAAATCTAGAACAACATGTTGATCCAGATTTGCCATGGCATATTCAATACAATAATGTGCTCTGGTTATATCAGGTTTATTTATGTCTTGCAGAAAAAGAACAGAATAGACTTTGATATGTCAGTACACTAAATGACTGGCAGACTTCCTCTTGCATGGTTGCATTATAAAATTTAAAAATTTGGATTAAGGAGATATGGATAAATATTGTGTGTATTTTATATATATATATATATAAATATATATATATATATATATATATATATATATATATATATATATATATATATATATATATATATATATATATTTAATTTTGAATAGTTATACTGTTGTAACTCTAAAGAAAAAAGTCTGGTTTTGTTTTGTGGGAGTTTAATGCCATTTTTCAGCAAACAAGAGGCTATACATGGTGGTCAGACTATTTAATTGAGGAAAAACCCAGGAAAAACCACTGACCCAAGGGAAGGTACTGGCAAACTTTCTCACATATATGTACACAATTGTCAAGCTGAAATTCCAACTCACAAAGAAAGATGTGTAAATGATCAGTAAAGGATAATTCATATCAATTGTATGAATATTTTGATTTTTAGTAGATATTTATGTTGCCCATTCATCCGTCCATTCATTCACCCCACCCCATCCCATCCCATCCCTGTCTAATTTTTCTGCAATAATTGTAGATTTCCACAATCTACCATTTCCAAACTTTGTAGTGTCTTTCATCGCAAGTTAGAAATAAGTCATTTTTTTAAGCCAGAGGTCAAGGTCAATGATGTGGGATGTGGACCTTTTGCACGGTTATTATTTCTGCATCACATACCTGGAAAATATTGTGGATGGCATGCACTTGTGCTAAGGAAGAATTGTGATGTCAAAATTTTAAACATCAAGGTCACAAGTTGAAAATTGGTATCTGCACAAAAGTTCTCTCCCATGTACAATTATCAAAGTTTGTACATGGATTACACTTTATATAAGACAAAAGCCAAAGGGTCAAAGGTCAAGGTGTCTGTGAGAAAGAAAAGCAGATTTTATTTGTATACCAAGTTTAGTTAGAGAGCAAGTACCTTAACCAAAGTTGTAGAGGGCTTGCAATGACAGTAAGAAAGAGGTCTGTTGATATTGGTGTCAAAAGGTCAAAGTTGAAAATTATTTGATGCCAAAAATCTAAGTTTGTGTTCTAGAGCAATATCCTTGACCTTTGTGAATGGCCAGCACTTGCTGTAAAGAAGACACCTGTAAATTTGTTTTGGGTCGGAAGGTCAAATGTCATGACCATAGCATGTGTGAAAAAAGTATCTGCACAGTATTTTTTCTTCAAGACATCAGGGCCCCAAGTGGTCTAAAGTGCTGATCACTGCCATCTCACCTCTGTTGATATGTGAGAAAGCTTGCCAGTAGCTTCTCTGGGTCAGTGGTTTTTTCCGAGGATTTCCCAGTTTCTTCCTCCACCATTAATACTGGCTGCCATGTATAGCCTGAAAAATGTTAAGCCCCAAAACAACCAACCAACCAACCAAATCTTCAAGACATCATCCCTTGGTCAATCATTTCCTTGCCCAACTAGTTTGTTTATAGAGTGCTCTTCAACCGGAGAAGATATACAACATGCCATACAAGTAGTATCATTTTTCCCTGTAAATTAAAAATACACCTGAAATATATTGAGTAATAAAATGTCGGCATGTGGGAAGTACTTGTAATTGGCAAAATACCTGATTATATAGATGGATACTGAACAATTGACCGTAGGGACAGCATATTACAGATTCAGATCAATAGATACCTTATATACTTGTCTATGAGTCCCACTGAAAACTGCAGAGATCCAGATCTGCCATCACACACTGTGCTAGCATATCTGGGTCTGTGGAGTGATAAGCAGAACGAACAGCATGGAACCTGATCTGCAAGCACTTTATGCTACAGCATATCTCGATCTTTGTTTGACTTGACTTATAAGCGAGTACATATGGTGTTCTTCAGGTTGATATTTCATATAGACCAGAACTTTGGAAAATTAATGTGAAATTAAAGATTACATACATCCAGAGTCAATTTTACTAGCTTTACATTTCAATGTGAACCTTAAAAAAACAAGCAAGACCGTTAGGGTTCTAAAGGCTGACTTGTATTAGTAAATAACTTCCAGCCTGGACGATTGATTTATCACCACACCCATACTCTAAAGACACCTCCATTGTTTTGTTTTACTTCTAGCATCCAACCTGCTGGTAAGATTTTCAAATGAAATGTACTAGAGCAGCAAACAAGTAACCACAGAGAGAAAAAAAAAGGGTGGGCAGCTTGTGGTGAGCATGATCTGTAGGTTTTAAGTAGTGTGGGTTGACTGTTATATCTGCAAGATTACACACCTACCTGAAAAATGGCTACACCTATAACTCCTATATTGTATTTGCTAATCTTTCAAATAAAAACTTAATTGTTATGAAATCTGTCATCTGCAGTAATTGGGACCTCAATTCAAAACCTGTCTATTGTTCAGGGTCTCTGTATTAAAATGGTATTCACTGGTCTATTTCTGTATTAAATTCTGACTATTTTTAGATCACACAAAAATATTGTATATTATTTGGGACATTGCCATGGGTTATTTGTAATGGGGCCTTAAGATATTGGGGGGGGGACCCACCTTGCAATTTGTGCAGATTCACTGTAGACTGACTTCATTTTTGTATAATTACCTTATTCTGGAACCCAACTCTCCCTTTGCTATATTTATTAAAAAGAGCCACAAAATGTAATTCCAACTCTCAGGGTTTCCACAGAATTGTGAGCTTGCAGTTATAATAAAAATTAAGCCCCCTTTTTCATCCCACCCCTCACCCCAAAAATGAAGCTTTATTTCAGGTTATTTGTTTTTGGTCACCCCTTCAAACTCGCAACGTAAAACAAATTGTTTTATATTGTGAGTAATTTCTTCTGTTACATCGTTTTTAAAACATTTATTTTTCTCTTATAAAATTCATATCAGTATAAGAACATGTTATACGAACTTGCTTATAAGTCCGATTTGCTTATAAGTCGTGTCCATGTGCAAGCAGCACAGATGGATCTGCCATGACATAATGCACAGGAAATCAGGGTCTGTGCAGTTTTGTTAGGA
Organism: Potamilus streckersoni; assembly: GCA_016746295.1. Taxonomy (NCBI): domain Eukaryota; kingdom Metazoa; phylum Mollusca; class Bivalvia; order Unionida; family Unionidae; genus Potamilus; species Potamilus streckersoni. The sequence continues at coordinate 1,645,414 of JAEAOA010000455.1, forward strand.
ATAATAAGTGGATGAAATAAAACAGACCCTTATATGCCAGCACATTATGGAATTGCAGTCATGGATTAGGATTTTTGTTGTTGTCGGACCTGACTTATCCATGAGTACATATATGGTAATATATGTAGTGATTCTCTTCCAGAATTTTCTTCTTAAAATTTATCCCTAAAATTATGAAAGATGTGTCCTCTATCATCATACTTATTTCTGTGATTTCTTCACAACCAACATTTTTGTCTTATTTTAAAATCGAGTGTAATTGATTCAGAGTTAACTCAGAATGAATGTTTAAAGCTATTGAAAAAATGTTAGTTATGAGATTATCTTCAATGTAGATAATTACTCAAGAATTTATGCTAACTGAAAGGATCTGTAAAGGAAAAAAGTTACTACATTTACAATCGGGATTGTGGAGGTCATTTGGTGCACATAAACAATAGGTTGAATCTCATTTAAATAAATGGCCAATGAAATAACTGATGAAAAGGTTGTTAGTCTGAATTTTAAAATCTAAGACAAAAAAATAGATTAAAAGTTACACTACAAGAGGGCAACTCATGTATTTTCATTAGTATTAAAATTTTGCAGTTTCTTACTGTCATTTGTGGCATGAAGACATTTGCAAGTCTAGTCCACCTGCAAACGGCACAAACCCATACATGCCATTACATGTTGAGGCAGCAGATCTGGGTCTATTCAGTTTATTAGGAGCAAGTACATTAATTTTTCAAAAATCATTGTTATGGAGAATAAATGTAACTGTATTTTGGAATCAAAATGAAATTTAGCTTCTGGTTCAGTTATAAAAATATAAACAGGAATATGCAGAGAAACAACAACACAGATCCTAATCTGCTAATACATGGTGTGCCAGGAAATAGTCTATATTCTTTGCAGTTAGACTTGACTTGCAAGCAGGTATATATGGTACATTGTCTAGACAAAATGTAGTAACTTATTATATTTTCACAGCCAATACCTAACAACATCTACAACAGCCATTACTTCTCCAATAAGCCAACACAAGTTATACCCCTTTGCTCAATGGTGAATTGTATTAGATTTAGTGTGGGGTTTTTTCAGGACACAAGTAAAATCCTTAAGTCTATATCTTCCTATCTATTTCATCACATGACTACCTTTTTATAATCTTTAATCCTGTTAAGATATATTATCTGTGACAAATATAGAGATGATGATTGTGACCCAGATTAGCCTGGGGCTACTTACTGAGGGTAAAAAGACATTGGACACCTGACTTCATATCCTTGTCAGTTCTCAAAAAAGGTATCCAGTACACATTTTCCACATAACAGACACAATCACAGTTCAGCAGCTTGATTACAAAATATTCACCCTTGGAGTGATATGGTAGACTTTCTGGGTTTTTCTCAAATTCTATTTTTTAAGCCCAACTCAGAATCAGTAATATATTTTCTATTCATATTAATTTACATTATTCATTTACAATATACATTAAGAAAAGAGGTATTCCTTCCACAAAGAGTATAAGATGCTCATTTGAGGGTGTCAGAAGTGTTTTATATAAAGTCATACCTAATAAACTGACTGATATTTGGAAAACCATGCATAATATTTGTAAGCCCACAAACCATGCATAATATTTGTAAGCCCACAAACCATGCATATCATTTGCAAGCCCTACTTTTATTTACTTTAGTAATTATATTGAGAAAAATTAACGTTTAGTTTCAACTGTAGTGGGAACCCACCATCACTATTTTTTTTGTCATCTTTCAAAGATAGTCATTGCTTGTAATTGTTTTGAAATTTTTCTGCACTACTTGCAAAAACAGGCTTTAGTTAGATAATCATAGTTTGATTGGATAAAAGTCAACATTATTTTGTTGTGTTGGAATGGAATGTTTAGATTCCTAATGTGTGAAATTGTTTCAAATTACTAGTCACTAGGAGGCTTGTTTGGCATACCATACCATTGTAATAGTGTAAATTATTTGAATTTTGCAATTGTAGAAAAAATATTAGAAAATCAGCATGAAAAACTTTACCTATACTTGTAGATTGCTTTTATTTGTACTTTTCTAAACCCTGCTGAATAGTTGATACAGCTTTTTATTTAAACAATAAATGGTATGTGATCTCTGCAGTCAAAATACTGTAGGGAAAAAAAATAATTAAAATATCTTTCATCATTATTTCTCTGCTTAAAATAGCTAAATTTAATTTCTTAGTCATTCACCAGATTGATCATTACATGCATTTTGGTGACAAAAGTGCAGACACCAAAAATGCCAAGAAAAATGGCATAACAACAAGAATACTTTTGTATTTACAAGTTCAGCCATTAGTAAAATTGTTGAGTTCAACTTTGGGTTATGGGTAGGATGTAGTTAATTCAAAAACGCATTGACCTGAGGTCTCTAGGGTAGTATCCATTTGAATAATAAGTCATTAGAACCACCCTCCAACTCATTTCTCATCTATAATCTTAGAGCATCGGATCTGACATCTGTACCTTGTACCTGGCAATCAAAACTGGCCACAGTTTGGTGTAAAATTTCAATGGTATTGTGGCCAAAATAAAATGTGGTCTTCTTTTTTTTAACCATCCGTAATTATTTATCAGTGATTCATTGTTGATTTTGTACCCTAGTGATACAAGAGGCTATTTATGTTAGATTTTGGGGTAAGTGTACATAAAATTCAGTTCAGAAAGGATGAATGTGACTGTTTTCTGTTTTAAAAAAAATTTAATCCAATTGAGGGTATATATAACCTTCCTCAAAGTTGAAATTCTCCTGTCAAGCATTGTTTGAAATTGATGTAATTGGCAGCTCAGATTTCACTTAAAACCTAAAAGACAGTAAATTGGAATTAATATGTCTACTGATAGGTGAAATGAACATAAATTTGTAATCTGGTGTTCAGTAAAAGACACCTGAAATGGAAAACACCAATACATCACAAGGCCAGTACAGGACACCAATACAACACCTGCAGAGACAGCAGAGAGAGGTAGAACAGATCACATTTTGTGTTAATTTCTTGGCATGAAGACAATGTGAGGTCCCTATTATCACATAGCCTGTATTTATTGTCTATTCATATCAACCCAGCAAATACTGCATGGCACATAAAGAAAGTCCAAGATAAAATTAAACTGTATAAATCAAGACATTTGAATACTTAAGTAAGAAAGGTCAATAATATTACTGTTTGACAATACATTTTTGAGATACTGTATATAGAAAGTCCAACTTAAAAACATCATAGACCCCTCATCTGTTATCACATGCTGCACTGGTAGATGAGAGTCTATGCTGTCAGTTCTGTTGATTGTTCCTAACAAATTGTATAGACCATGACCTGCTAGTGCATTGTGTGACTTTCAGTCTTTGCTGTTGCATTTGGATTCAACATACAAACAAGGTATGAAGGGTGGTGGATTGATAGTTTCATGCAATTTTGTGTTCTAGTTGAGTCTAAACACTTTTCCATGTCCTCTGGTAAATGCAAGTGTATACATATTTCTGAAAGGTTCTAAGATAGCAAAAACATTGAATCTTAATTCAAAATTTCTCACAGAGAAAAAAATGTGAAATTTTATTTTAAGATATTAATCATTTTTGTAATTTAAAAAAATTATGAATAAAGATTTTGTGGTCATCAAGACAGTTACATTCATTTTAAATTAGTGATAAAGCAATCTGTTTTCATGGTATTGTTATCTACATGGATAAAATAAATGTTTTCAAATTGTATTTTATTAAATTTTAAATGCTTGTAATTTCAGATACAATCCATTGTGCAAAAAATCCATGATGGATTTAATTCAGTGGGAGGGCAATTTTTCTAAAATATTTAAGGAAGTTATATTATTTAGTATAATGAGATATGATTGTACAAAAAAATTGGAATGCTTTAGAAAAATTTCAATTTAAAATTAAGTTTCTGTAGAGAAGTTCATTATTTTTTTTATTGAGATGCAGTCTCCTTTTCAAGACCTACATTAGTATATTTATGGGATGATAAACATTATTTTTATTTTAATTGAGTTATAATCATTGAAAAAGTACAACACAACTAGCTACAGGTGGAAAAAAGCTTGGATCGGTAACAAGGTTGAAAATGCATATGCATTTAACCTTAGTTCCCACGGTAACAAGGTTGAAAATGCATATGCATTTAACCTTAGTTCCCACTGTAACAAGGTTGAAAATGCATATGCATTTAACCTTAGTTCCCACAGTAACAAGGTTGAAAATGCATATGCATTTAACCTTAGTTCCCACGGTAACAAGGTTGAAAATGCATATGCATTTAACCTTAGTTCCCATGGTAACAAGGTTGAAAATGCATATGCATTTAACCTTAGTTCCCAGAGAAGTATAACTAGAGACTACTGGAGTGTAAGTAACCTCAACCAAATCAATGAGTAAATATCTTTTGGGTCTGGTGGCAAATGTGAGAAGAAATAAAATGTTGACATGTGGAATGAATGTAGAATATATTTTGGTTATAATTGATAAAGTCAAGAAGGAGTTGTAAGAAGTTATAAATAGAACTACTGATTCCCAAACTCATGCAGATAAGATATCAAAATTTCAGCCCTGTTTTACATTGGCCTAGTTTTTTTCAAATCTTAGTTTTTGTTTATGAGTGATATGTTGAATTTAAATAAATGTGGACACTACAAACCAATAACAACATTCTTAATTTCATGTACAAGGTATTATAGTCAGCATTTTTGTTCTTGAAATGTCCTTGAAAAGTGTTTGAATCTTGTGACCAAGAAGAGAGTTGGTTTGTGAATAAAATCTTGATTTCTCCATCATCTGAAGTTACCAAATTTGTGAATGACATTCACTTGGGGTAAGGAAGAATCTGGTCATTTCAGGGTCAATGGTCAAGTTCTCTGAATGAATGAAAGGATCAAAATGTTGTCTGAATGATAAACATTAGCTCTAAATTGAATATCACAACCATTCTTTATGGATGGCTTTCGCTTTGGGGTAAGGAAAGGGCCTATCAATGTTGTGGACAGAGGATTAAAGGACAAGGTCATTGACTGAAAGATTAAAGGTAGTTTATGAAAATAATTTCAGTTCAGACTGTTAAATTAAACACTGTGCTTACATTTAATGTGCCATTCAGTGTACTTTTCTTATTACAGGTAGAATAGGGTTTACAGTTACTGCTTTACATGGGCATAATAATGGTATTTGATTCATGGGCATAGATGAATTATTTAATACCGTAATAGTTAAATATATGAAAACTTTGTCATTTCTAAGCAAGATTAGATTTCTAGATAAAGTGTTTTCCTGCCAGGTGTAAGACATATAGCTTAGTGTATCCAGTACAATCATTACACTTGATTAAATTTACCAGTAATGTAATTTGGTTGAGGTATAAAGGATTTAGTTATGCTCAATACTGTTATTCTAATGTTAGTTAAATTGATGCAACAACACCAAAACCAATGTAAACATGTCTCCCCCCCCAACCATTATTGATTTGGTGATATATCATCCACACTGTTGTTTTTCTTTTGCTGAGTTATAATTATCCAGGGAGTCTACCTGTTAATTTGACCAGGTGTGATTAAAATACCAGTGAAGGGATGGGTCACTTGTCAAGGTGAAACCTCATCTGTATTAAAGGTCAGTGCTAAATTGGTTTCATCAGTGCCTTGTTTTCTCTTTTGCCACCATAAAAGCAAAGGAGTGGCCTGCTGTGTTACAAGGCCTGTGTATCCCATCTGTAGCAAAGCTATATAATTTGTTAAGGACATTTTTTAATTAAAAAAATTTTGTGAACAAAGAAAATTACCTATCAAGTTCATTTACAAAATCTGATAGAGTTATGGCTCCTGCCCAAAAAGGAATTTTGCCATCTTACAACAAAAGCTGATAGAGTTATGGTCCCTGCCCAACAAGGAATTTTGCCATCTTACAACAAAAGCTGATAGAGTTGTGGTTCCTGCCCAACAAGGAATTTTGCCAAAACAAAATCTGATAGAGCTGTGACCCTTGCCTGACTTAGAACATTGCCCATCAATTGCAAGTCATGTTTGTTTACACTCAGTAAGGTTTGTAAAATTTCTTAAGACCTATATCAGGTTAAATTTTCACAATATTTCAACATGATTTAATAGATTTATCTCCCCTATCCAAGAATTGGGCCTTTTAATTGTATGATTATTTAGCTTTTGCTTAGTAAGGACTTTATGTATTAAATTAAATTTGGTTGCTATTATTACAATAATCACAATGTTTTACAAAGTCATCATTTTGTTTACTTAAAACTTGGCATTTCACATGAACAGGCATCCACATGGTTATGACACATGTCTTGTTTATTGGAATTAAGATAACGTAGCCCCTCCTCCTCCCCCCCCCATTTTAATATGCCAACATGCACCAATAATAATGTGATTCCAGATATAAGAAAGTACCACTGTGGTCCCCAAGACCAAAATATATGACGCTATGGGCTAAAAGAACATGGCAAAATATTTAACAAATCTGAAAAGGCCTGATGTACCATGTTTCCTTATGTTATGTTATTCTCGATATATCTCGGTTCTGAACATAGCGGTTGGTAATTATGAACCTCGACTACCACATTTTAGTGAGGGAGAGCCGAAATATCCTTTCATGACTTAATTTTCTTGTTTCAATGGTAGCAGAAACTTTGAGACTGAAAGAGATCTGAATGATTATGTGACACCTGGACACACAAAATGTGATGCAGTTCTTAATATTGACAGTGAATGGTATCCATTTCACTTTTGTGACACAAAGCCACTAGAAACCTTGTCCTTGTGTGGTAGCTGTGTGTATTGTGAACTTAACTTTGTTCATCCATCTTCTGAAATACATTGACCTAGTTACAATATTTCATTTTTATGAAGTATATAGGTAGGTACTGGAGTATAAAGATATGTAAGCACAGTTTTAACTATATCTTATATTAAAAAACATTTGATAAATACACATGCATTTGTGTTGTCAAAAAAAGGGGGCAACCATATCCATATCAGCTTGATTTCACAAACTTGAGATTTTTAGTGTCTTTTGTAAACTATATATTGCACCATAAACATCATATTTAAATACTTTTAGCTCTTTTTTTTTAGCAAAATATTTTATGGGGTGGTCTGGTTCATTGATCTGTCCATCCATTAGCACAGGTATGCTAATGTTACTTCTTAACTACTTGGATCATTGCCATGCATTTTCACACACACACACACACTCATCCCATAGTTTATTTGGTCCTAGATGAAATTAGTGCTGGTTGCACAACCAATATGACTTCCACAACGGCCATCTTCAAAATATCTTGTTCTCACTACTCCTAAAAGGTTTGTAATATCAACATTGGGTTTTCGCTAAAATTAGACTTCTTATGATGTCTAGTTGGTCTTAAATTAAATGGTGCTGCTAATGTCCATTTATACCATTGAGCTCATAACTAATCTAAGCCTACCTCTGCTCAGTATAGTATAATCTCAACAAACTCCAAACATTACAGCCATCTGACCCTGACAGAAGAATCAAAGGGATATTTATTTTTTTTTATGCTGTTTCAAATTAGCAGCAAAATTGCCTTGTCCTGCTCAGGCCAGTTTACAATCACATGATCACAGGCAGTCTCTTTTAGAAGTTAATATATACATAGTTTATAGGCTATAAGTAACTACTTACAGGTCACTTATAAGTGTCAAAAATAAGGATATGCAAATTTGGCATTTCATTTATGCTTCAGTTACAAGAGGAATGTGCAAAATTAACTTACTGTGCTTAAACATGAGATGAAAGTAAATTCCCACTAAATTTAATAAATTCATATTGGAAGCCATTTCCTCCATACCCTCTACTGCCTGACAGATTATTGTGTCCAGAGAATTTATTCATGTAAATGGCTACCAATAAGTTATGACCTTATAAAAACTCCTACACTTCCATTCAAATGACATTTTGTGAAATGATTGCCAACACATTAGCCTGCTGCTCTCAGCTACAACAATTCAGCCAACAGCAGCAATTTGTTTGCTGAAAAATAAACAAAGTATAACCATGTATATAATTTATTCACTATGTGATAGTTTTCCTCAAACATACATTTTCAGACATAATCCATCACCATCATCATCATCATCTAGGCCTCTACAGTCATGGGCATCTACAGAGAAAAAGGGGGTCAGTTGCTACCCGCCCCGCCCCACCCCACCCCACCCCACCCCAATCTTTTGAAAAACTCATTATGCAGTTTGCATGATTGTAAATTTGATTTTGGCTTAGCCCCACCACTACCACCAGTATTGTGAATTAAATCTCACATAGGTCTAAAAAGTTTCTACTGTAAGTCCAAATGTATGAAGTTCCAGCCAAATTCCAGTGATATTCCAAATAAATTCCAGTATTGATTTGTTTGTTGTTGGGCTTAACGCCATTTTTCAGCACAAGATAGGCTATTCATGGCGGCCAGTATTAATGGTGGAGGAAGAAACCGGAAAATCACCGGAAAGAACCACCGTCCCACGAGAAGCTACTGGCAAGCTTTCTCACATATCTACATTAGCCGAATCCTAGACTCGATCTCATGCAGACAGAGGTGAGATGGCAGTGATCCCTAACGGACAGCGCTTTAGACCACTCACTCCTTTAGACCACTCACTCGGCCACGGCCACGCGGGCCCCCAATTCCAGTATTGAATTTGTTGATCTACATATAGTGTTGAATATTCTGATGTGCACCTGGCATGGATTGTAGTGATGTGTTATGTCTTTTGAAATATCACAATAATAAAATCCAAAATGTACTTTTCTGAATTCGCTATAATTCCAAATTAATGTTTTAGTCCAAGAATATTAAGTACTTTTCAATTCTAGTGAATAATACACCACTCCCTCATTAACTCTGCACAGCAGGATCCAAAAACATCTATAGCGTTATAAGCAAGGGTGCGAGTTATAGAGGGACCTATAACAAGCAACAAAACAAGGATCAACGTACAGGCAAAAGGGTGGGTGGGGTAGGTTGGCATGTTAGTGTTGAAATTAAAGAATTAGAATGTGAATTTCATATATCAAGACAATTAATTGTTGTTTATTTCATTCTCTGTTGCCACCTGTTAGTATTTACCAGAATTTTTCATTGAGTCGGTTTTGCCAGACTGTTTATTTTCAGAGTACTGACAACTATTTCTTTCAAAAATCCCCAAACATAATATGAGACATCTTAGAACTTGCAAATTTCTCAATATGGATTCTATCGGTATGGCAATAATAAACCATTTCCAATGAAATAATAAGCTAACATATTTCATGTATTTTTTGTACCTTTCAATTTTTCATACACAATCCAGTTTTCAAAATTATAATTATTTAAATGTATCATAATTATTTGTACATATCACTTTGTATTACTTGAAAAATTGGTTAAATTGTTAAATATAAAATTTCCACTAAAAAGGTTTACATTTGCAAAAAAATACAGTATTCCCATTTTGTTTTTAAAAAATTAATGATTAATTATTTTCGTGTACAAAAATTTACATAAAAATTCTATGTATCAAGGTTCAAGTTACTAATTATCGCAATTTTTTTTTCATGTGCAACACATTTTAAAATATATTTTCTTTGGAAAAAATCAGGAGCCATGTTAGGCACCACATTATAAGAGGGTTTACGAGTTATCAGGGCCAAGTTATCGAGGGAGTGGTGTAATCTGAATAAATAAATCCACCCAATTTAAAAACCAGATCTTAAAGCAAGAATGAATAATTACTTGATAAACAAGATTATACACCTCTCTACTTGACCTAACCACCCTGATGGCTTAGTGGTTAGCATCTGACTTGATGCAGGAAATTGCAGGTTTATCCCTTGCCTCATCATACCAAAGACTTTAAAAATGGATCTAACAGCTGCCTCACTTGGTGCTCAGCATTAAGAGGTTAGTGTTAGGACTGGTAGGCCTGGTGTTAGGATAATGTGACTAGGTGGGTCACACTGCAGACATCATGCTAATATGAAAAATTGGTAAAGGTTCATTATAAATCCAAATCAAAGACATAGAGACACACACGAAGCTGCTTTAAAAACTAAAAATCATCATCATCATCTCTACTTGACCCAGGTCACAATTACATTTTCTGAAAATACAGAGTCAACTTAATGGGAAATTTCCATTCTGGTAGTTTCTAAGGTCAAAATCAAGACTTTCTGTATCTCAAATTCAAGTAAGCATTAATAATGATCTGAACAATAAATCCCTAATCAAAAAGAAACATTTAGTTATGTTGTTTACAAAATAAATGTCACTGGTCAGGTACACCATTAACTTTATTTTGGACAAAGGCCAAGTACAAAATACAGATATACATAACACAATCAGTAAGAAAAGTCAGCAATGATACAAATTAAATAGATATAACAAGTTTGAAAGTAGAAATGGACTTTTCTTTAATTCCCAGAAATTCTTTTCAGACAGTAGCGCGTCTGTTCCTTCAAGATATTCTTGTTTAGTTATTTTTGAGGTTATTTGTAAAACTGGAATGATAAATGGATTTATTTTTTTTTTAAGTTTTAGACAGCAGGAACATACAAATAAATTTACTTATTATGTTCATTAGATTACGTGATTACCAAGCATGTCATGTATTGCAATTAGTACCAAAACAAGTTGCAACACTCTGGTAAGTGAACCAATTATTTTTGTCTCAAAAAAATTTCATTAAGTATGTAAACAAAATTTAATTTTTGCTTTAATTTCTAAACTCCACATTGCCCATCTCATGATGAAGCTCTTTCATGTATGTAGTACAGACTTTTCGGATCATATACATTCACATTGTTCCAGTTTATATTTTGGGTGTGGTAGTATAATAGAGTTAAGTAGGCTCTTACTTTACAATGATTGTAGTGGATAAAGGGTTGGAGTGCTTTCATCACTAGGTGTAATAGTTGATAGCTTAACATTTTAATATGGTAGCATGTAGAACTTGCTTTTTGTGGTTGTATGCCTCTAAAATAGTTATGTTTGTGGTTGCTACCTGCAGAAGTCTTCAGTATTAATGATTGCTTCAAATTGACAAGAAAGTATGCCCCTAGTTCAGTACCACACCTAGACAGAATGGTTTTTTTTTCTCCTTGGGTTTTGACAACACTTATAATACAGTTTTGGGTATATCATGCCATGAAAATGAAAGCCATATGCCCTTCCCTTGGACACACAGGCCACTAACCTGGCCTAGTATAATTGGGTATTAAACTTGTGACCTTCTGATAACAAGCCTAATGCTCTACCAATTAAGTAACTTTGGCTGCCACCATGATAAAATTTACTTTTACTTTAAAATTTGAAAATCTCAATACTCTAATCTGTCAGTGTAAAAAAATTAAGAATTTTGTATTTTTTTTTATTATTGACAGATTACATGGAGATTTTTTAAAACTTTTAAAAATGTTTTTATAGACTATAAATAAATAACTCATATACATAAGTTCATGATATACATGAAAAAGGATGAGAAAAATATTTTACATGTTGGAAAAAATATATTGTATATATACATTCAGATTGATACTGCTCACAAGAGGTAGATAGATGTTTTAAAACCAAATAAAACACCTTGGTTGCATTGATTTCTATAATGCTGTATAAAAGACATCATCTTCAGTGCCTTAACAAAGAGGTTTTAACAAGCTGAGAGAAGATCAATTTCCAATCGGGTAATTTTTGTACAATTATTTAAAACAAGATAAATGTACCTGTTCTTTTCTTCCAGAATGGGCTATAAACTGAACTAGATGGTGGAAGATTGACTCTCTATAGAATATGCAAATATTTAACATATCAAAATATTTAACATATGCTTCTCTTTGATGTGATTGAGAAGTGCTTGAACTTAAGCAGCAAGTGGTTCTGAACTTTTAGGGGGTTTTTTTGTCCTTGAAACATTTTATTTAGTCAGTCAGCAATGCTGAAATGATATTGCCTCCATTACAAATGTAGCTACAGGACAAATAAATGCAGTTCTTAACGTTTTTGTTGTAATGCACTTGTGGGAGGGGGGTGAATTTGTCGCCTTTTGGATTTTCAGAAATGCTGTTAGTCATAAAAGAGTATAGATGAATTTTGACCAGTAATAGACTGATGCTTTCAACTAAATATGTCTTCTTCTCTTTTTAGAAACAGGAAAGCGGAAAGGAAGATGCAGGTAAGAAAATATTTACATAGTAGTTGAACTATGGTACCAAAACTTCCTTATGTGTCACCTGACAAGGTTTTCTCAGCATGTTTTTTATGTTCTTGAGTCAGATAAGAGCTTGTATTTTACAAAACCGAGGTTTTACAAAATCGTCAAGAAGTTATTAGAAGTGATGTAAGCAAGTTGCCTTAACAAATTTGATGTAAGCATATTTAACAAATTTACTAAGTTTAGAATTTATTTTTACATGCATTAAGTTTCTACATTCAAGGAAATCTGATCCACACCCATAGATTCCTTTTATCTATTCAGCATACTGTGGACATTATTTTTAATTCCAACGAAGACAATAATAGTTTGCTTTTACCAAAAAAAAATTTAAACAATTCAGGATTCTCTTCCTTTGTCAGTACTCAGTAACATCAGAATAATGTTACCAGTTCGCAGATTTTTCATATTTGAAAAAAATCAAAATTTTTAAGTTTGAACTGAAGGTCAGTCATTACTAAAAAGCATATTTTTGGTGATTCTGTCTTTTTAAAAATGGGTACTTATTTCTTAATATTGTAATTGTCAAACAAATGAAAAGTTCTGGAGACATGATGTGGGTTACCTACTAACCAAGAATCAGCCGACCTTGTAATTCAGTAGTCTTAACTTTGTTGTCTTGGCTTTCTGGCTTGCTTTGTTCAAGCCTTGTAGCATGTGTGCTTCTGAAGTGGGTAGTTGTCAAAATCAAGGGTGGTCTCAAAGTGATATTGGAATCTACAACTTTCATGTGAATGACTCATCGTTGTATGTCAGATGTATAGTCCAGCTTGTGTAGTTAACTGGAAAAACATCATCATTTTACAAAACAACTAAGCTTTCTATAGAAAATAATGTATATATTTATTTTTTTTTACCAGAAATGAATCTCTAGTTTTTTTTCAATATGATCTTTCACTGTTTGATCACTTCGAAGTCGTATTTAATTCACCATCCTTTACTGTTGAATTGTCCAACACACAGGACATTCTTCCCAAATTCTTTTTTTTAATCTTTATATTTATACTAAATATATGACTTATTTTGGAATTCTTCATTCTTTTGTATCCCCAAATCAGTAAAAAAAATTTGGTCCATTTTGTGGTTTTTCAATTGTATACAACTTTCCACATACTGTTCAAAATAATTTTCCTTTTAATTTATAGATTTTAAAAAATTCAGTTTTTATTCTTAAACACAAAAAAAATTGCAACAATTTTAATAAAGATAAGAGTCTCAAAATGTAAAACCCAGATGCAGAAAATAACCATGATTTGTATATGTGTAAGGTATCTGAAGAATTAAGAGTGCATTAAATAAAGTGAAGGTCTACAAACAGCTATGTTAATTACATGTACTAGCCTACTTTTGATGACTGAAACTTGCATTTCAAATATATAGACATATCAATCAAATAATGTAAAGTTAAAAAGTGGAGCATCCCTTATAAGACAAATCCAGCAGCCAACTGCACAAACCCAGATCCGCTGTCACATAAATCGATGGCATATCCGGGTCTGTGTAGTATCTTTTAGTAGAACAAACAACATAGACCTTGATTTGCAGGTGCATTATGTTGTGTCTGATCATCGCTGTCTATGTCGTTTGTACTTGGACCCAAAATATATACAAGGGCAAATAGTAGGCTTAATTACTTTGATTATTATACAAAATGATGGGAGGGGGGAGGTCATTGAGTAACATTTTAATGCAATTTCATCTAAGATACATTTCACAAAAGTTTGTTTTCCCTTGCTGATTCATTCTAAGATTAGTGACTGTTGCTTTTCTTAATATACCTTTCAGTGTTGGGCCAAAGGGCTTGATACAGTCATATCTTGTTTTTAGGAACATGTACTGTATACACAAAAATGGATCCAACTACACACAAAATACACTATTATATACCAGTGCTTTATGCAATGACAGATCAGGGTCTGTGTTGTTTGTTTCAATGATTACTCCTAACAAACTTCATAGATCCAGATCTGTTTGCACATTATGCAATGGTGGATCTTGGTCTTTGTAGTTTGATCCAACTAATAAGTGAGTCTATACGGTACTTTTTTGTCCTTAAAGGATTGGGAAAAAACTCAAGAACATAATAAGATACATGAAACATGATCTTTTTACACTGGTGGTTTTTAAAGACTAATTTTATGGTTTAAAAAAAAATATAGCATACCATCTGAAGTACAACTCATGTTGTATAATGTTGAAAGAGAAAGCCAAGTCTTTCCTCATCTTATTCATTGCAATAGCAGTAATAGTTTGTGATAACCTCCAAGTGTTTGGGGCACACAAGAAGGCTTTTTATGTTGTTGTTTATTCACCTTGGATTTTTAGTTTACAGTTTATCAGTGTGGATGAGACTAATCATGTATTGAACATCTTTGCTTTCTGGCAATTGGCAATAATGATATCAGGTGCATATAATATTATACCATATTTACTCGCTTATAAGTCTGGCTTTAAACTGCACACATCCAAATATACCATCACATAATGTGCTGACAGATCTGGGTTTGTTCAGTTTTTTTAAAGAGTAAACAACAAAGAGCACATGCCCTGAACTACAGACACATTATGATATGGAAGGTCAGGAAATTTATTGCTTGTAGTTTGACTTATAAGTGAGTATAGATAGTTCTTTTGTTCTTCTCTATAAAGTGACTCATTAAAAGATGATATAAGATGGGTATGGTCATGGACTGGTTGAATTAAGTTTTCCTTGTAATGTACTCTTTATAAGGCTGCCTTGATTATAGCATAGTACACATGTATACCATCCTTGTAATGTCCCCCATTATAAGGCTGCCTTGATTATAGCATAGTATACATGTATACCATCCTTGTAATGTACCCCATTATAAGGCTGCCTTGATTATAGCATAGTACACATGTATACTATCCTTGTAGTGTACCCTATTATAAGGCTGCCTTGATTATAATATAGTACACATGTATACCCTCCTTGTAATGTACCCCAATATAAGGCTGCCTTTATTATAACATATTACACATGTATACCCTCCTTGTAATGTACCCCATTATAAGGCTGCCTTGATTATAGCATAGTACACAAGTATTCCATGCTTGGACAGCTTTATAGCAAGGTTAAGATTGAATCTAACAGGAACAATATTTTTAGTACAGGTGTTCATAATATCAAATAATATCAACAAAAATTCAATCATGTGATGAGTTGATACATTAGGGCTTTGATACCTTTGAGTTTCCTCCATAACCTTATGAAGACAGATGGGAATGAAGTGCAGTTTTCTCTCAGTATAAGGACATTCATTGTAACAGTTTTTCTCAATATGGCTGGTGTGGTTAATGGTCCCATTTTCTTCAGTAGTATAATTGTATACATCATTAACGCAATAAGTTGCCTGCCATGCACATCTATAATGATGGAGTACTATATCTTGTATTTCATTATAATGTGGTCCCACAATAAGTTGGTAAACTTTGTTGCTCCCATGTACACTGTTATAACGAGGGAATACTGTTACCACAGTCAGTAACATAATAATTTGACACTGTCTCAAAATATTTATAGAAGTAAATGCAACAGATGTTGATATACGATTGTAAAGAAATCAAAGCTTTTTTTCATTTTAAAAAAAGGCAAAACCAATTTCATTTTACCTAGACATGTTTTCATGATCGATTATATTTTATGGACCTGTCAAAGCTTGAAGAAAATTTCAAAGGTAAAATAGAAGTCATTTTTTTTCCTTCTCAAGTTAAACTGAAAATGTGATTACATTCATCATGGATTTATATAATCCGATTTGTCTTCAGATAAAATATTGAAACTAAAGAGATTTTGTCAGACCATCCATCCTATACAACCTAGATCTTAGATGATACACGTCCACTGTATAGAATTGAATGATCAAAACCTTTAACACTCTATTCCCATTTTCATTTATTTTTCTGTTGTTCACACTCAGTTCTCTGGAAGTTATGCATTTTTTTAGTTAAAAATACTGAAAGGATTTCAAATAATTTATAAGCATCTTGTTCTTTTCAAATAGAAAATACTTGTTGTATTGACCACAAATATTCAAACATTCTTTTGACTGCCCAGTTTCATTGTCCAAATTCTAATTACAGTAGAACCTGTCTTGAAAGACTATACCTTCTGCCAAAAATGAATGGTCTCTCAAGTCAGGTTGTCTTTCATAACAGGTCATAACACTATGTAGTCATTAAATCTGTGCATGGTAATTCTGTTCACTCATAGCAGTGGTTTCTCAAGACAGATTTTACTGTAACCCTAGTAAAGTGACCTGTTTGTTATAGAATTGATGAAAATTGTTGCCTTGGTAATTTTCCACCAGATGTATATATTTAAATTGTACAGTTTTTGCTTTAAATATTCTCTCTGAAGGAGCATTATGAATGCTTCAACATTTTCCTGGATGCTATTCTAAGAGACTGCCAGTATTATTCATGTATTTTTAAATGTGTTCTGATTTGGGTGGACACGTTACCAAAGTTTGTTTCTGTACCATAAAATATTTTTAATCCAATAACTACCATGCAAAATTATTCTGTAACTAATGATAAATAATGTTATTGCCAAAAGTACTCGCTTATAAGTTGAGTCCAACTGCAGAGACCCAGATCTGCGCATAATGCATTCTACAGTGACAGATCTAGGTCTATGCAGTTTGTTTCGAGTAATCAGTAGAAGAAACAGCATAGACCCAGATATGCAGGCACATTTTGCAATAGCAGATCAGAGTTGCAGTTTGACTCAACTTGTAAGCATGTATAGAAAGTAACTTGCTAATACCAAAAAAAGACTTATTAGATTTCAGAAACTAATTAGATTTCAAAATGTTCAAAAAGGCTCAGTTAGTAGTAGGAATATTCCTTTCATACACCCTCCCCTGTTGAACGTGAGATAACACTTTGCTTTTTGGTCTATAATGAACTTTTTCTGCAGTGATGGAGAATGTTACGAGGTCACACCCACACCCACCAGCTGTCTTTGGAGTTTCTGTTGTAGCACGAGTTGAGTTTAGCTGGTGGTCATATTGTCTATGATTTGCTTAGATCTGTTGAAAATTATAACATTACTTATGGAAATATTCATATCAGAGAGATTATAGTGGTGACATTTATCAGTACCCATTTGCATTCTTCCACACAATTAATAAATGGCCCAGGAATCTAGGTCAGAATTTAAATAATATTTTATAGGCATACTGTTCTGGTAGTTAATAACTCACAGTGAAAGATCTGATTGCATGGATCAGCTATCATGTGTCCAAGTACAAAACAGAAAAAAAATCTGGTAAGCATAGCTTGACCTGGATAATATTACAGCCATACAAACAGAAAATAGAAAAAAAAAATTTATGGTAAGTATAGATTGACCTGGACTTTATTACAGCCATACAAAAACAGAAAATAAAAAATACATATATGGCAAGCACACAGTGACCTGGACTATATTACTGCCATAGGCTTTTTCCTAATGTCCCACAGAGTGCCAAGGATAAAATGTTGCTGACACATGTAAAGGAAAACAATAAAATGAAATGTAGGAGAAAAGCATTCTGGAAAAAGTATCTGAAGAGTGGACATTTGATTTGACCTTTCATAAGTAAAAACTGGTGTATGAATAACCCTCCAAGAAACAAAATATGTATCTTTTGAGCAGGTAACCTTTATCTAAATGGCACTGAAAGGGATTTTAAAAAAAGTAAAAAAAATAAAAATCACCTTTGACTTTTTCCCTTTTCTTTGATACAGTGTTGTCCACTAAGACAGGGGATCACTGTATTAAGAGGGATAGTATAGACAAGGTTATCACCAGAGATGAGGTGTGTCTCCAGTTAAATGTATTTTATTTTTTAGCTGTGACTTCAATCACCAAATCGGAAATATGATCACTTCTGGAATGTTATTGTATGAACCTTTCTTTAGCATTTTCATAGTTTTATATGCTTTATACAGCCTGGGGGGGGGTATCTACTGGTCATAGAATATCAGGAGCTTATGAGACATTCTGTTGTCTGTCATCTGTCAGTACCATAGGGGCTATTCCTGTACCTTAGGGGCTGAATTACTTGGATGATTGCCCTAAAATTTTACACTAAATATGAACATGCTGTGAGGGCGGAAATGACATGAATGTAGATTACAGCTGCCAGAGCATAATGTATGTTGTCAGTTTCAGAGCTGTTTGTTAGTATTACTCCAGAATGGATGGGTTTTTACTGAGAGACATCTTTAGATATTGAATCTGAAATGATAATAGTACTTTTCTGATGTCTAATATGGCCACCATAAAAACCATCATGAACATTTTATTGGTATCAATGTAAAGTATTCACCAGAACACTTATTACAGTAACAGGTTGGTCCTTGATGAAATGATGCCAGGCCAAATCTGTTGCCACTACAGTGGCCATCTTGAAAATCTTGTTATTGATGGTCAAATCAAAAAAAGGTTTGCACTACAGAATTTCTTGCGATATTCCTACAAGGAAATGATCTAACATCCAATATGGCCTCCACAGCAGCCATCTTGAAAATTATTTTTAGCACTACTCCTCCTGAACAGAACTTCATATCAAGGAATGGTTCACCCAGAAGATATGTCTTGTTGAATATGAATGAAAATAATTGCAATTTGACATCCAATATGGCACCACAGTGGCCATCTTAAAATATTATGGCTGCTGCTCATAGGTGGATGATTATATTAAGCAATTAATTTCATATCTTGTCCAATTTGGCCTAAATGAAAATGGTGTCTTTGACCACAACAGCAGTTCTTATGAAAATCTTGTAATTACTATTAGGTTTTCACTAAAAGACTTCATACAATGTCTGTTTTTTCCCAAATGAATTATGTGCCCATCTGACATCCAATATGGCCACCATAGCTTACATTTTGAAAATCCTTTTTATTGCAACTCATTCTAAACAGAAAATCATATCAACATGGGGTTTTTACCAGAACACTTTTTATGATATATGGTTGGTCCTAAATGAAAATGAAGCAGAATGAACGTATGGTATTGCACAAGAGTATAAAAAATGTTTTCAGCACTCAAAAGTAAAAGAGAATAAAGGGTCTTATCCTGAAATCCTGTAAATTCTTTTCAGCCAGTAGAGCATCAGTCCCTTTAAGGGGTTCTTGTTTTCAGTTAAGAATTTCTTCCATTTTAATAATTGTCTTTTTATGATAATGAATGGGTTAATACATTTTAATGATATCCAAATTCTTTAAAAGTATATTGTATTATGTGTTGCTATAGTGAAACCATAGCTGTAATTCCAATATATATAGATAATATATATATAGATAACATCATCTTTACCACCCACATACTCAGAACTAAAAGCCTCCAGAACACTGATGAGGATTTAAAAGCCCACCTTGGACCTGGTCAACTTTAGTTCATTGCCCAGTGTTGACCTGGGGCCATTCTATTAGTAAATAGAGAAAACTGGAAAGTCTTTCCCTTCAGCTATTTAGATTGTGTAGAGTGATAACTGCATGGCTCAAAATTGTCATCTAACAATGAAAGATGTCAGTAGTTTTAGGTCAGATTAAAATTTACCAATTATGGGGTAATTATTAATAGACAGGTAAATGATGCCACTGGCCACTTTGTCACCTCTTTTCTCTGATATTTATTAAATGATCCTGGAGCAGTAACCTTGCATGCAAGGATAATTCTGAAGTTGTTTGTGCAAAGACATTTGGGTAGCACTGAAGTATATAATGATCACATCAATGCAGTTATAGCAAGTTGTTGTAAATAGAAAAATATGTTAATGAATTTTGTCTTGTGAAAATTATATGTGCAATTTATTACTACAAATATATAATTACTTGGATGTATGCATTGTTTCTGATGTCAGTAATAATTATAGACTACCCTCTTTGTACTCTTGGATAATGTGGTAGATTGCAAAATTGCAAATTACAACCATTGCAAATTACAAGGACCTTAGCTAAGACTTCTGTACCTTATATACCTGCATATGAATCTAGTCCAACTGCCTGCACCATAGACTCTGTTATCACATAATAAAGAAACATATCAGGATTTCTGTTGTTTATTTCTTGAACTGCATGTGTCTAGATCTCCTTGCTCATTTTGTGGTGACAGATATGTGTTTGTGCAATTTGCAGTTGGACTTACAAGAAAGACCATGGTTCTCTGGGCTTGGCAATATCCAATTGTAGAAAATATATTTATTTTATATACATTGTGTGTGTGTATATACACACACACACACACACACACACACACCCAATGTATTAAATAATAACTACTTAAATCAAAGCTGTTTGAAAAGAACTATCTCTTTTTAAAATTGTTTTTGTGACCAAATTGCACATAAATATATGATTGTGCTATTATAGATGAAACATATTGGGTCCCATGTCAGCTTAACAGCACAAAGTAAGTGGAACATTTACTTTTCTTGCAATGCACTTGTGTTGAAATTAACAGGATGCATACATCGTAAATTGTGATTTTCTTTTTGGCTTCAGTTCCAGACAGTTTATTAGTCACACACACATCTAAAGAAGATTTTATTATGTAAAATTATAATAATTCATGTTTTAATTGATTCTTATCCTATGTTTTTGTTCTGGGAGTTTATTAAGAAAATTTAACCATCTTATCAATGACATTAAAGTTTTTTGAATTAGATCGCATTTCATTTTCGGACAAAAATAATTGTCCAACTCCAAAGTGAGCTGCATAGGGCGACAGCATTTCAAAATCTGGCAAGGTGATGTTGGTTGGACTTGATAAAGTGTCACAATTTTATTTCTGTTTGCTGAAGAGTACAAGAGGCACATCTCTGTGGTTTTATTTCACATGTGAATTTTGACAGATAAAGAGGTGGCCTGCACTATAATGTTTGGTGCCTTGTGTACACTTCAAGCTGGCTGCACAGATTAAGTTTTTTCAGAAGAAGTTAGATAAGACTCTTTGCTTCTTTTGGGTGTTCCCATCAATGTATTGGATAAAAGAAAAAAAAGATTTCTGAACTAAATATATTTTTCTTTAGCAGATGATTTCACTAGTTCTTGTGTATTTTGTTAAGTGTTTCATCAGTTCTGTGCCTATCATGGAGGGGGTTGGTTGGTTGGTAGATATATCTGTGTTTATTCTGCAGGATAAACAAGTACAGGACTGATGAAAGGCTACTTTGTTTGAAGATTTAAAGAAGTCTTAAACTTTAGGACAGTTTTCTTTCCGAATTTGAAGCTTTCATACATACATAATTGTTTTGTGTTTAAAATGGAGATATTTGGCATTTTATGATAAAGACTTTAAGCAATACACATAATGCTGTATATTTTTTGGTTTATAAGTAGACTTTTTTTCTTGGTGCAGTGAGTAGTATGAAAATGATATACATGTAGTAGCAGTCAGAGGCTTAACTAGGGTGGGGCAGGGGGGTACATATGCCCCTGGGTGCCAATGTTCAGGGCGCCAAAATGAGGCTTACAAGGTTACATTATAATAAGTAAAATAGAAAAATGTGATTAAATGGGGAGGGAGCTGGGGTGCCAATTTTATAGTTCGTCCCCGAGCGCAAAATATCATAGCTATGCCTTTGGTAGCAGTTACAGGGTTTATCATCTATGCTGGCTATATGGTGCTGATTAAAAGTTGTTCTGGGCTTGGCACCATTTTTTAGAACATGATATGCTATGTTTTGTGATATGTATATCTCTGAGGAAAGAAGCTGAGAAAACGTTGGAAAAGTCCCATGAGAAGTTACTGGCAGGCTTTCTCATATTCCTATGCTAAGCCTGAGACTTGAATCCACACTGACCAAGACTTGAATCAACATGGACAGAAGTGAGATGTCCTTGATCCATAAAGACAAGGCCCATAGACCACTCTTCCACCTGATAATACATAAAGCTCTGAAAATAAATATCAAGAATTGGAAAAAGGGACATGAACCCCCACCCCATAAACATTAAGTACTAAACAATTAACATTAAAGAGAAAAGAAATTAAATTTTTACAAAAGGTATCGAAAAGAACAAAATGGCTAAGTATGTAAAAGCCCTACAAAACTGGTAAAAATTGGATATATAAGCCACATTTCTACAAACTGATTTTTTTTTCTTTATTCTTTTTCTGGTGTTATATCATTATAAAGTTATCTCATAGAATTGACATGAAATACTTATATTTAAAACTAAAAGGCAATATTGATGTTCTTATCTATTTACACGAAAAAGGCACTTGCTTATGAAAACAAGTGATATTTTACTGGTTAAAGTAATGTTCAAAGATATGTAACGCCCAAGGCCTGTAAGTAATTTACTGGATATTTGGCTAATACTCTCTACCCAATCTGATATCTATTGATACTGAATGTAAATTTATCAAATCTGTATGAACATTGAGGTGGAATTTCTAATGCCAAATACATATTCTTCACCTCATGTTTTTAATTTTGTTTCTGTGGTTTTGGGAACAAATTCGAGCATCATTATTACAGAGAATTCATGCATAGAAATTCCATAAGATGTTTGTGATACAAGAAGTGGCTAGATCAATAACATATTTCCAAATACCGTATTTATCTGATGATAAGCACATCCCATGCTGACAAATTTTTTAGGCAGGTCCCATGGTCTTACTACAGAAGTACTGTAACAGCCTTGTGAAATGAATTTTTATCATACTTCAATAGGTACAAAGTTGATAAAGTTTTTAAGAAGGTGATAATCAAATGATAATGTCATGCCCAAGATAAAATGTATGGAAGGCACTTACTAGAAGCCCTTACAGTTTTTGTTTGTAGGTTAAAGATTGTGATTTTCTGAACACATAATTATGTGTCATTTTCAAGTAATTTTATAACTAAATTGCACTGAAACTGAAAATATACCCTAAGCTCTGAATCTGACATTAAACATGGTGCTCTGAAACTGACATTAAACATGGTGCTCTGAAACTGACATTAAACATGGTGCTTTGAATCTGACATTAAACATGGTGCTCTGAAACTGACATTAAACATTTTGCTCTGAAACTGACATTAAACCTTGTTCTCTGAAACTGACATTAAACATTGTGCTCTGAAACTGACATTAAATATTGTGCTCTGAAACATACATTAAACATTGTGCTCTGAAACTGACATTAAACATTGTGCTCTGAAACTGACATTAAACATTGTGCTCTGAAAACATACATTAAACCTTGTGCTCTGAAACTGACATTAAACATTGTGCTCTGAAAATGACATTAAATATTGTGCTCTGAAACATTAAATATTGTGCTCTGAAACATACATTAAACATTGTGCTCTGAAACTGACATTAAACATTGTGCTCTGAAACTGACATTAAACATTGTGCTCAGAAACTGACATAAAATATTGTGCTCTGAAACATACATTAAACATTGTGCTCTGAAACTGACATTAAACATTGTGCTCTGAAACATACATTAAACATTGTTCTCTGAAACTGACATTAAACATTGTGCTCTGAAACTGACATTAAACATTGTGCTCTGAAAATGACATTAAATATTGTGCTCTGAAACATTAAATATTGTGCTCTGAAACATACATTAAACATTGTGCTCTGAAACTGACATTAAACATTGTGCTCTGAAACTGACATTAAACATTGTGCTCAGAAACTGACATTAAATATTGTGCTCTGAAACATACATTAAACATTGTGCTCTGAAACTGACATTAAACATTGTGCTCTGAAACATACATTAAACATTGTTCTCTGAAACTGACATTAAACATTGTGCTCTGAAACATACATTAAACATTGTGCTCTGAAACTGACATTAAACATTGTGCTCTGAAACTGACATTAAACATTGTGCTCTGAAACATACATTAAACATTGTGCTCTGAAACTGACATTAAACATTGTGCTCTGAAACTGATATTAAACATTGTGCTCTGAAACTGACAACATATTTTGTGCTCTGAACTGGTATTATAAACTGTGGTGCTGTGAAACTGTAAACATGCCTTGTACTCTAAAGATGATAATGTACATTGTGCAGATTGGTGCCATAGTAGTGACTTTGTATTTAGAACATTTTTTTCTTTGGAAGCTTGTCTTGTTCTTTAAATGTGGAGTATGTAGGAATTTCTTTTTAAAACAACTAATCATTAATTTTTGATGGATTACCATGAAATTCAGCATCATGGACATCTCTTTTTCATTTTAACAAATCACATTGCTTGTTCGAGTTATTGCTTTTTATCTTGCAGCTGAATGCAATGTATGATGGAACAACTAGTCTCCAGGTTTTAATGGATCAGTGTGAAACTGTATGTGAAGATTAACAGATCACTATGATCCTGTGATTTTTGTCATGTTCAGTTTCATCTGGATGTAATATAGGACAAAATCCTGTGAGCACAATCTGTCTAACAAATTTCAGTGGATTGCACTGAATATTCAGCTTATCATCTGAAGCTATTGACAGATCACATTGCTTCTTTGATTTTTCATTGTTATTGGCCAATTTTTGTTGGATTACCTTGAAGCTTTGTATGTTGTGGTCATCAATAAATTGATGTGTTACCACATTTTTAAAGGAGTTGGTGCTCATTTTGCCTTATAGCTGCATGCATTGTGAATGCATTTAACCTTGCAGTTTTTGATGGATCGTTTTAAAACTTGATACACAATACAGTCAACATCTGAAGCCTGTGACCTAGCAATTGCCAAGCAACCCAAAAAGCGGAGAAGGGGACAGTTTCTTACTATGCCGCTATCTGAAGTTGGGACTAATAACCAATCACTGTTCTAACAATATTTTGTTGGTGTTATTGTTCTTTTTACTTTTATTTTATTTTTTTGTTGCTTAGAGCTGGATAATTTTTTTAATGCAACTATCATAGCCATTTTAAGTGGATTGTTGGGCAAATTTGTGTTATGTTTATCATCTAAAGATATATATGTCAATAAATCACATTAATGTTGCACATTTTGCCCTGTCCTGAACAGTGCAAGATGGAAGCATGAAAATGTACATGGTCTTTGAGGTGGGATCTGTGTGACATACATATTAGTGTCATCATCTCAGGATACACACATATTCGATAAATTTTGTGTTCCTTTGATTATTTTTTTAATAAGAGTTATTGCCCTTTATTAAAACTTTCAGTTGCAGTAGATGTCAGATTTTTAAATGCAGCTATTCTCAGCTCATTCAGAGGATTGATGTGAAAACTAGTACTAGGGTTCAATACCCACTGAAGGCAGCCTGATTGGCTGCCAACATGTGTCCTTGAAAAATGAATTTAGCTCCATTTTCCTTTGCATGCTATGTTATCATCATCATCATCCAATGTGTGTTTTGACCAATCATTGTACATGTACTATTTTTGAGAGAGTTACTGGTCTTTTCTAGGATATGATTGTCAGATTTTTGATGATGTCTCAAAAACTGCTCATCTTATTTTCAAGCCTTATCACTGTTCATTAAAACCCATCTATAGAAAATGTATCCCTTCTTATCAGCTGAATAGGAAAAAAAATTCTCTCCCCTTCCATTTTAAGTTCTTGAATAGACAGTGTCACACACAAATAATATTTTTTTAAAAATTTAGTGATGAATTGAAGATTTAATGGACTTGAAAAATTGTTATAAAAACCTTTAGGTAAAAATGCAATGTGAGATGGTCAACTGGCATTATATATATATATATATATATATATATATATATATATATATATATATATATATATATATATATATATAATTTTGTTTGATTTCCTTGTGATCAACTATTACTCATAGCCTATCGTGTGCTGAAAATGGTGTTAAACCCCACAACAACATCAACAACAACAAGTACTCATAAAAGGATCTTTTATTCTAGTGGATAGTTTGGTCATTACATAAAGGTAAACAAAAATTACCACTATATATACAAAGACAAGTATAAGTCAAGTGGATGAACACTGTTGCCAGGATGAGGATAATGACTGGATGTTATCATTGCATTATCATCATCAAACATTCATGCTACGTGTCTTCCTGTCACTTGTCTAATGGCCAGTTCATCAGGGATTAGACTTTATACATCCTGTAACATCAAGACCACATCAGGTACACCAGACATGTACACAAAGACCATTGATAAATTTTTTCTCCAAGGGTCAATTTCGGTATATATTTAATAACTCAAAAGCCTGTTTTGGGAACTGTCAGTGTTGTTGCAAGGATAAGACAGAGAAAAAAGCCAGTCATTTGGAACATGCAGTATTTCATGGGTTTTGGTTTTCAAGCTTATCTATTACCTGCTGCTGTAAGATGATTGACAGCTTGTGTGATATGTTTCAAGTTGTTTAATTTACATATTACAGCTGAAGGTTTAAAGAGACTAATTTGGACAAGAGGATTTCCCATTTAAATTAAACCTTTTTTATTGCAGAGCTTTTATTAGTCTGCTCTTGTGACACATTTTCTATTGTGGACGTTTTTATCACATGAGTGATAGTAACAGCAAAAAAAAAAACGGTGGATCTTGAAAGAGTTTACTCCTTAAAGTAAAAGGAAAGTATGTCAGTTGTGTATTCCTATGACTTTTTCAATGAAGCTACCTTGACATGGACATTCCATTTTTTAGTCACTATGAAAAATTACTCTGTCAGGTTAGAAAAACTGGATATAGAAATTGACTTAATATAAAGAAGTATATAAGGTTGAAAAGAGAACTGGATATTTAGATAAATGCATTCCAGTTTCTCAAGTTGAAAGTGAATCTTTGAAAGATACTGTTGCAATTGAAGATTTCAAGGTTTGAATTACTTAAGCTTTTAAGCATATTATGGGAAGTGCACAGAAAATCCTGATGAAAAATCACCACAACATTGCATGACATTACCCTGATGGGATGTATCAAGTTTCCAGAGTTAATTTCCTTAGATACAGAATCCTAGTTCTTCAGGCTGTGCATCCCAAAGAGTGAGGAAACTTGTTACTGGCCTGCTGAAACTCCTTGTAACTGCATATAGCTGCACAACAGGTGTTCTTTCTACCCCTGTGTATTATGTATTCTTTTTGAATAACATAATACAGCAGATGCAGTATTGTTTTTCATATTCAATGTTTTGATGCTGAAATAGTAATCATCGCCATGGAATGTTTTTCATAGTGGAATTGTTTGTTGTGTTTCCGTGGAAACAGTTTCAAAAGTATCATCTGAGCCATTTCCAACATCATCATGTTTTATGAAACTCTGTCAGAAACTGGATTCATTCTGCCTCCTTACTATCAGCAAGTTACTTGGAATTCGAATTTTGCAAATAAATTTTTCAAAAATTGGTGAACAAAATCTTCATTGTATCAAAATGGAACAGCATTTAAAATTTTAATAGACAGTTATGCTTTTTGTTTGATTTAGTTAAAAATTTTCTGTTACATACAGATATGTGTGGCAACATTAGCTAGCATATGCTGGTAATGTACTTATATGCTTTTTCCAGTCATGAAACATAGATTCAGTCGACTTTTATTGAACTTGATGAAGTTTGATTGCTCAAGGTAAGGAAGACATGGAACTCAATATACAACAAAATTAAAATTAATTTTTTTAATAATTAAAAAAATGATGGCAATGGCAACAGGAGTTCATAAGTGGTCAAGGAGTTTTAGTGAGAGAGTGAGAGGTTTTCGTTTTGGAGGCTGGGAGGAGTCATTACGATTTGTCAGACAGAAAAAGGTGCAAGGTAGGTTATGTTAAATTAAATTTTTTTATGCACATTACTTTTGTGACGATATTTTACTTCAGTTTTCCATTGTTTTCATATTTTAAAAAAAGGACAATTTACAGCTTAGATTTTAGATCAAAATTTTTCAAAGCAACTTTTTAAAAGAAATTGATGTTTGTCAAAAAATAAACATGGAAACATTAAACACACACACACACACACACACACACACACACACACACACACACACACACACACACACACACACAAAGTATTATCCTATATAATAAATGGAGACCAGGAATCAAGCACTAAATTTAACATATACCCCAATGCAGTTTGGATCCATTTTCTCACTTTAAAGATCTGGTTCTGTCATCTACATGTTACAGATATGAATAGATATGCTCTACTATAGAACACCCAACCCCTCACCCCCACATAAAATGAATTGATTGTTGACATGGGGGGTGTATGTATGTATGTGTGTGTGTGTATATATATATATATATATATATATATATATATATATATATATATATATATATATATATATATATATATATATATATATATATATATATATATATATATATTACACACACACAAGGTGACAATATTATTCAGAGATTCTATGCAAAAGAGACTAAGATTAAAATAATTCTGAATCAGATTTATACATTTTTCCCTATTCTATCATATATCTACATCTTATATTTGTTTTTTTTTTTTTTATCATTTTCATGACCAACATTCAACTTGCTATGGGTCAGATTTTGTACATGGACTGCATATCTGAAGTGTTCACCTATGGATACTCAAATGGGATTATGCATGTGAAATTCAGGTTTATGTGTGTGTGTGTGTGTGTGTATGTGTGTTCATGTTGCCATAGTCTGCATTGGCAAGTCCAATAATTTCAGTTGAATGTATCCTTACTTATCACTGCAGCTGATTTTTCATTTTTAGGGGTAGAAAATTCATTAAAGCTGCAATGGGTTCTTTGCATCTACCACTTGCATTTAGTTGATAATTTAGAATAATCCATTTTAATGGACATTCTTTTTTTACTGAGATTATTCATGCCTAGCATGTTATTGGTGAATACACATAACAGTAACTGAAAGACCATTATAATCATGGCCCAAATTTCACCCAACCACCCACCCACCCCATTTGGTTCACATTTCTACCCCCATTTGGTTCTCATTTCAACCCCATTTGGCTTACATTTGAACCTGCATTTGGTCTCATTTCAACTCCCATTTGGTTCACATTTTAACCCCTGTTTCTTTCCCATTTCTACCCCCATTTGGCTCTCATTTCAACTCCTAATAGGCTCACATGTCAACCCCCATTTGGCTCTCATTTCAACTCCTAATAGGCTCACATGTCAACTCCCATTTGGCTCTCATTTCAACTCCTAATAGGCTCACATGTCAACCCCCATTTGGCTCTCATTTCAACTTCTAATAGGCTCACATGTCAACCCCCATTTGGCTCTCATTTCAACATCCATTTAGCTCTCATTTCAACCCCCATTTAGTTCACAGTTCATCTCCTGTTTGGTTCACATTTCAACCTCCATTTGGCTTCATTTCAACCCCCATTTGGGTCTCATTTAAACCCCATTTGGCTCTGATTTCAACCACCTTTTGGCTCTGATTTCAACCCCTTTTTGCCTTGTATTTCAACCCCCATTTAGCTCACATTTCAACCCCCATTTAGTTCACATTTCAACCTCCATGTCATTAACTGAGGCAGCCCATTGTACATGAGATTTAACATGCAGTCCCTGGACTTTATCAACAGCTGCAGTTTACCTTGTCTTGACTGCTGATATAAATCCTAGACCCCAGATAGAGGTTGTCAGAATTTATCTTAAACTCTTCTTTGTGTCATAATGGTAACTAAAACTGTGTGGATGTCACACTAGCAGATACATAAAATAGTGACTGTCTGCAAGGTATTTGTTTGTTCCACATGCACAGATAATTGAGTAGAAAAAAAAATATATCAATTAGGAAATGTGGAATTTTGTATGTTCTTACCAGTTTTCCTTTAACCTACATGCATTCTGTCCTGCATGCATTGGCATTGTTTTGGATGTGAGAACATGGTAACGAAGAAGCTTTTTCAAAATTAATTAATTCTGTACAGTTTGTATTTGGACTGTCTTATAAGCAAGTGCATATGGTAACTCTCCAAGCACACACCTGAGCAATGGCATTCATGGTTTTCACAGTGACCTTTTTCTACAATGGTTTTATATGTTTATCAATCTTTTTATTTATTTTAATGCAGTGTACCCAGCCATATCCAACTTTTCACAGCGATTAAATTTAAATATGAATACAATTAGTAGTAGACTCTACCATGCCTGCTGTACATGTACAATATCAACTTTCCATGTTAAGAGTTTCAAATTTTCAGACATGCCTCAGATTTCAAATTTTCAGATATGCCTGCAGACTATATATTTCTTTAACATCATGTTGCTTCAATTCCTCATGGAAATGAGAGAAATGCTTTTTTTCATTAATTCTGTCATGAGTATAAAATTCAAAGAGGACATAAAAATAGAAATACTCATAAAAGTGTAAGTGGCATTCCCAAATGAAACTTCTGAATTATTGGTGGGGGGGCAGATTGCAACTCCACAGTTTTCTCATCAACATATGGTTCTGATTAAACATGTGTCAATCATTATTTTATTTTCAATCATTAAGATGCATTACATGTAGAATACCTGCAAATACAAATTTGCTCAAGAAATGTTTGGTAAGTTCTTCCATTATAGAAAGCTGCATACTCATAGTAATTAAGTGTACATCGAATTATTTGTTGACAATAATTTTCTATTTTATCACAATTTGACGTACATGACTGTTGCTTCAGTTTTTGGTACAGTTTTATTCATGTAAATAACAGCAAATTAAAAATAAAAAATATATCAAAAGAACATCACTTTAGAATACTATTGTAACTATCAGAAACACATTTGTTTCTCGTATTTGCTTAGCATTTTTTTTCCTCAGCTTTCTCTTGAGCTCAAAACAACGTCTTAAATGACTACTGTTTATTTACATTTAAATTTCATATTCATCCCAGCTTGAAGCCAGGCCAAGGGACCATGAAGTGTGTGGGATTTTTTCTAGGAAGGGGATTTAAATTGCTTCACAAGATCTAGACCTGATATGCAGCCATGATCCTGAAGAAGCAAGGCTTCAAGATCTAAAAAAGATTAATTTTTGATTTTCAGCCAAACCATCAGTATAAACTTGAAACAAAAACAGAATTGTTTTACTTGTTATTACTTTTGGGGTTTTATGTCAACATATTCTTTGAAATAGAAGTACCAATCTTTCTGATGTACTCCAAGCCTGTTTGAGTAGGACTAAATACAAGGTATGCTGTAGTGTACATGGAATCTTTAGTTTCTGTCATTTGTTTTTTGATGGAATTTTGAACAAATTGTCTACCATAGCATGCAAAGGAAATTGAAGTTAAAGTGGCTTTCTCAAGGACATGTGTTGGCAGCCAGTCAGGTTGTCTTTAGTTGGTATTGAACCCAAAATCCTTGGATTCAAATCTGTAGTCTGCACAGCAGAGACTATTACTATATATATATTTGATTATAAGCAATGTCCAACTCTCAGTTGCATAGACCTAGATCTTCCATCACATAATGTGCCAGCAGATTTGGGTCAGTAAAGAACGTTAGAGTTGTTATTGGAAAAAGTAACATAGAACCTGAACTATTTGACACAGTATGCAATGCATATAATAGTCTTATGTTGTTTACAGCTGTGCATGTAATAGTCTATGTTGTTTACAGCTGTGCATGTAATAGTCTTATGTTGTTTACAGCTCTACATATAATAGTCTATGTTGTTTACAGCTGTGCATGTAATAGTCTATGTTGTTTACAGCTGTGCATGTAATAGTCTTGTTGTTTACAGCTGTGCATGTAATAGTCTATGTTGTTTACAGCTGTGCATGTAATAGTCTATGTTGTTTACAGCTGTGCATGTAATAGTCTATATTGTTTACAGCTGTCACAGCTGGTGTAAATGGTATTGCAAAATTCATTAAGAAATATCTCAGATTTAAGGAATTATTCACTTTTTCATGAAGGTAAAGATTCTAGTCATACAATTTTATAAAGTAGAATTTCTACTCTGCGATCTATATATGATTCTGTCAAAAATGCCAAATTGGCAGACATGCGAAATGTCAAATCTCATTTAGGATAAATTTTGACGAATTTGGCAAATTATTTTTGTAGAACATAAAATGTTGGGGGCCAAATCTCTCACTATTTGAATAAAGAATTTCTTAATATAGTGGGGATTAATCAAAGTGAACAGTAATAAGACTTCCAAAATACCATGAATGTTTTTTTTTTTTGCTTTTGGTTAAAAAAATTTGGAATACTGAAGAAAAAATATTTTTGGAAAAAGATCAGTGTGAATCCAGCAATTCAACCCAGTCCAAATGTGGTGCATTAGAAGAACTAAAATGTGGAGATCACCAGACAGTGCTGCTTGGAACAATAGCAATGAGTCAAGATTCAGGCACTTTATATTTGATTCAGCTTTGATGAAGTGGAAACATCTTCTGAAGAGAATTCTGCTTATTATTAAATGCTTCATTACATGGCTTATTTATAGTATCAATTTCACCTGTAGCAATCCCTTAGATGCTGATGATTTTGGAAGGAAAGCTACTTTATTTACAAATTAGTTTCATCCGTGTAATGCATTCCGTCTAGCAAGTTTGATACTGTAATGTTATTCTGTATTTTCCCGTCTTATGTATGGGATGTTATTTTACAGCAGGGACTGATTAAAAATGCATTAATAAAAACTAAGTTTCCTCGAAGGATCAAAATGATAATCCTGGGTTTAAGTACAATATCATTAAACAGGTGGTTGCACTTAATTTAGTTCTGTAAATAAGCCCCAAAACCTTTTGGGATATGTTGGGTCATTTTGGGGTATGATATGATCTCACCAATTCATAAAACAATAATGCCAACAGATCTGTCCAAAACATGAGTGTACATGTTACTCATGTTTTACATGACAATATTTGAGTTACAGTCTGTTGAAGAGACCTTTTAGTGATGTATTAAGCATGTTTTCGAATCAGATCCTACCCTACCCTCTGTTACAACTTTGAATTACAGTGCTATGTTTGTGGATGTTTTGCTGAATATCAAAGAACCAGTCTGACTGCACATTCTGAATGGTTCCTTATGGTTATGTGTTTCAAAGCAGTCTGAATTTGTCATGGAAATGATCAGTAGCTTGAAATATAAATGTTATCATGATTTGAAATTGGTAGATTTTTAGATTTTTTTAGTGTTCTGAATAGGATGAGTTAAAGTTGATCTGTCCATTTTTGAATTTGATGTATTCAACTGTCATAATAGTAACCTGATGAGATATTCATCACATGACAGTCATGTGACAAATCCAGCAATTAAGTTGCATTCAATTGGTTCCTCCATATTGATCCAGCAACCTAATATCCCATAATGTAGCATATAGTGATGTAAAATGGTAACGGGATAATAGGGATATGTTATTTCATGGAGATTTACAAATTATCAAACATCAGATTTGATCCAAAAATATGCTGTAGAGAACTTAAATAATAACTAGTGTAAATGCAAGAAATGCCAGTATGTTAAAACAATGGCTGTGTGCACAGTATTGTGGACAGAGATGTTTGCAATAATTGCAGGGTTTTATGAATGCCAGAATCACCCAACATATCAGTACATGTTTGGGGTCTGATTTGTCCCACTACACTCATTGATAATGCAGGTTATTAATACTAGCTGGCATTTGCTGTTATATAAATCAGAAATGGTTCATGTGAAGTCAGGCCCTGTTTGTTTTCAGTGGTCTTCATTCTACTTTAATTCTTTAAATATAATTTTATCACCAAATAAGGTGAATAAAATTTATTAAAATTTTTAACATTTTTTACATGAGGTTTAAAGTACAAGGAGAAATTGATTATCTACTGGCAGTACTTTTAGAAATTTAGTAGACCATGTTTTAGATGATATTTATATATATAATCAAGATTTGTAAACAAACAACCCTCATTACATAATTTAAATGCTTTGAATTGGGACAAAATTATCATGTAATCTCCTGTTATCAGACCTGCCAAGACTTTCTGTCTAGTTGTAGTAAATCAAATCATACCCTCTGACTGAAATTTGAGGACAGAGTTCAGTATAGTATCATTTCTACATTGTATTTTGAATTAAAAATTGACATTACTTAACAAAGACCATAAGGACTTGTATCAATCATAGCATTGATTGACAATGTGCATTTTTACAGTGGCTCTAAATCTATTGTACACATTGTTTTATGTGTTAGCTTTCCAGTGAATTACTTTCAATTAGAAGTATGTTCAAGACAGTTCTCTTATCCTGACTGTAATCTGGCCCTGAAATACTTGGTGCCAGTGGGTAATAAAGCCTTGTTAAAACATAAGTAATCAGGTGAAATATAACGGTGTTAGATAACATAAGGGAGCATTAGGGTTAAGACTATCTGAACAATTTTTGCTAGATCTTCAAATAAAGATTTAAAAGCATGAAGGAACTTCTTTTCACAGCTTTTGGTCTGTTATTGATGTATCCAGATTTACTCTGAAAGTCTATGTTAAAAGCAAAGATTTGTTTCAGAATTGGATCCTGTTTGACTGTCTGACAATTTATTGGCACTGTATATAAATCAAATGGGCTGTTGGCTTTATCCAGTAAATTTTTCTTGTCACTGGTGACATGAAGTTAACCAGTTTCTAAATATAATGTCTTCTTACATGCATTAATACTGTGCCCAGTAAACAATACTATTTGAGGTCTCCAGTATATGCAGTAATGCATAATGTCCCCACTATACAGCGTACTGAATGTCCCCAGTATAGAAATAATTAAAAAGAAACAGTAGTTATTGGTAGAAATGAAATTGGCACTGTACAGACACCACAGACTGACTTGTTTGGTTCTGTCCTTTTTGTTATGTTGTTTCACATCTTTATCAATTTAATTTTTTCACACCTTTATTGATTTAATTATTTCAGGTGGTATTTTAGTTATCTACATTTTAGATTAGAAGACACATTTGTATATTTATTCCCTTGATCAATTTAGTTATTGTTTTGTTTATGAAAGAGTGGCACATTTGTATAAATTGTTATTTAATATCAGCATCCTTCCCATTGGGGAATGTTACATTCAGCAGTTCAGACTGGCAGTTAATTGAAACTGTGATCCCTGGTTTGGGCAGGAAATGTGTGTTTCTAAGCTAACAAAAGATCACTAACGCAAGTTTAGCTTTGTAGCCAGACATTTAGTTTTGTGACCATTTGTTACAAAATTTGTAGCTCTTTAAGTAGGTGTAATAGGTGTAAAGTGCTTAAAATAAAATGAAGCAGTTTCAGTGTAATTTGGAATTAATTAGCTCATAAATATTTCACATGTAACTTCAAAATTTTAAAAATTAAATTAAATGTTGTTAAGTTGTGTGAATGAAGAGTGGATATATGGCCAGTGCTTTCTTAACAACATTGTAGGCTCTGAGCAAAGCAATGCACTAGGGCCTCCTATGGGCCCTACTATTCATTAACAATATTGGCAGCATGATGCCCTTAGAAGCATGAGGCCCTGGGCCACTGCCCAGTGTGCCCATGCCTTAACACCATACTGTATATGGCTATATTTTGTATATAGAATTTAGGTTTTGTGTATTTTGTTTGTAAGCTAGAGTTAAGAGTTAGATAAATGTCTGCAGCTAATACAATCAGACCTATATTTAGTAAGGGTGATTTAATCCAGAAAGGCCTTAGGGAATGCTTTCTTGTTCCCTAGAATCATTCATAAGCTGGGGTCAACCTAGGTTCTGGATCCAGTGAGTCAGTCAGACATCAGCATGTTGGACTAGAAAGCTTCATGTGATGTGTCAAATTTTGAAATGTGTTGAACCCCATGGTTGTGAAATATATTAGGCCAGTGAAACAGAGGACACAAAGACTAGACATTGGATTTGGAGGAAAATTTAAGGAACAGTTATTTCTGATTGGCCAGGGAAACTTAAGGGCGTAGACCTTGAGAAATGATTTAAGAACTATCTTTTGGAAAAATCCATCAGTTAGATGTTTCTTGAGAGAAGAAAAAAGTCAACTAAGGGATGCACTAATGAAGGAGTGGTCTCATGAAATTACCACGAAGCCAGATAGTTGTCTTAGAGAGAATACAGACTAGGCTAGAACTGTTTGTTAGAAAAGAAATAGCAGTAAGGGGACAACTTCTTAGTTTGAGTTCAACCATAGTACATAATCTGAATGAGAGAAGAGATATGGAGGAATATTGAGGAAACTCAATGAATCAAAGAGAAAAGTTGCATATTCGGGGGATGTCAGAACAGTGAGGGTTAAAGACGACCAAGCATGTAGTAAGACTGGTGGAAGACAAGTGTGTGAAGACAAGTGTCAGTGATGCTGTCAAAGGCATAAGATTGGACTCAAAATAACCACTGAGTACACAATGATATTTATATGCTGTATTCATTTCTGTCATTGACCATCGTCAATAGAAAGTGAATTTAGCTATGCTTTACTTGAGTTAATTTAATTTAATTTAATTTGGTAAATTTAGTAAATGTTGTAGGGGAATTGTTTGTCTCTTTGATTATGTTATTTGATTAAAATATTATATTTTATTTATTGAAAGGGGCTCATTTTATTTCTTTCAATACTTTACTCAGCTATCTGTAAAGTTCCATCTATCCATCCACACTGGGCAATTACATCGCAGGTGATCATTCCCTAGTTATGACACCGAATTGAAAAAAAGAGGGTTTTAATGTTTTAAATCCCCCCTCCTTTTCATATAGAATTTACTTTGTAAAAGAAAAACTTTAAGGTTACATCAGATTAAATGGTACATACTGTTTTCTAGAAATGCCATTTTTTGTCAAGTATCTTGAATGTATCAGACGAATGTATCAGAGGTATTTGAAAGTTGCCTTAGTTGAATATCCATTTGTCCTATATAAATGTTGATAACAGAAGTGCATATGTATCCATATACCATATGTACTTGCTTATAAATCTTTCAAACTGAAAACAATAATAGCCATTATCTGCCATGGCATAATGCACCTTCGTGAGATGAGTCTAGGATTCTGTGATTGTGGTGGATATGTGAGAAAGCTTGCCTTTTTTGCTTTTCGTGGGTTGTGGTTCTTTCCAGTGATTTCCGTTTCTTCCTCCACCATCAATACTGGTATAGCCTGTCCCCATGTATAGCCTGTCGTGTGCTGATAAATGGCATTAAGCCTAACAACAACAACAACAACAACAACAACAACAACAACAACAACAACAACAGTCACCTCACTTCTGTTCACATGGGAGATTGAGTTTTGGTATGTGAGAAGCTTGCTACTAGATTCCTGTGGGTGGGTGTGGTGCTTCCAGGGGATTTCCCATGGTTAGTCTCTACAAGGACTTGAGTCTTCTTTTAGACCTGCTTTCAGTGCCTATTTTTAAAAAAATAAGTTTAATTAACAAATGCTTTATTACAGGTTTTAATCATGAGAATGTTTGCTATGTATGATGTAATTTGATTTTTTTATTGAAAGTTTTCACAAAAATTGAATTACCAGTATACCAAACCATGTAAAAATCTGAAGAATTTGTATGGAGTTATATTTAATTTTAGTAGTAGCAACCAAATAAATCCTCCCACCCTACCTACCCCCCTTCCTCTCTCTCTCTCTCTCTCTCTCTCTCTCTCTCTCTCTCTCTCTCTCTCTCTCTCTCTCTCTCTCTCTCTCTCTCTCTCTCTCTCTCTCTCTCATATATATATATATATATATATATATATATATATATATATATATATACTCTGGTCTAAGAGGAGACCCTTTCAGCCACAGATTAATCCACTTTAATCTCAGGTAGAGTACCTTGAGTAAATTGACTATCAAATGTTGTGTAATAACAGACAGCCAGGGCTTGGAAGGGTTATGGTATCAAATTGTATCAGTCTTATGATAAGCAATCTGTGTGTGGAAACCTTTATTCCCCTACTTCCTAATCAAGTACAGACAAGAATTCATTTGCGTAGCTGGACCAGAGAAATCCAAATTTTTTTCTTAATTCATCCATTGTGTTAGTTTAATTATTATATTCCTGTATTAATCCAGTTTTTTTTAAACTAGCTTTTAAGTTGAACTCTGCAGAAATAGATTAACCATTGCCATATGTGTCAAAATATCTGGGTCAATGCAGTTTGTTAGGGGTAGTCTGTAGAACAAATAACATAGAACATGATTTGCTGACCCATTGTGCATGTATGCAAATTGGTTGCTATAGAAATGGGATGGGGTGGGGTGGTTATCAGCTAATTAAAAGATTAGTGATGCCACAAAACCACTTTTCAAATTTCCAAAAAAGTCATTTTGATCAGATAATTGAACTTGCTCCTCTTAATGTTTGCCCCAAACATGATTTTAAAAAAAACTACACTAAAGTAAAATGTAAGATATTTTAAGGAAATCACATCATATTTTATTTCACAAATAAATAACTTTTGTTTTCTTTCTGATTGCAATTTAAAACCATAATCCATTAAATGAAGTCAAAACAGAAAGAAATGTTATTTTAAAATGCATATAAGATAGAGGAGCAAAACAGACGTGTTATATAGATAGACAAATGGATAAGTAAAAAAACGGTTATTAAATAGATGTTTAACTAAATAACAGAGTGACATAAATTTAGGCAAATTGATGGTAAAATAGGGTGTGAGTTATAACTTGATTTTTATTCATCAATTATGAAATCTGGACTGATTGTAATGATTCATTTATCACTGTATACATGTATGAATACTTTTTTTATCCATTCACTTAACAAGTGAAGCCTTGAGTGGTCTATAACCTCCCTCACTGCTATCACTGTCATCTCACCACTATCTGTGTGGGTTGAGTAGATTTGGCCAATGTGTGGGTATGTGAGAAAGCTTGCCAGTAGCTTCTTGTAGGTCAGTGGTTCCATCCTGGGTTTTTCTGGGTTCTTCCTCCACCATTTATACTGGCCGCCATATATAGCCATTCTTTTGCTGAAAATTAGCTTTAAACCCTACTACAAAAAACAACAACTTTTAACAAGTCATCTTGATATCTGACACAAGTCAATTTCTTTTCAAGACATATTTTATCCATTTAATTAGTAAGCAAGACAGTAATTATGCATCTGTTTCTTGTAATCATCACTTAACATAAAATAAATTAAATCACTTAAAATAAATTTGCTAAATTTGCAGTACAGTCATTATAATTTTTAACAAAATCTTGATGGTTCATCTTTAGAGATGGATATCTTTTGTTTCCAGTCAAACCACAGTTATTAGAGTTACTATTAGTTACCTTATTAACAACTAACATGTTATCACTTTCAAATGGGTAACATGCATCAATACAATCTTTCATAAGGTCTCAAACTGAATGAGGTTTTAATAAGACTAGAAAAATGGTGAAACCAGCTGTATTGCAAATATAACAGTTAAAATGTAACTGACAAGCTAAACTAAAATGTAAATATTCTTTATTTGTCAAAACTTGCTTTAAATGGTAAATATTCATGTCTTCATGAGAAAGTGTAGACTGACCTTGACACAAACAACTGACCTTGACACTAACAATAAGATGGAGATTTACTCAGTACATATTGAAATAAGGGATCACTAGATGAAAGAAATTGCAGCACAGAAATTAATTAAAAATCATGAGACATGTACTTGTAATGTGGAAAAAATGGTATAAAATTTTAAATTGACATGCTTGACATAACACCCCACTCCCCCACTCTCAAAGTCTTTAGCAGAAGAACTGAATCTGTTTGTTGTGCATTAGCAGAAATTTAATATAGTAATTACTTTAATTTCTTTGTTCATTAATGTCTGTTCATTTGGATGTATATCTGCCCACACTCTCCACTAATTAAAAATATTTACTTTTATTTCAATACTATTTTATATCCCACCCCCACCCCTTTCAGATTTAGAACATAGCCTCAGTAAACATTTATCTTAACCTGGAGTCATTCAGGGTCAAAGGTCATCCCATAGGGTGGAGATATTTTTTCCCTGCCTGTTTATCCTAAACTTTAGATTAATCACGTTGTTAAAGTTATTTACTTCACTTAATGTTCTTTGTCTAGTACTGCCTGGCACATAGATCTTTAAAAAACCAATTTACCAAAATTAGGTCAGCAGGACTAGAGTTAGATTTGAGTTGACCTTGATTGGAGGAAAGAGGGTCAGGCTGCCCAAGTTTTAAAATGAAGTATATACAGTATACACATGTAAAAAGTAAGGTAAAATGCATTAGGCCAAATGTTGTGTCTGTGGGTCACATGCACTTAGTGCAGTTGGTTTGTTCATGGACACATCCTGTTGGATAAAATATAGGTCAGTAAAATACCAGTCACAAAATATAGGTCAGTTTGACTTGTAGGTCAGGAAGCATTATCTAGAAAATCCTCTGGAAGGTGGGGAAAAGTGTACTAAATTGGAAACAGATGGTATAGGAAGGTCAGTGAAAATAAACACTAACCATATAGAAGTAAGATACATTAGGAAGGATTTACAGACTGTAAATAAAGGTTACCTTTCAGCAGAGCATGTAGTTCATGTTATGTAATCTAAAACAAGTTCTGGCAAAGAAAATGGGGATGCTATATTGTCAACACAAGTTTGGGGGGAACATAAATAGAAAATTGATGTACCATATGGTGGAATAACAGGAAAGCACTCTAAACAATTTGGTATTTATGTACAGTTGCAATAGGAATGGCAATCTACAGGCATTGCAGAAATAGTGACGAGTTCACCAAGATGTGACCATGAAGGAGAAAGGGCTTTTTGGGATACAAGGCAAGGTTTGTATTCTTTACATATCTGGAACTTGGACTGAGTCTGCTTTTCTTTGGACAACAAAGATTGGTTACCTTTAATCAGTCTCTTTGGTCTTACTTTGGACAATGAGGACTGGTTACCTTTAAATGGTCTGTTTGGACTTTTAACAGTGAAGATTTGTCACCAATAATTGGTCTATTTGGTCTTTGGGCAATGAAGACTTGTTACCTTTAATTGGCCTGTTTGGTCTTTGAAAAATGAAGACTACCTTCAATTGGTCTTTTAATTCTTTGGACAATGAAGACTGGTTGATTTTAATTGGTCATTTGGTCTTACTAAGGACAATGAAGAGTGGTTACCTTTAGTTGGTCTGCTGGGTCTTTGGGCAATGAAGACTGGTCACTTTTAATCTGACTGTCTTTTGACAATGAAGACTGGTTACCTTCAATTGGTCTGTTTGGTCATTTTTGGGGCAATGAAGACTGGTTACATTTAATTGGACTGTTTGATTTTTGGAGAATGAAGACTGGTTTTCTGTTAATTGCTATGTTCTGCCTTAAATTTACATCTCTTCCAGATTTATGTAGTCAGCGTTATTATTAATGGTATCTCTGATGTTCATAATGCTACTGATTGAGTTTAGATCATGAACATTAATGTTTTAAAGGAATAAATGGGTATATAAATGATATAGAGAATGAACATATGAAGAGTTATTGCCTTTTTCTTTACTTGCATGTTGATGCATTGCATGAGAGTTTTAGGAAGGTAATTTTGTAAGTTTTTAGGATGGCTGTGAAATTTAGTACTTGACAGTTGAAATGTTAACCAATGATGATTAGACTTGTCACCATCGTGGGGTAGAGATGCAAGGGGTTGAGAAATGTTTATGAGAAAATTGCTTAGCATTCCTGACTTTATGCTTCAGAAATTAAGAAATTGAGACAATTAAAATTAAAATTCTGAAATAAAGATAGGAATCCACTCAGGAGCTAACAGTGGCAGCTCCACACCCTTTCCATGCCCTGATGTTATGTCACATATTGCTAGGTCAAGCCATTCTTAGCAAGTCAGCCAACAGTTGTCAGAGGTCATGATTTAAATGTCATTGCAGCTGGAATAGGAAGATGCATGGGTGATGGTTAGACTGTTATATTATGGGTGTTCTGTCTACAGCTGGACAGGAAAACCTGTAATGAAGTGACCTGTCTCCCATAATGCAAGTAATATTGGTTGTTTGCCACACACATAACTCATTCACATGTGTACTCAGGGGCAAATAATATAACTTTTAGATTCTAGTTATTCCTTTACAGGTAGCCATAAAGATAATGGCATTGTAACTGGATGTTTAGCAGTGCTGCTAAGTCCTGGTCAGTGTGACTAGGGGACTTTTATCAGTGGACTTGCCCATTACCTTTACAGAGAGAAAAATGTTAAGGTGGATCTGCAGGATATTTACTGACCACTTGTGGATGTTGTTAAACAAGGATTTAAACACCATAGTTTGTTTTGACGTATTATCCTAACAGAGAGCTCACAGGCTTTTAACCTTTGTCTATCTTCATTACTTTGTCCAGTCATCTGGGGTTTGTTTTCCCAAGGTAAATACCTAACACAGAGTAGACTATGTTGAACTCTTGTTTTGTTTTGTTTTTTGACCATATGATGTTTAAATCTGGAGGCAAAGGTGGTTACATCTTGATCAATGGTTTGTGCTGGGAAGACAGAAATGTGCTGCCTTGTTTGTTGGGAATATGTTAATGATCAGTATTATTGTTCCTGAGAAAGGATTCAAAGAGATGGTGTTGGATGAGGAGTTGACCTAAAATATGAGTATAGATATATACATGTATACTTATTTACAAAGGTGTTGAATATAAACAGGGTACACTAAGAAACATTGAGAAACATTTAGCAGATATCATGGTAATGAACTCGCTCAATTTAACAATGAGACTAAATTTTGGTAAAATATTAGAGGATCTCGCTATGTTTCATGTTTCTAACAGAAGTCAGATAACACTAAGTCACCATGTAGAAAAAAAAAGTCAAGAGAAAACGTGAACTAGACATAAAAGCTCTCTTAGTCACTGACATGCAGTATAACTGTATTTTCCAAAGTTTAGGTATTTCTGGCAACATAGATGGAAATATCAGATGTTCATGGCTTCAGCTTGATGCAGTGGAAGGATTATTATTGCTTGATATCATTACTGTTAGGATTGGAATTCAAGATTAGCACATTATATGCTAAAAAATACATCCAATGACAACCAGAATGGGCAAAGAATCCAGGAACACAAGGAAAGGGCTGCATCGTGTTTGCAGTTGTGTCAGTTGTGGAGGATCCACAGGTAGGTATGTTGTATGTAGTGGGGTTTTTTTTAGATATTTGGATTACAATTTTAAATTCTAGTCATCCAATCATTACAGTTCCATGAAGTGGTCTTTAATGGTAGTTCTTGATGCTCGATCATTGGTTATAGTCAAGTCTGTAAACAACATTATAGTTTTTTGTTAGATGGGGTTTTTCATGCTGATTTTTGTGCATTGTTTGTTGACTTTGTTAAGTAATATTTTCTGGAAATGTATGTATACAGTGAGCAAGCAATTGACTCATTCTGCTGTTTGCAAGAGAGACAGGAATCGTCAAGTATTTGGCATTAGTGAGTAATTCTGCATCAGCAGTTCAAAACCATCATCTACTGTAAATCAAAAAACATACTGGAAAGTGCAAAAATGCTTGAATTTTCATTAAGCAATTTGGATTTATCATGCTGTCTGCTCTTAAATTTCTCATTACACGGCTATTTAAAAGCCTTATAAAAATTACATTTAGAAACAAACATGCTGGAAAATGCATTATTAGTTATGTACTGTGTGTACTTGTAAGTTGGGGCTAACCACAAACAACAGAGACCTAGATTTGTTGTTGCATAATGCATTACTAGATCAGGGTTTGTATTGTTTATTCTGTCATCCTGTTTTGCAGGTTTAAAGTTGGAGTAGGTAGGTGGGTTTTTTGGTGGTTTCTTTTTTTTTTTAACAAAGTATATATTTACTATGATTTTTTTTTTAAATTCTTTAATTTTTTTACAATGGGTGGATGAGAAATGGATCA
The DNA here is from genome assembly GCA_016746295.1 of Potamilus streckersoni. Classification (NCBI taxonomy): domain Eukaryota; kingdom Metazoa; phylum Mollusca; class Bivalvia; order Unionida; family Unionidae; genus Potamilus; species Potamilus streckersoni. Next base: position 1,689,452 of record JAEAOA010000455.1, read on the forward strand.
TCAGCCAACTGAAAACACAATTATTTGCCTGACAAACTGCATAGACATAGATGGCTGTGTTCTGATGCATTATGCAGTGTCAGATCTGGGTCTATACAGTTTGCAGTTTAATTCTATTTTAATGTTAGAATATATGAATCTGGAGTTTATCACATGGTAAGTGACAGAGATCTGGAGTTTATAATATTGCTTTATAAACTTGCAATTTAACAGAATTGAAAATTTTCTTAGTAAATACATGCATATGTTGTCACCAAGATTCTATTCTATTTTATGCTATTTAGCAGCATTTCCTACACTAAAAACTGTGCCATTTAATGCAGGTTTCACTTAAGTTTTCACATTGAAAAGAAAACACATTTGTGTATTAAAACATACAGATAAATCTCCCACTTTCATCATCATTTTTATCTTAGATTTGCTTGTGTATTTGTTTATTTACTTCATAATTTATGAAGCATTATTTTTGATTATTTTGTGAATCTGCATCACACACATTTTTTTTGTGTGGTAATTGACTTGTTAGAATGTTTACTGCATTCTACTAGGATACCTTCCAATCAAAAAGAAAAATGTATTTATGTAAATATGACTGAAAAATTCCAGGCATGTGTCAAGGTAGTGTGGGTGGGGAAATATTTTTAATTAGTTTGGGGGGTTTAATATCAGTCAGGAGTTATTAAATTTGGGAATGCTAGGGCGGTATTGTCAGTATTTTACATTTGATTTCAATTTTGGTAAAATTTCTTTCAGTTTAATTTGCCACACATTATGTAATATGACACATGATAAATCTTGTGCTCTTCATTGAAGTTGAATTTTAATATTCACTTGCTTTTAAAAAAAAAATGTAAAACTTATATGAGGAACTTACTGCATTGAAACCTGTATTGTATCATTTATGGACCATTGTTCACATTGACAGGTCAGTAGTGACTGTTGATGCATATGTCCAGATTTTAGACCTTACAAAGATTATATATATATATATATATATATGATTTTGTATCCAAGCAACAGGCTTAGTTTTTCTTTGCTGTAGTATTTTATGACATGTAGTATTTTATGACACAGTTTATTCATTGCTGGAGTAAGGCACCTTTCCAATGACACATCAAGGTAACCAACACAGGCTGATCCCATGGTAGGATTCTAACCTGGACCATTTCAGTGAGAAGTTGGGCTTGTTAAGCATTGTGCCACCAATTGGCTCTTTGCCTCCATTTGCCACATTTTAAGATATTTGGATATGTGTATCAAGTCTACATCCCCATGTCTGCATGGAGTGCCAAGAATTATGCATATTGTTGTCATTTCTGAGTGGAAGATAGGCTATAGATGAAAGCCAGTTTAATCGGTGGAAAGAACCTTGAAAACCCTGACAAGAACCACCAACCCACAGGAAGCTACTAGCTGCTTTCTCGAATATCCACATTGGTCAAATCCAATACTCTTAACCCAGGGGTCGGCAACCTATTTTACATAGCATGTTTTTCCAGATTAATTGCAAAATAAATGAGCTCTGCTACCAGTAAGAGAGTAACCTTGTTAAAATGCTGCCCTTTTCGTGCCATACAAAACCTCTTAAACCTCTTGACATGCCACCTTGTGACCACTGTGGTGTGACTTGCAGTAGGTTGCTGAGACTCCTGCTCTAACATGGTAGTTGATAGGTTTATTGATGCTTCTCCCTGAAAATACTTAGAGAAAATTGAAAATGAAAATTTATTGCACATTTGTTGCAAGGTCTAGCAAATTAGCATGGTAACATTCAGACATTCATTATGGCTACTATCTTGAATAGTCACATTGACATGATTTTTTTCACCAAAATAATTCAAATGATGTCTAGAGGAAAATAGTACCATTCTGACATCCAAGATGGCTATCATGGTGTATGGTTGTTTACAAAAGTTTTGTTTGTTTTTTTATTGAAGTTGCATTTAGGTGGTAATTCAACAGATATATTTCCTGATCCATTGAATTAATATTCATAAAGTCTGTTTGATGCATATGAAATGTCAAACAAGTTAAGATTCCTGATTTTATTGTAGAGCATTCGGGTGTGCATTTAACGTTTTAATGCAGAATGCTTTGAGAAAGAATGTACTACTGCCTATCCTAGTTTAATAAAATGTAACATAATAAATAAAAAAAAAATCTTTCAAAATTGGAATTTTAAAAAATCGTTAGCAAGATTGCCTATAAATCACTAATGGTGCATATTTTGTTGGCCCAATTCATTTATAATCAAATTCCACCCACACATACCTGCCTGTTTTCATTAATTCTTTTTGAATTCAGTGAGCTGTCATTAAGCTGCCATTTTTGACTAGATAATAATGTGCTTGATATAGGTGATAGATAATTGTTACAGTCATCAGCACTAAAACACTGACATTAAATATTTCTTCCAGTCCTGAAATTCTTTTGTAACATATCTTAGTACTTGTTACAGATTCATATCTTCATATTTGTCAGAAATATTTGGAATTTTTTTATAACAAGTGGTGCACAAGAAAATGGATACATTTTCACTGTTGATTAACTTAAAGAAAATTACATTTTTTACCTGTCAGATAGCTTTTTACATGTCAGTTTACATGTCAGATAACACGGCACCTTTAATTATATAATTGTGCTAGTATACTTTGCAAGATTTATTCAACCAAATAAAGGATTTTATTGGTCTAGATAAGATTTCTCGTGCTGTATTCTGTCACATGGTGTCATGAGAGATAACAAAGGCAGTGCCATGGTATTACATTGTGTCATGAGAGATAACAAAGGTGGTTTTACATGGTGTCATGAGAGATAACAAAGGTAGTGTTGTGTTACATGGTGTCATCAGAGATAACAAAGGTAGTGCCATGGTGTTACATGGTGTTATCAGAGATAACAAAGGTAGTGATATGGTGTCATGAGAGATAACAAAGGTAGTGCCATTGTGTTCCATGGTGTCATGAAATAACAAAGGTAGTGCCATAGTGTTACATGGTGTCATGAGAGATAACAAAGGTAGTGTTGTGGTGTTACCTGGTGTCATCAGAGATAACAAAGGTAGTGCCATGGTGTTACATGGTGTCATGAGAGATAACAAAGGTGGTGTTACATGGTGTCATGAAAGATAACAAAGGTAGTGTTGTGGTGTTACATGGTGTCATCAGAGATAACAAAGGTAGTGCCATGGTGTTACATGGTGTCATGAGAGATAACAAAGGTAGTGCTGTGGTGTTCCATGGTGTCATGAGAGATAACAAAGGTAGTGCCATTGTGTTCCATGGTGTCATGAGAGATAACAAAGGTAGTGCCATAGTGTTACATGGTGTCATCAGAGATAACAAAGGTAGTGCCATGGTGTTATGTGGTGTCATCAGAGATAACAAAGGTAGTGATATGGTGTCATGAGAGATAACAAAGGTAGTGCCATGGTACATGGTATCATGAGAGATAACAAAGGTAGTGATATGGTGTCATGAGAGATAACAAAGGTAGTGCTGTGGTGTTCCATGGTGTCATGAGAGATAACAAAGGTAGTGCCATTGTGTTCCATGGTGTCATGAGAGATAACAAAGGTAGTGCCATAGTGTTACATGGTGTCATCAGAGATAACAAAGGTAGTGCCATGGTGTTACATGGTGTCATCAGAGATAACAAAGGTAGTGATATGGTGTCATGAGAGATAACAAAGGTAGTGCCGTGGTACATGGTGTCATGAGAGATAACAAAGGTAGTGCTGTCCTTGGGATATTGAAAATACCCTCATGTGGCTCTCAGAGTGGTTTGAGTTTGAGTCCAGATTATATTTTAATGTACAACCAATCTTCCATATCCTTAATATAATGACCAAATTTTTTTTAAAAGCCTTTTTAAAGTTAAACCTGGTTTTTTTGTTGTTGTGGATTTAATGATATTTTTCAGCACTTGACAGGCTATACATGGCAGCCAGTATAACTGTTGGAGGAAGAACACTAAAATACCTTGTGAAGAATCACCAAACCATGTAAAGTTACTGGCAAGTTTTCTCACTTCTAGAATCTGATCCACACAGAATCTGATCAACATGGACAGTTACATTGAGGTGTGACTTGATCTGTGCACCGCAAGCAAGCACTTAGATCACAAAGATTGGGGGCAGGGAGGGGGAAGGTGGCAGAATTGTTTTTGTAGATTTTGCCTACCATTAAAACCGAAACATTTACCAAAATTTTTCAACATATGCACTGTGCACAGTAATTACATGTACATGAGGTATTTTAATCAAAGCAGTGGGAAACTCCACTTCCCTCTACAGCTGACAGTTATTCATCAATATGAACACACATGCCATGTGCAAGATGGAATTGTTTCTTTTGCTGTTTGACTTTGACATCAAATAAGAAGACTCGTTTGTCAGACTTGTCTGTTTTGAATATGTGACAGATTTAGGTAAACTATCATCAGGATGTTGTAGTAATGTTTCAAATTGCTACATATATTTGCATGATGAAAAAATCAGTAAGGCAACTTGATGTTTTGCATGAATAAGTACATTGGCCTAAGCACAGGATACACCACATGCATGTTTGTTTACTTACTCTACCTAAAAGTTGTACATTGGCTGATTTAACACATGCATCTTCATTTATCCAGTAAAAGTTGCAGTCCTTTTTCGATACCATTTTATTAATTTGCAAATCAGTGTCAAGAAAAAAATATAAAAATTATTCAATTTTAAATTGTCCAGGAAAAATTGCCATGGGCAGTTTCTGTGTAAATGAGTGACCTTGCATTGATTTTAGCATCACTTGTCAACATTTGAGATATAAAAGCATAAATCTTGAATAATAAAACTTGAACTTTGAATGAAAACATGTGAACTAATTGTTATCAAATAATAATTCATGCAACAAGGTAAATATACAGGCAGTGTCATCGCATCTCTTGAAATTAATTGTGATTTTGGAAGATTGCTGAGCAGGGGGACCCACACAATATTAATATAAATACCAGGGTACAATTTTCCACCCAAAAAAAATTGGAATAGTACATCCTGTAACTAAGCATTTTCAATTGTGGTGTAACATATATTGGTGAACATTTCTACACAAGCATATCCCATTTCATAAGAATAGAGATTTTTCCATGTCTGTATTCTAACCCTAACAATCTGGTAGACTGGTTGTGAAGCATATTTGTTGACTTAAATTTAATATTATGAAACAAATACCATAACCAGACTTTTGATTTAATATTGGCTGACAGTCTGTCACAGTCAGATAAACTGAAACCAGATATTGTACTCAAAACTTTGGTGAGGAGTGCTCTTGGGACTCTCTTGGACTTTAAGCATATGGACAATGGTTAAATTTAGCAGTATGTTATAGATGTTTCATTAGCATTAGCTGTTTTGAAAAGACTCTTACAAAGCTCACTTCACACATGCAATGAACTTTTTTTTACCACTTCTAGGGCATCAAGTACCATATGTTCCCTTTGAATTTTCAGATGTTTTGCCAAAATTGAAGGACATGGGCATATAGCATCCCCTGCCCTTGGGATCCAGGGTAAATCACAGACCCTAGGGATCCAGGGTAAAACACAGACCCTTGGGATCCAGGGTAAAACACAGAGTCAGTGAAAAATAATGTAAGATGCTGAGAGTGATGAGGTGTTGGTTTGGAGCATTCTGTACTGGACCATGGCCAAAAGGCTATCCAAATGGTGGGGCACTGACTGGTGCCTTGCTATGAAGACCCTTATTATATCATTGCCTGACTTTATAACACTTCTTGGCTACCCCTTGGTGATCCTCAGAACCCCCTACCTTACTCCTTAAAAAGATTTATTTACTTTCCCCAGGGGATTACCACCTACTTGGGAGGGGGGAACAAATGAACTTAATCATATTAAAACAAAGACCAGGGTAAAACATAGACCCTTGGGATCCAGGGTAAAACACAGAGTGAGTGATAAATAATGTAAGATGCTGAGAGTGATGAGGTGTTGTTTTGGAGCATTCTGTACTGGACCATGGCCAAAGGGCTATCCAAATGGTGGAGCACTGACCAGTGCCTTGCTATGAATACCCTTATTATATCATTGCCTGACTTGTGTGACGTTATAACACTTCTTGGCTACCCCTTGGTGATCCTCAGCACCCCCTACCTTACTCCTTAAAAAGATTTATTCAGCAGTAGAATCCCCAACCTCCTGGTAATCCAAATTCCCCCAGGAGATTACCACCTACTTTGGGAACCAATGAACTTAATCATATTTTTAGGTCATTAAATACTCTATTGTTGGGTGTTTTATTGCATTTTGCTCCCATTTCCAAAAAGCTCACATTGAACACTATAAGCAAACACCCCTTATTATGAGGCTTACTCAGTTGATAATGAATACTTTAAGGACACTGCCTTGTTAGGAACACCCATGATTATAAGGCTTCTCTAATTGATAATGCAGGTGTTTTAACATGCTTGAGAACACTGCCTTGTTACAAACATCTCATTTATAAGGCTCCCTCAATTGATAATGTAGGTGTTTTAACATGCTTGAGAACACTGCCTTGTTACAAACATCTCATTTATAAGGCTCCCTCAATTGATAATGTAGGTGTTTTAACATGCTTGAGAACACTGCCTTGTTACAAACATCTCATTTATAAGTCTCCCTCAATTGATAATGTAGGTGTTTTAACATGCTTGAGAATACTGCCTTGTTACAAACATCTCATTTATAAGGCTCCCTCAATTGATAATGTAGGTGTTTTAACATGCTTGAGAATACTGCCTTGTTACAAACATCTCATTTATAAGGCTCCTTCAATTGATAATGTAGGTGTTTTAACATGCTTGAGAACACTGCCTTGTTACAAACATCTCATTTATAAGGCTCCCTCAATTGATAATGTAGGTGTTTTAACATGCTTGAGAACACTGCCTTATTACAAACATCTCATTTATAAGGCTCTCTCAATTGATAATGTAGGTGTTTTAACACACTTGATAATGTAGGTGTATACACTTGAGAATACTGCCTTGTTATGAACGTTTCATTTATAAGGCTAATTCACTTAATAACGTAGGTGTTTTAACACACTTGAAGACCCTGCCTTGTTACAAACATCTCATTTATAAGGCTAACTCACTTTAATACGTATGAGAACACTGCCTTGTTATGAAAATTTCAATTATAAAGCTAACTCACTTTATAATGCAAATGTTCTAACACACTTGAGAATACTGCCTTGTTAAAATATCTAATTTATAAGGCTCAAAAACTTGACAATGCAGGTGTTTTAACAAATTTTTGGAACACTTAACAATTGTCTTGTTAGGAACATTTGATTTATAACTCACTTTATAATGCAGGTGTTTTAACACAATTTAAGAACACTGCCTTGTTACAAACATCTCATTTATAAGACTGGCTCATTTTATGATTCATGTTTAACACTTTAAGAACACTGCCTTGTGAGGAACATCTCATTTACAAGGCTTAATACAATTTTATAATGCCTGTTTTAACACACTTTAAGAACACTGACTTATTAGGAACATCTCATTTATTAGGCTAAATCATTGATGCAAGGTTTTTATCACACTTTGAGAATATGGCTTTTGTAAGGAACATTTGTCATTGTTAAGCTCACTCAATTGATAATGCAGGTGTTTTAACAAACTTTCCTGTCTTGTTAGGAACATTTAATTTATATGCCTCTCTTAATTGATAATACAGGTGTTTTAACACACTTTCCTGCCTTATTTGGAACATTTAATTTATAAGCCTCTCTTAATTGATAATACAGGTGTTTTAACACACTTTCCTGCCTTATTTGGAACATTTAATTTATATGCCTCTCTTAATTGATAATACAGGTGTTTTAACACACTTTCCTGCCTTATTTGGAACATTTAATTTATAAGCCTCTCTTAGTTGATAATGCAGGTGTTTTAACACACTTTAAGAACATGGCCTTGTTTAGGAACATCCCTCATTTATAAGGTTGACTTGGTTGATAATGCAGGTGACTATATGGATGATATAAAGGTGTTCTTAAGAGTAATCAATGCAGTTTTGAATTGTATTTTCTAATGTAGTTAGTATATCTGAAACTGTAGGTGTAATGGGATGAGCTAGGGGCATTCCATTTATCTATGCCACAGACATATGGATAAATTTACGCACTGTCACTGAGGCATTTTCTGGTCTCTCCCAGCTAGGTCACTCTACATTAAAGGAAAATATCAGTGATACAAAGAAATCAGCCCTTTGGCCATAACTTACTTTTAAAGTAGTTAAAATTTTTGGAAGGTCTGTTTTCTTTCAACTCCTCCTTTTAAGAGAAATAAGTGTAATTAGTTTTGTGGGTGTTAAAGAGATAGAAAATTATTTTTTTATAACAGGTGACAAGTTGACTTGTGTACATCAAGATGAACCTGTCACACATATGGTGTATTTATACTCCATAATAGACCCTTGTTGTAGTCTACTTTGGGTATATGTGCTTTGATGAGATAGGAACTAGCCTGAGGGGAAATTGATGGTACCTGCTTAGCTGTGAAGATTGCACACACTTAATAGGGTGATCTACAACCAGGATGCTGAGTGTACTTTGAACAATCTATATCAAGGAGACTGGGAAGAAAATGACAAAATGAAACTCCATGTAGAATGCTATATAGTGAGAAATTTGATTGGGTAACATCAAATCACTTTCAGTATGGGAGAGCTGGATATAGCAGTAGAAACAGCTATGTTGACATTATCTGGTAAGTCAATATTAACCTGTGTATTTAAGTTGTGTATTGGGGGTTTGTCTTTGTAACTGAAGTGGCAGGCAAAGCTTAGGGTTTTAAAGTAGCTCTGACCTTTTTGATTTTATTTATTGTTCAGTCATAGAAAAATGTTCAGATTTAAATTATTTTTTAAAATCATACATACATACATACATACATACATACATACATACATACATACATACATACATACATACATACATACATACATACATACATACATACATACATACATACATACATACATACATACATACATACATACATACATACATACATATTGATAGAGACCCCAAATAAGTTTGGTTACCATTTCTTGAATCATTAATTTATTAAATTTTATTTATGTGTATCAACTGAGTATGAGGACTTGTTAATTTTCCACAACTTGGATATGTTATATTTTTTATACTGAAACTTCACTGTGAAATAGATTTACTAATGTCATGAGTTGTCAGTCATTTCATGATTTGTATATTTCCGTGTAGTTCTGTGTAGTTTGTTAGAATAGAACAAACACAGACCCTGATTTGCCAGTACATTATGTGACAGGGTCTGTATTGTTTGCAGCTGGACTTATCATTGAGTACATATGGTATTTGGTGACAATTTCATGCAAATTTGTCAAGAAATTTGAAAGTTGTGAAGATCAAAAATTGTGTATTTACACAGTATAAATTGTGTATGGTACATGGTATAAATTGGGCTTGTTACACAGTATAAATTGTGTATGGTACATCCTTTAAATCATGCTTGTTATACAGCATAAATTGTGCACATCACCCATATGTTCTCTAACAGATCCCTTTACCACATTGAAGGCTGGTGATTAGATTTGATAAAGGGCAAATGAAAATTCTCCATTGGTCATCCTTGACAATGTGGTCAATTTTGCTTTTAACAGTTTTCAGTTAAAACATTTATTTGCTTTGTTTAGTATTCATAGTAAATCTTGTCACAAGATCATCTTTTGTGCTTTAATAGATTGAATGATAGATGGATTTATTACTTTTATGTTTCAACTGTATTTATTTGTAGTATGAGAGAATAATATGAGGATTTCAAGGTCATTTCCACTGTTACATGTGAAGTTGTAAACAAGATATGGCATTTACCTCCCTTGAGTTATCACCTAACAGTCCAGCCAAGTTTAATTTAATTGAGGTTGGGTGCAACTGTGGATACATCCCCTGGGTCTGGTCCCCAGCCAAATAACACTTTTAATTTTATAAAAGAAAAACTTTGAACAAGAACTAGAAGATGCCTGGGTGTTTCTTACCCCAGGGCCCCATGAGTACTCTCTATGGCTCAGGTTGAGGTGGGTATGTATATTGAATATATGATTTAATTAGCCTTAACAGTGAAGCAGTCCCTGAGTTTAAGCAGTGTTATAATGCCGACATCTTTGGAAAGCTGCAGTTGGGTTCTCATTGTTTCTGTGGAGTCCTCATTTAAGTCATAGCTTCATTTTGCCAACACAGTATGATGTTGCTATCACCAGAATTATTGCACAAAGGTAAAAAGGTGGAAGATGTGTTTGTGTTGTATCAATGACTAGACCTCCAACCTATATAGTAATGCTTCAACAAAGTGTGCTATAACGGTACAATTTTTTTTGTTTATCTCCATTATTGGCACAGTGGCAGAAATTGTGTTATGATGGTGGTGCCATGTAATATGCATCAAAACTCCATGAAATGGTAGAGATGCTACTACTGGATACCAGCAGAATAAATGTATGTCTGCCATTGTATGACCTTGTTGTTGTTATAGGGCTTAACGTCATTTTTCAGTACAAGATAGGTTATACATGGTGGCCAGTATTAATGGGGCGGAGGAAGAAATCATGAAAACCCCTGGAAGAACTTACCCATGTTAGCCAAGTCTGGACTCAGAGGTGAGATGGCAGTGATCCATAATGGTCAGCCCTTTAGACCACTTGGGGCCCCTGTATGACCTTGCCAAGTGCCGTTGGTAAAGCACTTTTAATAACTTGATAATGAGAGGTACTGCTCAGTTGCAAAAAGTCCATTAGCCAGTTCCTGATTATGGCATTTGATTTAGAAATGGAGCACCTCAATTTTTAGGTATTATTGAATGTTACAAGTTTTGTTATGCTTCTGGCAAATCAAGCACTTTATCCCTCTTGCCAATGGGGCGGGGAGGAAAACACTGCAGGAAATATAGATGCTGCCACCCATTTTATGACTTCTTAGGTTGTTTAGCTGTTTAATAATGGCATGTTCATATACTTCACCTGCTGGGATATTGTTCTAAGTTATTTTAATAAGTAAATATTGATGTTTCACTAGGTAAATAGGTACAGATCCTGACTTTAGATAAATGTCTTTCAACCTGGCCATAATGAGGTCAGGTAACCTCTCATGGACTGTTCAAAGAAGACAATTGAAAATTTAGTGTCTTTCCAGGTACAGATGAGTGTCGCCATTTTCCATTCACTTAGTGAATTCTATAGCTGGCAGCTATCAAGATTGAAAAATTGTTTACTCACGTAGATGATGCCATAGATGGAAAAAATTCAATTTGTTTATACTTTTAACTTTGTTTTTGTTTAATTATAGTGATTTATTTCTCTGTCTTGATGAATATTATAGTTCAGATAATATCTATCAAGCATGCAAAATTTTCATAGGGAAAAATAAATGGTATTTTTTGACAGTGTCCTGCATGGTGATTATCATTGCTGAGCTTCAGTTATTTGAACAGTGTTTAGGGACTAATATACCTGATGGCATATAATATGTAAAAGCTGACTTTTGCCCAAAAAAAATTTTTAGGTGGAAAACAGTTCACCAGTCTTAGAATTCTTTCAGGCCTTAAATTTAACATGCATTTCTTTTTATTCACTTGGGACTGAGCATGTTTCATTTGGTTGGGACTGAGCATGTTTCATTTGGTTGGGACTGAGCATGTTTCATTTGGTTGGGACTGAGCATGTTTCATTTGGTTGGGACTGAGCATGTTTCATTTGGTTGGGACTGAGCATGTTTCATTTGGTTGGGACTGAGCATGTTTCATTTGGTTGGGACAGCATGTTTCATTTGGTTGGGACTGAGCATGTTTCATTTGGTTGGGACTGAGCATGTTTCATTTGGTTGGGACTGAGCATATTTCATTTGGTTGGGACTGAGCATGTTTCATTTGGTTGGGACTGAGCATGTTTCATTTGGTTGGGACTGAGCATATTTCATTTGGTTGGGACTGAGCATGTTTCATTTGGTTGGGACAGCATGTTTCATTTGGTTGGGACTGAGCATGTTTCATTTTGTTGGGACTGAGCATATTTCATTGGGTTGGGACTGAGCATATTTCATTGGGTTGGGACAGAGCATATTTCATTTGGTTTAGACAGAGCATATTTCATTTGGTTGGGACAGAGCATATTTTGATCTCCAATCCTTAACCTTTTTTTTCTTCTCATGCTAGAAAAAAAAACTAGATGTAAATAGTAACTGTTTTTAAAGGCCCTCATGGGCCCTCATGGTTATAATCGTTTTTGCCTTAATAACTTGTAACATGCTTTTTCAAAGACTGTTTATCATTATGTTAATCTACTTTTTGCACATCCAATGCAATAATGATTCAGCAAAAACATACAAGTTCTGGAACTATCCTTAGGATTATCTCCAAGTTGCTTTCAGGGACTTGAAGTCCTTCTGTGTGTTAAAATACATCATTACAATTGTGTTTCAGGAAGGATAGCCATTTTCGGAGATTAGCCGAAGATGAATAAGACCGGAAATTATGTTCCAATAATTATACATGGCATTACTAAAAATTTTGTGACATATTTTTTAAGCATTGAAAATACTGCAACCACATTATGTCTTTTTCTTAAAAAAAACAGTTTGCAAAGTTTCGTTGGGATCAATCTTCACATGGACGTGTTATTTGTACATCTTTTTACCATGTTTGACTTTGGTCATGACAAAAATAAAACGGTGTTCATATATCTTCAATCCATACAGATTAGCAAAATGGAGATTTGGACATTATGTGTTTAACATTGAATGAACTTGCTGACAACAGTGGCAGAACATTTGCCTTGCCCATTTTATAACCTTTCTTTTGTAAGCATAATTTTTTTTAACAAAAATAATGATATGCATTGGTTTGTCACATAAAAAAAACACTTCAGCTGTCTACAGGTTTTTGAATTCAAGCTGTAGACAACACAGGGAGTGGAAATATAATACACCCAGTCAGAAAATGGTACAGTTTCAGAACAACCTCAAAAACAGCAGCTGTTTTAGAGATTCATTTCATGTAAATGGATCAATAGTATTCAGAAATACAGGGGACACCTGCCAGCATGCAGATTGGTCCCAGAGTGTGGCCTGCAGAAGGCTTTTGAAGGGTTTTGTATGTGGGAGGAGTTGATGCCAAACCAGGAAATTACACTGACAATTAAACTAATTTTTCAGAGAAGAAATTAGATCCTGGGATGGCTTGTTGGGATTTGGAATGATAAAGACTTTCTTTAGGTAAATTAATTCTGATTACTTGGCAGATGCAACATACTGTCATCCATCAGTTATTTGTGTGGGTGGGGGTGAGGTTGGTATGGGGGGGGGACAATGCATTGAATTTCATACATAATCTACATGCATGTAATGACCATTTTAATCCTGCAATCACATTATCACCATTAAAAATGGGAAAAAGTAGATTTTCATTTCTTATAAGTCAAATCCAGCTGCAAACTGAACAGATCCAGATATTCCATGGCATAAAAATCCCAGTCTGGCTGTCCAGTTTTTAGGAGAAATCAGTTGAATAAACAAACATGTATCCTGGCATGCTATAGCAAAAACAGAATCTTTGTTACATGTACCCTGGCATGCTATTGCAAAACAGAATCTTTGTTACATGTACCCTGGCATGCTATGGCAAAACAGAATCTTTGTTACATGTACCCTGGCATGCTATGGCAAAACAGAATCTTTGTTACATGTACCCTGGCATGCTATGGCAAAACAGAATCTTTGTTACATGTACCCTGGCATGCTATTGCAAAACAGAATCTTTGTTACATGTACCCTGGCATGCTATTGCAAAATAGAATCTTTGTTGTTTGCATTTTGATGCACATATAATCAAGTACATATACTATATTTTACAAAGGTGGTCACAGTGCATGAACAGACCTATTTAAAAGAGTGCCCTAAATGAACTGAACTTGAAGTGACAGTCTTGAAATATTTTTATGTTCATTTTTAGAGACCTCACCTGCTAAATGATAATGGAAGTGATATTAATGAAAGTGATATATGACACTTTCATTTCATTTCTGTTATGACAAGCTTGATAGGTAAGGCTGCTGTATACATATGACATAAATATCCTGTGCTAATTTGGTACATTTTTTTTAATTCTAGTTGTGTTATGCCACTGAAAAATGGTCTTTATGCTTTAATTAATAATTGTGAATATTATATATTTGTGGAATGGGATGGTTAACAAATACTTGGTATTTTGAATAATGTCAGTACCATAAAAAAAAGTTATAATTGATCATTACAAGTTTTAAGTATATCCCCAAAAAATCATCTAGATTTGTTTTGTTTTTCCAAAATTTACAAACTGACAAATTTTCTGATTGGTTACTTTCATCCACAAGACACTATTTATCATAAAAATGTCACCAAAATTTATAAGTTTTTGTTCCCTCCAACTGTCTCAGATAGTTTACATATTTAAATTTAACCTACATGTTTATAAGAAGATAGACACCGTAAGGTGAAATATAACACTTTGCTTCATCACATGGTTGACTAGTTCTTGCTCTTCAAGGAGGAATAGAACACCTGTCTCCTAGTCTTGTCATCTCTGATTTATTAATCAGAGTTAATGGTGTAAAAGTATAAGTTTAAAATAAAATATAAAAAGTTTTGGAGCCAGTATTTTTTAAAACTTTCACATTTAGTTACAAAATAGTTCTTGATGACTTGACTGCTTAAACCACCCAACCTTCTGAACTTGTATTTGGTATATACACAGGCTAATTATAAACACATGCTAATTATCATTGACTTTTTCTTAAACTGTGTTATGATAAGACTATATGAGAGTTGTTATGTTGTAAAAAATGGTGAAAATATGTACCCAGTTCTCCTTGTAGTATATCATTTTGCCATGACAGCATGCCATACATTCTTTGCAAAGTACCCTGGTGTCTGCATTATAAAACTTGCCCTTTCCCAAGTTCACCTACAACATCTGATCCTACAACTTGTTGCCCTGACAATACACCTGTTACCCTGACTGTACACCCTGCTCTCCTTAAAGTACAACTGTTGCCCTGACAGTACACCCTGTTCTCCTTAAAATGCACCCTGTTACACTAGATGTACACCCTGCTTTCCTTACAATACACCCTGTTGCCCTGATTGTATGCCATGCCTCCCTCATAGTCCATGCTATTGCCCTTTGTTATAAAACTTGCACTTTTCAAATTGAGTGGTCTAGTGGTCTAAAGCACTGACCATTAGGGATGATCTCACCTCTGTCTGCATGAGTTCTCTGGACTTGGCTAAGGCTAACCGATGGCTAGCTAACCTGGGTAAGTGAGAAAGCCTGCCAGAAGCTTCTGGGTCGGTGGTTCTTCCATTCGTAGGGTTTTCCATGGTTCTTCCTCCACCATTAATAGTGGCCACCATGTATAGCCTATCTTGTGCTGAAAATGGCATTGAACCCTACAGCAGCAACAATAACAACAAGAAGTTGAGTAAATAATTCAAGTTGATTTTCTTGTAACAACAAATCACTATTTAATTAATTAATTAATTTCTACAAATGGGTGATATTTATGCATCTGTTCTTTTGTTCTATGGCAGAAATATTAACACAACCATGGGCATTTACTACCCAGCCAAAATTAAATAATAAATAAAGGTTTTATCTGTTACAGGTAACCTCATAGGCAATTGACCTTTGCCACTAAGGTCATTCAAGATTTCCCACCCATTTTACCTGGATTGAGAACAACTTATAACTTTCTCTCAAAATATGCCATTTTCACCAAAGTATAATGACACTCATCAGCACACACCTTACAACTCCAATCATAGTATATACTTAATCAGTAAGTAAATATGGCAGAAAAATACCAATATGGCTGCTAAATGAGAAAAGCTTTAAGAAACCTGAAGAATCAACATTTCCAATAAGTTTGACTATCTTTTGAATATATATGGTACAGATGATAATAAACTTCACTCAACTTAAGGTAGGCATCAAACTGTGGCAGTACTGGGGAAAGGTGTCATGATTATGTAGATTTGTGATGTTTAATGGATGCTTGATCATTCATCAAATCATAGAGGGACAAGGAAGTCCATCATAAGTCATGAAAAAAAAAACCTAAATATAAGGATAATTTATCTACTTGGGAGAGAAAAAGATTGGAAGTTATGTGATTTGACAAGAACTATATTTATGTGTTATGTTGATTTAAATATGGAAACCACATTACCATATTTAGTCTGATATCCTAAAGAGCTGTCAAACATTTTAACCAGTTACAAAATACAAGTATCTACTTGTTTATTAACTTAAAACTTGATATACCTATAACATATCATGTGATGGCCTAGTGGTTAGAGCAACCACCTCGGATGCGGGAAGTTGCAGGTTCGAACCCCGGCCGAGTCATACCAAAGACATAAAAAATGGTACTAACAGCTGCCTCACATGGTGCTCACCATTAAGAGGTTAGTGTTAGGACTGGTCAGCCTGGTGTCAGGATAATGTGACTGGGTGGGACATCATGCCATATGTCTGCTGGATGATGCCCTAGTGCTAGGCATCACTATAAACTGTCATAATGCAGACATCATAATGATATGACTGAAAAATTGTTAAAACTACATCAACAATCTAAATCACACACACATTTAATATATGAAAGTATCTCTCTTCCCCAGAGGCTGTGGTAGTGGAAAAAGTTAAACATAGAGCAGACTTGGAGTATATTACATACAAAAACAATAATTCCTTGGAGATGACATACACAGTAAATTTTCCCAGCTTCAGTCACCAATGAGTGTCTGTACATTTCTGTATCTATTCATTGTTTTTATGTTATTGTTCGTGTGTGTGTGTAATATATATATATATATATATATATATATATATATATATATATATATATATATATATATATATATATATATATATATATATATATATATATATATATATATAATGTGTGTGTGTAACTTAACCAACTCTTGTTCTGTTTGGATAATATAAACATCTGTTTCGAGACTTGAAACAAGTCTCGTTGCCCTGTTTTCTAGAAACATCTGTTGAAAAAAATTACATGGATTTGCATTTAGCTGCTGCTATTGTAACAGCTTTGTGAAAAATACATCTTTTTTCAGTGCTTACCATCGTGAACCATGATGTTCATTCTTATTTTTTCCAAATGGATATATACATTGTGATTACAAACAGGTTGGTTTTTATTTCCTTTTATTGCATAGACATATTTACATGGTATAAGTTAAAGAAATTAAATCACTATAAAACCATCTCTCTGAAGAAATTAAAACATGAAATTTGATGGGTGATTGATAGGTTAAAAAAAGGTAAACATTTAAACAAATACTCTTTAAACCTCTGAGCAAGTTATCCAGATGTGGACATGTGATCACTGATGTGTAATTGACATCATTAAATTGACACCTTTTTCATGCAGATAAAATTAATTCTGGATTTTTTTCCTTACACTTTAGAAGCATTAGATAACAATTAGAAAGTTTACTAGATTTATTCAGTTAGTACAAAATCATTTATTTAATGTGAGTACTTGGTAATAAAATGTGTACATGCATAATAATACATTGCAGAAAGTATAGAAGTATAAGCAAAATGTTTAATTAAGATGCAGAAAGACTTGATTAAAATGCATGGAGAAAGACTTGATTAAAATGCATGGAGAAAGACTTGATTAAATGTATTAAGTACAAGGCAAGAGTATATATATTGGAGTAAACTTCCCACAATTTTTTACATTCATATGAAAAAAGTTTTTGAATAATGATCCTCATATACTTTTATCTATATTCACTAATATTTTTGCTCTTCTTCCTATTCATTTTTGGGGCACAGGGTAGCCATGCACTCACCTTTACCAATCACTACCATCTCATTTTTGTCTATGTGGGTTCAAGTCTCAGGCTCGACTAATGTTGATATACAAGAAAGCATGCCAGTAGCTTCCCACTGATCAGTGGTTCCTAATGGGTTTCTCCTTGGTTCTTCCTTAGTTCTACTGGCTTCCCTGTATACCAGTAGATTGTCATGGGCTGAATAATAACCTTAAACAACAACGGTATACAATTTGTGTATCTACAGCTACCTGTGATTGGCAATAAAGAAACTGGGTACACATCTTTGCATGTACCCACCAAATGGCCAAAACTGAACCATTTAATTTTATGATAATCTAATGGAGCAAACAGCAGGCAGAATATTTTAAATGTTTTTCCTTTCAGACATCCATCTTTTATCCAGACACTGTTCAGATTGAGCAAGAGAGATGTTAAATAGATATGTCAATTATAATCATCTGCTGTCAGTGACCTGTGTGCATTCTGCTATCCTTGCTACAGCCCACATCAACCAGGCAGAATAACTGCATACAAGGTGTGAATAAGCATGTTTTATGCAAGGTTTGAGGTTGTGTGCTGGTTCATTAACTTATAATCTGCCAGCACAGCAAGTTGGATGGGATAACCTTTGCAGTTATCTATTGATCAACATTGCCAGCTCATGTGATTTTGTTGTCCATATCATTTGATCTGCCAGCTGATAGATATTTTAGTACACTTCCTAGATCTTTCCTTAGATGCCTAAAATTCCTTAAAGCCACCTTAGGTGTTCATAAATTTCTTTAAGCAGTCTATTTGAATAAAAAAAAAATTCTTTAAAATGTTAAAATGTTCTGTTGGATGAAACATATGCCCTTCACATGATTCAAGGTGTGTGCATTAATATTGAAAATTATATATATATATATATATATATATATATATATATATATATATATATATATATATATATATATAAAACCACTGTTGACTTTTACCTATATTCATTGGATGATCAATTGTGTGGATTAATTATATATCCTAATATTACCATATATATATATATATATATATATATATATATAAATTTATATATATATATATATATATATATATATATATATATATATATATATATATATATACATGTATATATCATATAACCACTGTTGACTTTTACCTATATTCATTGGATGATCCAGATTGTGTGGATTAATTATATATACTACTATTACCACTGTTGACTTATACCTGAATTATGGGACAATTCTCATTATATGGATTAGGGACAATTCTCGTTATGTGGATAAATTATCTAACCTTACCCATACCAGGATCTTGTAATTGCTTGACATGAAGTTTAATTTATTTCTATACCTCCTATTAAACATGATCTTGGGACTTTTAGCGTGGCATAATTGGCCTCCACAATACCTATCCTTAAAATTCCTGCAGAATGTTGAATGAATGAAACTGATTTGATTTAGGTGGTTTCAGTAATACACAAATTACCAAAGCAAATCAGTTCAGTTGATATTGACCTACAATTTTTAGGTTGCATGTGAAATTGATTTGATATTTAACCTTTTAATTTTAATTACATAGATAAAGTTTAATGTTCAAGGTGGTATATTGGTTCATTGTTGTGGGACTTGCTATTAAGACTATTTAAGAGAGATCTAGTTTAAGCACACAGCAGTAAGCTGCACTTTGAAAATCTCTCTGGATCTCTCTTGATCTCAATCTTGATCTCAATAAAACTTTCAGTTCAATTTGTTATTCTTAAGAACACGAGTCTCTTGATTTCATTCTAGACTTTACTGATTTCCAAAGGTAGCTTCAACAGTAAAAGCAATGCAATTCAGTCAGTGGTAGTTGTTTAAAAAAAAAAAAAACGGCCCCATATTTCTTTCCTTGTGTTGCATCCTAGTAAAGCTTCAAGTTAAATACACATATTGCACCTAATTCTTTTATTTTTATGAATCTCAGACATTTTTTCAAAGTTACATTTTTGTGACCAATATATTTATTTCAAATGTTTTTTTCTTACCGGATGATCATGGTTTATTGGGTGTTAACATTTTTTCTTTATAGCAACCACAGAATGTATAAAGATTGGTACTAAATGAAAATTTGTATTACATAATTTTTAAAAAAAATGAAAAACTTGTTGCTTTATTATAAACATGTGTCTTCATACAAGGTTAGTTTAGGAGATGTGTTTTTCACTGTTATTTTTAAGTGCTGATTTGGTACCATATTATGTATAATGTAGCTAACCTGTGTACAGTATGCACCTAATTTCTCATAAATGATTCAGATATAACCCAAACTGCACAAGTCATTTGCAAGTTTGACCTTAGAAACCCCCACCCTTCATCCCACCAAGTTCACCCCCAAATCCAAATATTTTTGGGTGCAAAAGTAACCTGTGCATAGAGTTCAGTATAAGAACACAAGATACAAAATACTTTGTCCTAGAGGGGCTTAAAGTGGCTGAGTGATCTAAAGCCTAATTGGTATGGATCACTGCCATCTTGCCTCAGTCTGCATGGGTTCAAGCCTCAGGGTTGACCAATGTAGATACCTGAGAAAGCTTGCCAATAGCTTCTCATGGGTTGGTAGTTCTTTCCAAGGTTTTCAGATTCTTCCTCCACCAATTATACTGGCCGTCATGTATAGCCTATCTATCATGTTCTGAAAAATGGTGTTAAACCAAAGAACAAAAACTTTTCTTAGAATGCTCTAACATTTATGCCATACGAAATGAATTTAAATGAAATTGATGACATATTCTATAATACCTTGTTCAGTCAGCACCTCACAATATCAGTAGACTGTCCCAAGAATACATTTTAATAATGAACACACCTCTTTTTACTAACAACCTCAATAGATTGAACAGACTTATTTGGTATCAAAGGTACCTGGTTATGGTTTTCTGTAGTATTAGTGGATTTTTCATCTCATATTTATTATCTGACATTTTATACACTTCGAAGGATGAATGTGAAAGCCTAATGTAAAGGAGACACCTGTGTATGTGGAATGAGAGATGATGAGCTACAGTGGTGCAGATAACCACATTATTATGGGAGAAGTGTTCAGACATTTATTGTAAATTTGGTATTTAGTTCTAAGACTGAATTATAAAGACCACAAGAATTGCCACAACTAATTTGCACATTTCTAAGTTTGTTATTCTGAAATGGACTCTAATTTGGTTGACTTTTTCTCAGAAAAGTAACGTAAGGAGAAAATTTTCCAAGTTTTCTACTGTATTTAAATCCCAAATCAATCACATCATGTTCTACCAACTTTTAAAAACAATTTGAAGGATTTGGACATGGTAGCAAAATGCATTTGCTATGTTTGTGTCAATATGAGGACTAGGTGTGTGTCAATATGAGGACTAGTTGTGTGACAATATGAGGACCTGCCACTTAAAAGTCTATGGATAAACAAAGCTGCTTAATTCTCAAATCTATTTTGACAGCAAGAGCAGAATTATTTATAGCAGGGAAGTAGTTAATGCCAATACTTTAATTGCATGGTGTGTTTGTGATTATGTATGTGTGCATGTTCAGATCAGATCACTGCATTGAAAGTCTTAAGTCAGGGGTGTCGAAAAATCTTTTGGCTTGAAGACACAAGAGATGAAGTTCTTAAGTTCACAGGCTGCATGTGCAATAACAGTTCTTGTTGCAAATTATGCATAATAATTAAAATGCATATCTTCAAAATAAAATAAAATTTGCTTGCTCTGCGTAAATAATGTATCTATTTCATCTCATAGGTAAAAAAACTCTAGTATTTTCCTCCACTTTATTTTTTTAAGGAGATAAAGCATTATTTTAAAGCTATAAAAGCATAATTGTTATGTTATTGAATGCTATAAAATCTTGGATGATTGATGCCTGACTTGGGTTCGGAACAAAAAAAATGAAAATTCTGAATTCTGCTTTTGAACTCTCAAATACTATGGCTATTACATCATTTTGTCATTCGATGTCCTCTTGGAAACATCTTTACTAATTTGCATTTGCACTTGCACAAACAAAAACAATGAGCACTGCAAGGAAATTTGCATTTTTTTTTTTTTTGGAAACAGTGGGAAGTACATAACGGTCAGAAATACCCTGTGGTCGGAATATGACCATGTTACCCTAATATTTTTTGTTTCATGGCCACAGCTCTATATAAGGGATGGACTGGTACCCAGGAGGCCAAACCAAACCCAGCCATTTTTTGCACTACCTGGTTTAAAAAATAAAAAAACAGCTTTGGTAGTGTACAAAGACCCAGTGCCTGGCAGTTTCCCTACCTGTCCATTCATATTTTGACTATTCATATGAAGGTTACATTTGCCATCAAAACAACTCATCAAAATTCTTAAAAAGTATTTTTTTGAACTTGGCATAATAACCAAAATAATCAACAATTTCCAGTCAATTCTTGAAGAGATGAATGGAGGATACCACAGAAAATGGCAATGTTTTCACAGTATCCTCCTGATAAAATAATTATTGAATGAATTTGGAACCTCCATCTTCACAAAATGATAAAAGGTACCAGACAAATGTTTTGGAAAATTTTGTTAATTGAATGAAGAAAGTAATGCAGGTGACCCACTTTGACCCCGTTTCAGGAAGGAAATGGAAGTATCTTGTTGTCCTCTTTTGCCTTGAAAAATGATTTACCGGCTCATATTAACTCCAAGTATACCAAGGGCAAGAAACAGAACCACCCTTGGTAAAGAAAAATAGAGGGCTGTAGGTAGGATCAAAGTCGGCAACTAATTGGAAAAATTGAAAACTTGATAAAAGGGCCAGACAGCAAAACAAGTCCTAATGTAATCATTATTGCTTGGGGTGCCTTTGTTAATTTTATGTCCCACAGAGCAGCTTGGGTTTGGTGAGCATGCCCAGGTTTTTTATCTTGAGGTAATTTATACATGGTCAGGTCCGATTTTAAGAGATGCAAAATACAATTGTAACCATGTCTGATCTGCTAAGTGACCATCCATTGAACTGGAAAAAAAAGGGTTGTTACACTTAGTAATGAAGTAGGAGACACAGAGGTTTCTGCCCAAAAGGCAGCAGTGGAGGGCAGGAATGAAAAACCTAATATACTGATTCTAATACTGGCCTAACCAATAGTGTTTTAATAGTGTTGTCTGTTTCAACCAATGAAAATCAGATCTTCTAGTGATTAAGATCTGATGGACACAGATAAGAGGTCATGTTCAGTTGACCTTTTGGTTCACCAATCAAATCACAACTTTCAAATTCATGAAAACAATACAAGTCATTTGGTAGATATCACTACCAACAGTAACTCTCTCAAACACTTTATCTGATAGGCTGCTTTTAAAAAAGACTGGGAATTACAAAGGTCACCAAAACACAAGTTTTATTGGTGTTGGCTATATCTCTGCCTTAAGGACTGGAAATGTTTTTTTTATCAGATTGGTTTTGAGCACTCTTTGTAAAGGAGAAGCTTTGGATACTTTTTGTTAATACCATATGAACTCGCTTACAAGTCGAGTCAAACTGCAATCAGCAAAGATCCTGATCTTTCACAGTATAATGTGTCTGCAGATTAGGGTCAGTATTGTTTAAATGATTACTCATAGTAAACTGCACAGACCCAGATCTGCCAGCACATTATGCGATGGCAAATCTGTGTCTTTGCAGTTGGACTTGACTTTTGACTTGTAAGTGAAAATATACTACTTCAGGTTGAATCTAATTAGTGACAAAACTGATGCTGTGGGATCTATGGCTGGTGCACTTCATTTTTCTCGAATTTTTACATACTATGAGGATCACTCTGCATTCTGCATCAAAAGCAAATGTTTGCTTTGCAGGCATGGACTGTTTTTGACATGCAGCAGAAATCTTGTACAACTTTGATACATCATAATGTCATTTGAGGAAATAAAAGATGTTTTCTCGAGGTTTTAAAAAAATGAGGTTAGTTGCCATCATACTGTGATGAAGCATGTACAACCTAAAGAAGTCAAGACTCATTTTCCAGTACACTACTGAATGCCATCTCTGGCGGATCTTCAGGATGCGAGACATGACAATATAAGCTTACATCCAGGTGCTTGGAACCATTACTGCTATAGTGCAGTTCAGTATGTAAGACAGTTCTCATGGTTCCATATACAACACCATAAGAAAGTTATGGACCCCAACTTCCATATATCAGAAAGGAGAGTTTTCTAGTAAATGTACATTAAAATGGAGAGAGGGGTTGAGTTGGAGTATATGTGTTATTCTGGTTTAGCATAATACTCATAAACCTAATTTTGCATTTACTTTGAATAATAATGTCCATGTTTGTATTTTAATCTGGGTCATTTTTGGATAGGGTAGAATATTAGGAAAGATTATTGTGGCCATTTTGGTATTTGTGGTAGACATTTTGAAACTGAAGAAAATTTGCATGCCTAACATAATCATCTTTTGTAAGTTGTTTGTAAAATATGTCAACCTAGTTTTGTGCTATCTCCACATCATTTTTTTTTTGGGGTAACTGCCTGCTTAATTAATAAAAGCCTCTGGTACAAAACTGTAGAATGTTAACCATGTATTACGTAACATGGAACTATGCAGGATTCTGCAGAAAATGAATTAATTATGGTGTACATAACACATATTACAACCATTATATTGTGTGTCACGGGGAATAACATATAAAGTAGTGGTACCAAAACTTACTTGCACACAAAAAAAATGTCCATTTCATTACAACCATTATATTGTGTGTGACAGGGATAACATATAAAGTAGTGGTACCAAAACTTACTTGCACACAAAAAATGTCCATTTCATTACAACCATTATATTGTGTGTGACAGGAATAACATATAAAGTAGTGGTACCAAAACTTACTTGAACAAAAAAATGTCCATTTCATTACTGGCCATCTGTTCCTAACACCTGCACATCCCTGGCCAGTTTGGGTGTCAAAATGATAAACAGCTGACCCGCAGAGCACAGGGGAAATGGTAAGAAAAGGGTTACAAAGGCTGCCATTAAAATTATCACCAGGCATTTGTCAAGTCAACAGAGGAAGTGATGATGGAAGGGTTAAAGATCAGGCATTAGGTTTGACCCTGCCTTTCTTTGTAAAAGAGGGGATTATAAGGACAAAGCAGAGTAGTTGTGGAATACATTTGTAGTTTCAAAAAGAGTGTGAAGTGAATGTACAGTTTTTCAAGAGCTACAATAGAATCCAGTTAGTTGTGTCTGCAGCAGGGTTTGTTTTGGGGGGTTTTATTTTGTTTTTTAAAAAGTGTTGTAACTTTTTGATTTTATTTTTGTTTTGGAAGAAAACTTGATTAGAAATTTGGAAACAAATTTCACAATGGTTGCAAGTTATTATTTTTTACAGTATTTATTGTAAAAAGTAATGTACTTTTTGCACTTGAAATTCTATAAATAATACTACAATTCTGGAACTAACCTACATAATCAATGGTGCCGACACATGAAAACAAAACAGGAATGCTGCTTCACCTTTGAAAGATCTTGAAACAGCCTGGTAATTTATTTTACATAACGAGGCAATGAGCTTTACAAAAAAAAAAGGATGCCACATTGACTTTTGAAAATTTAAAATCCATGAAGACATAATAACCACGTTCCCATGGATTAAGCTTCCCTGGATTAAGGGGCAGTTAGTCCTGTAAACAAGACAAAATTGAAAGACATTCAGACATAACATCTTGATTGACAGTTTTTTTTTTTTTGAGAAACATATCTCCACTTAGCATAATAAATTCAGACTTTATTTAGACAGCTTAATGTATTCTTTCATACATGATGGAGACCTCAATTGGAGTTATGCCAGCAAGATTTAGCAAGTTTTCAATTCAGTCAGGCAAGCAAGGTGCTCACCATGGTTCAGCGCCCAGAGTGTTAGTGAGTATAGCAGTAGGACCATCACAGTATATACACTGTGAAGATAGAGTGAGACATTATCTGTACCTCTTTCCTTGGATCCTACAACACCTGTATGGAGAAATGTACCCCATTGTCTTGTGCCACATAAGTTTATGCTTTAGAAAGAAAATTACAACTTTAAATGTCAGAATTTATAATTTCATGCATTGATTGTCAAGGATGCTCTCTGGTTTTAGTATTTTACTGGATTTACAGCAGGAATACTTCATATATAATGTGAAAATAAGTATTCAGCTTTGTGAACATGTGCTATCAGCTGCTTTTTCAAAGGAGGATATTCATTAAATATAATATTATATGTGCTTTATTTGCATTGTAAATCACAAAACATATGTTGCAGATTTCCCAAGCTCTTCCAATGGATTTTAAGTATTGACTGTGTTTCATCTGTAGTTTTCAGATTTCAGTTATGGAAAACCTGTATTATGTATCATCATGCCTAGTTTTTTTAATATCTGTGACCAAAACACCAATGGATAATTGTTAATTATGTTCTGTTGCATGGCGTGTAAGAGGAGTCGTTTTCAGGGATCAGGATTGGTTTTGTTTCCGATACTACAGGGAGCCAGACTACGTCATGGACCATATGAACCTCGAGGATATATTGTGACATTGCCAGAGAGTCCAAAACTTCCTAGATGGCAGTGGGGTTAGTATCACTTTGTTGACAAACAAAAATAATTTATTTTTTTTTAGAAAGTTGAGGTCTTGTGTGACTAAATTAATAATAACGTTTTGAGCCAAAAAAGTGGATCACAATATTTTAATAAATTTAAAATCTGACAGAATTTCTGTCCAAAGTAGTAAAATGTAAAGATTTTAAGCTTTAAAATCTTACAGTAAGTACTGTACTTGATTTATTTAAAAGGGACCAAGTTGTTTGTCAGTTTGTAAATTAATATTTTGAAGAAGTTGTATATAATCAAAATAGGATATAACTGTCTTAAAAGGATATATAAATAGGATAATGTGACAAAAAGCCTACATACTTTTGGAGATAAACAGACCTTGTTTCACTTGAAAAATGGCAAACTAGAGCTCAATGTTTACAAATGTTTTCACAATTAACCCAGTACTTATTGAGGATTTAGGGCATGTCCACTTGAATTATGTTGGTATTACTTAATAAATTATAAACATCATGTACCATGTATGGGTCCAGGTAAGTTGTCACTCCTAAAAAATTGTTGGAGTATTCATGACAGGTCAGTTTTTCAGTAAAGTGGACAGGATTTTGAGTTTGGATCAAATTACTGGAAATTAAATTTGACAGGACCTCATGCTTCATACTGCAGGTGTGTTCTTTGCTAAACTGCCCTTTGCCCTCTGCTGACCATCCACCACTGTGCACATACATTAACTTCATTATACTCCATGACAAAGATGAATTAAACATGAATCTGGTGACAGAAGTGGGATATATTGGGGCCTATCTGCATCTCAAATTCCATCAAGAGGTGTTGTTTCCACAATTAAAATGTGTACAATAAAAAATTATTGTCTCTTCAAGGACAGAAATTTAAAATTGAAGTGTGACCATCATACTTTACATGTCATTATGTATTTTGAATATGGAATGACATTCAAAGAAGAATATATGGTGATTGTTGATTTCATTCTAGACAGCAAAACAACCATTTTTCATTTTTTTTAAAGTTTAAATTATAAAAAAGATGTATTTTCAGAGGTGATGCTGTTAACATAGCTATTGGAATGATTACTATCAAAATTTTGTGCTTGCCCCTCTCCCCCCAATGTTGGATTTGGAAAGATGCACATGTTCTTTACACAACAGTTCACATATTTCTATTTAATTTTAGAGTTGACAACTTATTTTAATAATTAACAATGTAATTTTGCTATTTTTTTTTAAACAAAAAGTTTGTTGGGGGGGTGCAAAACAAATTTTTATTACAAGATAGGCCATACATGGTAACTTAGTACAGCAAGTATGATGAACAATTTGAATTTTGAGAAAAAGTTTTTAGATCTTGTCAGCCTGGAATTGTACCACTCCCCCCCAATTTGCTAACATATTACAGTAATTAATGAAGAATTTTTTTTTTTTTGAGTCAAGTTGTAGTTGAGGAAGAAATTATGTGTATTTTGTTTCTGGGAGAACTGTAAGATAATTATTTATCAAGACACATTTGAATGTATATTTATGGTTCATATTCAGCTACATATTGACCATACCACCACCAGGTGGCATTGCATGCATATTTTAAAATTGTTTTTTTTTTATTTATTTGCATGGGTTTTTTTTTTCTTATTTATTTGCAAGTAAATGTGTAAGAAAAAAGTAATGCAGAATATTTTCACTTTGATTTGGCAATTCAGGAGATCTGTGGTAGGTTTCTGCAATAATGCAAATGTTACATGCTTGTTTGCAACATGAATTCACTTTTATATAGTACAACCTATGTATGTATCAATAGTATCAAAATACATATTGTATTATTAACAAAATATGTATTGTGTGAAGGATAATTATTATCTGTCAGTAACACTAAGCATCATTTATACAGGAAAATTTACATTAGGGATTTGAATGAAAGCCAGACCATCCCATCACACCCTCTTCAGAAACTTCAATTGATATGATGAAATGGAGTTTGCTTAGCCTTTAAAAATAGTAACTTTTCAAGAGGAACACTTTATTTTACAATATTGTTTCTCATGATCTTCATGTGACAGATATTGAACCACATAATAAAAATAAAAACTGAGTCACAGATGTGCCTACATTACAAACTAAAAAAAAATTATTTTTGCATATACATTATTGATTCATGCATAAATGAACTGCTGACGGCTTAGATGAAAATCTACAGTCACATATAGCTCAGAATCTAGCCCTGTGCTGTTCTACTTGAAATATCCCAATTTGCTCAAGAATTTTGTGAAAGGAAAAATTGCCTATCATTGCATTGTTTCATATTTGTTATGGATTGTGGTTATTCAATGGCCTGTGAATGTATGTGTGTATTGTGTGTGTGGTGACATAATCAGATTCATTATGTCAAGACTGTATACTTGCCATGTTTTTCAGCATTAAACATTTATTTTTGTCTTCACAGATATGCAGATAGATAATGCCAAAGTGCATAACTTTTAATGAAGAAAATTTAGGTTATTAAACTGGCTTTTTCTGTTAATTCCTGTCTATTTTGGAGCCATTATGACTCAGTGATTAGCATGTTTGACCCCTGGTCAAGGTCACAGATTGAGAGAAGAAAACTGGTTTATTTACAGGGTCATTTTGTTCTATGACAGACCTGCACCAAGCTTATGTATGGCAAGAGTAAGAGTGACCCTTATCTGTTTAAAGTTCAAAAGGTCAAAGGTTAATGTAATTGACCCAAAAATATTGTTGTCTAATGTACCATTTATAGTATTCCTGCATTTTATGTTTCTGGTATTTTAAAATTTTGCAATCGTAAGGGTTGAAAATGAAAATGAAAGATTTGTCATTTTGATCTATTAAATTAAACAATTGTGATAGTAATATTCTCTGTGTATTTTCATCCTAACATTATGAGGGGGGGGTACTGCTTACTTGCAAACTGTTTGTTTCTAATCTACTGTGCAAGCCTGTTGGATGTGTATTTGACAGCATGTTTACAAATTATTGTAATGTTTTCATTGTGCACACTACTCCAGTCTAATATATTCCTAACCTTCTTTCACATTTTTTGTATTTTCCCACACTAGATTGTCATAGTCCAGATGTTAATGCTATCAGAGAGGAAACTCGTGGATTTAAATTCTCCAATTATTTGCAAAGCTATGTACTGTATATATTCCCTTTAAAGTTGTGTTCAGCTGTAAACAACATCGACCAATGGCAGCAAATCGGGGTCAATGTTCTTATCATTACTGACATTGACCCTGAACTGTTGGAACATTATTATTGGTTAACACAGGTTATAGTTGGACCCAACCTGTGTGAGTACATTCTTAACAGAAATATGCTGTAACATTATTATCCACTGGGACAGGGTGGAGTATACCATATATCACTTCTGGAGAGTTTTAATTTTAATTAAATTTAAGGTAATTTTAAACCAGATCAGTGGTTTGTTGATGTTCTTGAATATCAGGAATAACAATTACTGTCCTCAATGAGGACACTTGGTCCTTATCAACCTTACTTTACTGAATGTAGATGTAAGGATTGGTGTGTATCCAGAGATTTCAATATAATAGTATTTATGGGAACAGTAAAGTGTATTATATGTGAGGTTACATTGTACTGAGGTATGCTAACCTATTGATATTACATATCCATCAGAGAAAATGAAGTTTTATACTGCACATTGTAGTGAGGAGATTAGATTTCTTTTGTGCTTTATAGTGGAGGACCCATGCCATAACATGCAGAGGTATATAAAAAAAATGCTTACATTTATGGACTGTTATACTGAGGTACCTTATATTGAGGGAATTTGCTTCATTTATATGCCTTATAGTCAGGGAATTCATAATATTGTTATTACTTACAGTAATGAAATTTGTTGTACTAATGTTCCTCATAGTGCGGGGCTGTTGCATTGGTCTGTCTCTTAGTGAGTGACTTATGTTTTGTGCCTTATAGCAAGGGAATTTGTTACACTTGTGTTTTTGTAAGAATAAGTTTATACTACAGTACATTATAGTGAGGGAATGTGTTATACATGTGTGCCTTACAGTGAGGGGCATATGTGTGTGCATTCAAGTGGAGGACTGTTATATTGATATATGTTATAATGAGGGCCTATTATACTGACATGCCTTATAGCTGCTTGGTATAGGTCTATTGCCATCTTCAGCATATTAAAACCTATACATGGTGACCAGTATATATGAGTGAAGAAAAACCCAAGAAAAAACACTGACCCAGAGGAAACTGCTAACAAGTTTTCTCACATTCCCACCTGGGCCAAGCCCAAGACTTGAATCCACCTAGATGGAGGTGCAATGTCCATGATATAAGAGGCCAAGCACCCTAGACCACCCTGCCACCTATCTTGTGGTGGGGGCCTGTGATCATGTGATCCCTCTGGCATGTGATACCCTCTGGCAATGGATCATTGTGGTACTTAAAGGTTATTAAAACAGCTGGTATTTCGGATTCTACCAAAACCACATGATAACAATGTTAAGTTGATTTTAAAAAAAAAAAACCATCTCTTAGTACTAGTGTTTGAACTGAGTTAACTTAAAATCCAGGATATAAATTTGGGATCTGGCATGTAGACCTGAAATGCTACAAACTGCTATTGTGCATGCAAGATGAGTCTCCTCTGAAACTTTATTATGACTAAAGCTTATGGGTGGAGATGGAGGAGACCCAATTGAAACAATCCACATTCCAAGTAGATTTGTCAGTCTCATTGTTTTAGGACAAATGGTGTGCTTGATTCAGATATTCAGATCAACTACACACACACACACACATACACACACATGCATACACCCTGTTTTCATGAAGAACTGTGGAGATACTATTCAAATGTTTTGTGTGGTAAAGTTGTGTGCATCAAAAAATGAAAAATTCAACTGGAGTATCAATTAATAATTCATTGACAGGTAACCTAATTTCATATACTACAGTTCAAAACAGAAGTACAGTAGTGACTTACTACCATACATGTAATTTTATGGTGCTTAATGTTTTATTTATTGATTGGTTTGTTTTATGCACAGGTATTGTATAATGTATAATTGTATAAAGAGCGTGTGAGAAAATTCGAATGGAGCAGAGGGTTGTGGTCGAGTTGCATTCCTTGTATTATTTTATAATACCATTAAGGTGATTTCATGTAGTCAGAAATTTTGTTGTGCTTTATTGATAAAACTGCAGACTCCTGTGGTTTATGATAAGATTTAGATTTTTTGTGATGGTTTAGATTTTTTTGTGATGGTTTAGACTTTTTGTGATGGTTTAGATTTTATTATGGTGGTTTAGAATTTTTTGTGATAGTTTAGATATTTGTGATGGTTTAGATTTTTTTGTGATAGTTTAGATTTTTTGTGATAGTTTATATTTTTGTGATGGTTTAGATTTTTTTGTGATGGTTTAGATTTTTTTCTGATGGTTTAGATTTTTTTTCTGATGGTTTAGATTTTTTGTGATGGTTTAGACTTTTTGTGATGGTTTAGATTTTATTATGGTGGTTTAGAATTTTTTGTGATAGTTTAGATATTTGTGATGGTTTAGATATTTTGTGACGGTTTAAATATTTTCTGATGGTTTAGATTTTTGTGATGGTTTAGATATTTTGTGATGGTTTAGATTTTTTGTGACTGTTTAGATATTTTGTGACGGTTTAAATATTTTCTGATGGTTTAGATTTTTCTGATGGTTTAGATATTTTGTGATGGTTTAGATTTTTTGTGATGGTTTAGATTTTTTGTGACTGTTTAGATATTTTGTGACGGTTTAGATATTTTCTGATGGTTTAGATTTTTGTGATGGTTTAGATATTTTGTGATGGTTTAGATTTTTTGTGATGGTTTAGATTTTTTGTGACTGTTTAGATATTTTGTGACGGTTTAGATATTTTCTGATGGTTTAGATATTTTGTGATGGTTTAGATTTTTTGTGATGGTTTAGATTTTTTGTGACTGTTTAGATATTTTGTGACGGTTTAAATATTTTCTGATGGTTTAGATTTTTGTGATGGTTTAGATATTTTGTGATGGTTTAGATTTTTTGTGATGGTTTAGATTTTTTGTGACTGTTTAGATATTTTGTGACGGTTTAGATATTTTCTGATGGTTTAGATTTTTGTGATGGTTTAGATATTTTGTGATGGTTTAGATTTTTGTGATGGTTTAGATATTTTCTGATGGTTTAGATTTTTTGTGATGGTTTAGATATTTTCTGATGGTTTAGATTTTTGTGATGGTTTAGTCCTTAGGAAGATGATGCCAATCTGACATCCAATACAGCTGCCATGGTGGCCATCTTAAAAATCAGTAATTATCAATACACCTCTTGGATGGTTGGATGGGTTTCACTTACAGAATTTGTAACTTGTCTGTTGATCTGGAATGAAAATGGTGTCAGTCATACAACAAGTGTCATGTCATGATCACTGTTAAAAAATCTTGGTGTCTTTACTTATCTAGAATGGATTATCACAATGGGGAGTTTTCAAAGAAATGTTTCTGATTTGATTTCCTTGTTTCTGCTTAGTCTGAAATGAAAACTCTGCCATCAGCTAATATCAGTTTTGTTATGACTAATATCAACAAAGGTTTCAATATTTGTCATTTTAAAGGAACAAAAGGTCTTGTATTACTCAAAATCCCATTAGAGTGCCAGTCCCTTCAAGGGATTCTTGTTTTTGTTGCAGTAATTCCTTAATTGTTCATTTATAGAATTTCCTTTTAATTGATACTGTATAGTCAGTATTGTGCTGACATGCCTTTAAATCCATTGCATACTGACATCTCACCTCTGTCTTTGTGAGTTCGAGTTTGGACTCCTCAGCTAAAGTGGATAAGTGAGAAAGCCTGCCAGTAGCTTCTCGTGGGTCGGTGGTTCTTCCCGGGGTTTTCCAGGGTTCTTCCTCCACCATTAATACTGGCCGACATGTATAGCCTATCTTGTGCTGAAAAATGGTGTTAAACCCTACAACAACAACAACATACTGGTACAAAATGTACCATACTGATACTGGTATATAGCATACAAAATAAGTAGCTATATGAAAATGTGTCAAAGAATTTGGCTGAAGGCTCTTTGAAAATATTGAAACAATGATGGTGGCTGTCTGAAAACATAACGGAATTGGGATATTGAATGTCTGACATGTCTTTGAACAACATTGGCGGATGTCTGATGGCATTTTTAATGAATGAAGATGATGTATGGTTGGGGTGGGATATATCTGTATTGTCATAAGAAGTTCATTGACCTTACTCAATTTGGCAACCATTATAGTTTTACTGTATTTGATATCAGAACCAAGATTGTGTTTTCTACAGTTGGGGATGGTATTATTATCCCATCAGTCTCTCTCTCTCTCTCTCTCTCTCTCTCTCTCTCTCTCTCTCTCTCTCTCTCTCTCTCTCTCTCTCTCTCTCTCTCTCTCTCTCTCTCTCTCTCTCTCTCTCTCTCTCTCTCTCTCTCTCTCTCTCTCTCTCTCTCTCTCTCTCTCTCTCTCTCTCTCTCTCTCTCTCTCTCTCTCTCTCTCTCTCTCTCTCTCTCTCTCTCTCTCTCTCTCTCTCTCTCTCTCTCTCTCTCTCTAGATAGATAGATAGATAGATAGATAGATAGATAGATAGATAGATGAAACTTTCAGTTCAATTTGTTATTCTTAAGAACATGAGTCTCTTGATTGACTTTAATTGGTTTATTTTTAATGGCATTTCAGCAAATTATGGACTATATCATAGAGAGAAAATGAAAATGGAGTCTTTTCAAAAAGAAATCGTTAAAGCAGCTGATGTGATCTATCTGTATATACCATGTAATCCTGCTGCAGTTCTTGGTGAAAAATGATCAGTGCACTGTTTCATTGCATCTAACAAAGGATTGCATTATTGCATAAGTAGAATATAAAACAACTGTTTAAAGAATCTTCCTGTTTTAGTTAGAAAAAGTAACAGTGATTCCACACAATATGCATGTATATAGGCATTGTTTCAGTATACTATTACAATGGTTAAAATCATTAAGTTAACTATTAATTTAATAATAATATAATTAATTAATGCCATTTGAAATCATCGAGTACTACATATTCATTTTAGAAGCAGAGTACACATCTGGTCAAAGCTTAGTTTGAATTTTTATCACTGCATATTTAGATAATTTTTAATGGCTGCTAAGCTATGCACATTCGATATGGGCACCTTTTGTAAACTATGGTCTCAGTTTTCACTGAGACTGTCAGGACATTGTGGCTACAAGGACCCATAATATTTTCAGTAATGTGTATTGATACAGGAGTCTATTACAGATATACTGGTTTTGAATCACTGTCCAATGGTTAGGGTTTCTTGCAGGAAGAGTATACAGATATGGTATCATTTTGATTGGGCTAAGTAGTTACGGTGATGAACTTCATATAGATACACAATGCTTGTCTTGGTCATAGCTATGGCAATTTTAAGAGAGGCAATATGGCTGACTTCTTACTCAGCCTCTGCCAGATACGGTATGTACACACTTTTAAGATGACTCCAGCTACAAATAACATAGACCCTTAACCACTATCACCTAATGCAAGAGCTGATCAGTGTTTATATTGAT
Organism: Potamilus streckersoni; assembly: GCA_016746295.1. NCBI lineage: Eukaryota > Metazoa > Mollusca > Bivalvia > Unionida > Unionidae > Potamilus > Potamilus streckersoni. Next base: position 1,724,574 of record JAEAOA010000455.1, read on the forward strand.
TCTATTGATTACATATAACACTGTATAATAGATTTAGATACAGTGATACATAATTGTCAGATATGTAAACTTGAAACTGATTAATCAGTTCTTTGTTGATATTCTTTTAAAAGCCGATTATATCTCATTTATCCAATCTTAGTATGACTGACTTTTTGTTTTTAAAAAGAGATATTTTTTTTAAAGTTGCACAAGGAACCATCAAGTTTAGTCCTTTGTGGATTTGTTTATTTCATACTGGTTTAAATGTATATATTAAATCATGCATGTGTAACTTTCTCCAGGGCGCAGGCCAGATAGTGCTTTTTAAAAGTGCTCAGAGTCATATAATGTACATTTAAGGCCAAATAAAGAAAATATGTGGTTATGTTTACATTGAAAAATAAATTATGGTTAGTTGGTTGGTACAAGCCATTTTTTGGGAGGTCAGGACAGATTTAAATAAAGCATAAATAAGAAAAATAAGCGTCCTGAACATAACTTCTATCACAGTTACATCCCTTTGTTCTTTTTTGTAAAAAATGTTTTCTTCTCTCTCCCCCACCTTCCACACATTCCTCCCATGTAGGGTTTGCAGGAAAAATGGGGTCAGTCAAGTAACCAGAACCATAGATCAATGGTGTCTTATCCACAACAATTGCTTGAGCCTAGGAACCTCTTAACCACAACAATTGCTTGAGCCTAGAAACCTCTTAGCCACAACAATTGCTTGAGCCTAGGAACCTCTTAGCCACAACAATTGCTTGAGCCTAGGAACCTCTTAGCCACAACAATTGCTTGAGCCTAGGAACTGAGCCTGCACCTTATTACATGAATCTATTGTCAAAGTCAAAAAGATGACCCGTTATGATCAGCTACCTAATCATAGTTAACTTTTTCAAAAAATCTGGCTAATGATAAAGTTATTAGGCCTATATCAGGTAAATTATATTGGTATCTTTATGTTGACTATACATTGCTCATTATGACAGATAACACAAGATTCTTACAGTAATTTATTTTCCAAATAAGGCTTTCTATGCCATCTGTGGATGTTCTGCGAGTTATTTGGTATATACCATATTTACTATGCCAAATAAGGCTGAATTGGTTATCAGTTGAACTTGGAAGACAATCCAAACAAAAATATTGGATAAAGAAGGTAAACTTTTTATATGTACTTCAGCAAAGAGTTGCAGCCATTCTAGTATTAAACAAAAGGCCCATTGAAATTTTGTCAGTGAATGTAATGAACACATTCAAAATTTTCAGTCTTGGACTGGAAAGCTCGTTGATGCCTATGTTTATGGTAATTGCAGTATTTAACTAGTGGATGTTGTTATTGTTGTTGTTATAGGGTTTAATGCCATTTTTCAGAACAAGATAGGCTATACATGGCAGCCAGTATTGATGGTGGAAGAAGACCCGGAAATCTCAGAAAAGCTACTGGCAAGTTGGCCGAGCCCAAGACTCAAACCCACTCAGAGGTGAGATGGCAGTGATCCATAACAGTGAAAGCTTTAGACCACTCAGCCTCTCGGAAGGGGATGTGCTTCATATGAAAATAATTGTTGGCTGGTTGTAGTAAATGCACATTAAATACATTATTGGCTATGCCAAGGAAATGGGTTAGAAGTGGCTTCCCATGGATATGCCATAAAGCAAATGACCCAAGCAGGTCTTAAGCTTGCTAACCATAGCTTGATGCATTGCCAACCAAGTTAATACAGCTATCATAGCTATCATATGTCCGTTATGGATCACTGCCATCTCACCTCTGTCTTCGTGTGTTCTAGTCTAGGATTCCATGAATGTGGATATGTGAGAAAGCTTGCCAGTAGCTTCTCGTGGGTTGGTGGTTCTTTCTGGTGATTTCCTGGTTTCTTCCTCCACCATTAATACTGGCCGCCATTAATAGCCTATCGTGTGCTGAAAAATGGCGTTAAGCCCAACAACAACAACAACAGCTATCATATGGAAGTATCCATTAAGGTTCGCTGCACTGAACACTGAATTCATTTGAATACATGTATTGCAAAGCCCAACTGGGTAAATTTGTATCAGAGGTACGAGGGAGGGAGGGTTGTCTTTCGGTATTATTAAATTCCTGCCTGAACTGAAAAAGTTATCTGCTAAACAAATGGTGATCTGATAATTGTCCCGAAGAATATTGAAGGTTGCAGAATATTGAAGGTTGTGTGGGATTCTTTTTCAATATAACATGTTTTTAGCATGAGAAAGGAATGCAGAGCAAAATCCCATATTTTGCAGGAAATTAGGTGCAGAGCATGAGATCAGATGGAAAAAGATAATCCCATCAAGGTACCTGTAGCATTATGATGAACTACAGTAGAATAATAGACATTTTGTTTTTATTATGGATCCAGTATTTGTAATAAAGCTTCAATGACTTTTGTTTCAGAAATATTTCCTCTTTAAAGTTTCCTCTTCATCAACATCAGCACTAGTATCGTGTATTAACTACTTTTGCCAAATCATCTAGTAAATTGCCATTAGGCAGTATATGGTTGAGTGGTCCATTACAGATCACTCACCTATCACCTTTGTTCATGTGTGATCACACTGATCACATTCAGCCATTGTGGGACTGTAAAAAGCTTGCAGGTAGCTTTAATTGAGTCAGTTGTTCTTCCCAGTATCTTCCACCAGTAAATATGCTGGCTGCTTTGCTGCTTTGCCTGCAGTGTAAAACTTATCATGTGCTGAAAACTTGTGCTAGAACTGACCATTAGGTATGTTTGCAGCCATCATTTTAAGACCAATTTCAGCCTGCCAAGTTGGATCCTCATTGGTTGTCATGCTGGTCACACTACCGAAGAATGCAAATCATCACCATCACCCAGAGTTGATTTCAGCAGAGTGCATGACTCCATTTACCTCTCCACTAAACAACCTTCAGTTATTGCTGTGTCTTAAAACAACATGCC